>JAWRVF010000186.1:0-499339 GCA_036785485.1 Physcomitrellopsis africana | reverse complement strand
AAGATTAGAAAGCAAATAGAGTCAATTCAAAGATGGATAGTCCGCAACCTTCAAATACAAAGAATAGAAGTGGGATAATCCACTCACTTCTAACACAAAACAAGAACAATAAATCTTCACTCTTGTCAAACTATCAAGGACAAGAACTCGATGAAATCAAATGGATAAGTGAAACTTCCCTTATAAAATAGAAATAAGAAAATATGTATTCAATAGAAACTGGAATGGCTATTGTCAAAAGACAAGACAACTAGAGACTCTTGAAACTAGATTAGAAGCAAGAAAGGAGTTGATAAGAGTGAAGAAGGCTTCACTCTTGTCTCTATATATACTATCTAACTAGAAGCTACGTGGCGATGTTCTATAGGACCTACAATATGTGTTGACTTTGAAGGCCACTTGTCTTAGCTTGCAAGGCAAGTTTTTTACATGTGCGCCACGTAATTAGCTTAAAAGACAAGCTATTAACATGTGTGGCACATGGTTAACTTGTTGACCAAGTTTCTAACCAAGAAATCAACTATGGATACATATACGGTCAAAGCAGCGTCTATGAAGCTTCCAGGAAGTTTATATAGAAGATATTATAAAATTAACCTATTTTTATCTACTTTTACCTAGTTCTATTTAATTATATAAGTAACTATGTGTATGTCCGTGACAGTCCTTTGATCAAAACTTATTAGTATTGTATAATTCCTTCACAGAAACTATGCTTCTATCACTCATCTCAACATTAGTACTTAAGAACTGTCCAAAGATATCATTAGATACACAAATTGTTTTAGTACAATCTTTGACCTCATCGGGCTCCTCAAGGCCATGAGTCAGGTATTGTTTGTATTCCTCTATAACTAACCTCATGAACACTAGAGCAAGAAGAGGAATCTTGTTAGAGAAGTTAGTGTCATTTGTGTGTGTTGTAAGGGGATCGTGAGACAGCTCCACTTTATTGACAAATGTTGATACAAATGGTACTAGTCTTATCCTGTCCCATACAACTTTATTGAACGTGCTCATTTGTAGAATCCTGTTGGCAATAAGTACAAATTTTGCTATCTGAGGTATAATGGTCCCTTCTTCATATAAGCCTCTCACGTATAGACTATCATTTCCTATGAGCTCTTTTATCACACCAAGATTAAGCTTATCACCTTCGTCTAGTTCTTGCACCATGGCAATAAGTCTTCTTTTGAGCATTGCTAGTTTAGGAGTGGCCGCTGATGACTATACTCTCTTGCCCATGAGTAATGAAGTCGGCATCTTTACTGCGTTGTCACCAAATGCCCGTTCGATCAGAGAGACCATAACTGTCTTTCTATTGTCTCCAGATTCTGATCATATGGAGAATATCTTGATAATCAATAGGCCATTATTGTAGTTCTTTTAATACTAAAAAAATATATTTATAAATAATATTAATTTAGAAGAGGATAATCTGTAACCTCTAAAATACAATGATATATTCTAGAAAAGGAATAATCTACTCTCTCCAACAAAAGATCAAACTGCAATAAATAAACATATCATTCTAGAAAGAGGTAATCCGCACTCTTCTAAAATGCAATAGTATTTTTAAGAAGAGGGATAATTCACTTTCTATCAAGAGATCAAAGCTCTGATATGATTATTTAGATAGTCTTGCCAAATTGTTAGGGATGTTAGATAGAGGGTTAGCAAAGAAACAAGGAAAAGATTACAAAACTAAAATAACTTCAAGAATAAAGAATTGGATGGATAAGAACAAAGAAATAGATCATTGACAAGAATAAGAGCCTAGATTGATATCAAGAACAAAATAACACTTTGGATTGCTCCAAGACTTGTATTGGCAAGATTGAGGTACACCTCGATCTTGCTTCTTATTTATACTCTAAGGCCTATGTCCTATTGAACCTTCTAAGAATATCTTAAAAGATTCTAAAAGATTGAGAAAGATTCTAAAAAATTAAGACAAGTTCAAGAAGATTAAAGAAGATTCTAGAAGACTCTAAAAAACTATAGGAGCTTCTAAAAGATTGAAAAAGGTTCTAGAAGATTTTAGAAGATTATAAAGATTCTTAAAAGACTAAAGAAGGTTCTAGAAGATTCTAGAAGATTCTAAAAAACTATGGATGATTCTATAAGACTACAAAAGATTTTAGAATGTGGTGATTTAAAGTATGTCCATGACAATAATAGTCTTTTTGATATTATATTTAAAATTATTGTTTTTAAATTATTATATTATACACTATAAAGCATTTTTACAATATTTTAATATTAATTATTTTTATGATTAAAGTTCTTAATGGTACATATTTTTAATATGTTTACACTAAATAGTTTTAAAAAATATTAATAATAATAAATTATATTATATCAATAGATTAAATATATTATAATAATATATTTTTAAAATTTTACAAATCAATCATCCAATGATCATTTCTTGAAGTTTAATTTTTAGAAAACTTTATGTATATATATATTATATTCTTTAAATTCATCTTGGAAAAATGCCTCTACTTTCTTATTAAGAGCAAAAACACTATGTCTTTAAAATCCAATATACATATATATATATATATATATATATATATATATAGATGTAATTAATTTCTACACCAACTAGACTAAGTTTGTTAAGAACCTTCTTAAAAGTTTATTATACTATCTCTTTAATACACTAAGATAAATTTTAGTTATATTTTTTGTATCTTGATTTACTTTAAATTGTTAATAAAAGCCTACTAGCTAAAAATTATAAAATAATTTATTTATTTTAAGATTTTAAAATAATAAAATAATAAAATAATAAATTTTCTAAACATCAAAAATAAAAGTGTTATATATATATATATATATATATATATTTAAATATCTAAATAC
Source organism: Physcomitrellopsis africana (assembly GCA_036785485.1). Classification (NCBI taxonomy): domain Eukaryota; kingdom Viridiplantae; phylum Streptophyta; class Bryopsida; order Funariales; family Funariaceae; genus Physcomitrellopsis; species Physcomitrellopsis africana. Next base: position 496,468 of record JAWRVF010000186.1, on the reverse strand, counting down.
TAAAATTTTAAGACCAATATTTATTATACATCTTAATGTGTTAAAATTATAAAAGAATAAAATAATATAAACTAAAATAATAAAATAGATATTTTTAAGAAGATATTTTAAATATTTAAATATATTATTTAAAATAAAAATTACTATAATTAGTATAAATAGTTATTAAGAAAATAAAAATTAATTAATATAAATTAATATAAAAATAAAAAATAATTATAATTTAAAAATATTATTAATTAATAAGAAATTAATTTTTTTATATTTTTTTAACTAATTAAATCAAGATGTTGGCTAATATATTTAGACTTGTACTAAAAGAGTGATTTGGTCTATTCCATGGTATTTTCTCACTTTATACTATATCCAAAGACCAAGGCTTCCAAAAGAAGGTATTTTTTTTTAATGAAGCAAGGATCTTACTAATATATAATATAATTACTACAATAATAAATAACTTCTATTATATAAAGATATAAAATTAATTACTTGTACTTGTATTTAATGGTATTTATAGTAGTCTATACAAACAAAGATTCATCTCCTATCACATGTTATGCTAAATAATCATTGATCTTTTTTTATAAAAAATAAATTATCTTGACAATTACATTAATTTATATATCTTTACCTTGTCTAGAAGTTTTAATAAAAATAAAATATTTATAGTTTATAGATTTAGGATGAAAGTTTAATACATACAATATTTTTACTATTATTCATATTTTATAAAATTATAAAATTTAATAAAAATACGATAATGAATAAATAAAAATATATATTTTATAATTTTTTTTATAAAACTAAAGCTAGATATAAATTTTATTTTATTAATACTTTATTTTAAATATATATATATATATATATATATATATATATATATATTAATATTAAGTAAAGTTAATAGTACAAAAATAAAAATATCCTTGTACTTAAAACTTAACCTTTTTTTTTTATCCAGAGAACATTTCTAATATGTGTGACATTAATATATGGCATTCAAAGAATAACACTGCATTTGCTTTTGGAATTTTAATACAACATAGATTGTTATATAGCAATCTACTTGGCACTTGTAATACCATTTGGCATTTGCATTACTACCAAACATTATAGCACTAATGATGTGAATGTGACATTACTACAAAATTAGAGATAATTTTTTAAAAATTAAAAAAATTAAAAATTAAGATTTAAAAATCTTAGATTATACAACCAATGAAGATATAAGAAAAAAAAAAAAAAAAATGCTATAAATTATATTAAAAAACTATAAAAGAACAATAAAGCAAAGACAAAGAATAATAGGGATTTAGAGACTAAGTTGTAAATTTATGTATAGATAAGAGACCTAATAAAGAGTGTGGATTGGTGTCAAGGAAAGGTTTTAATTATTTATTATGAACAATGGCAAAGTTGTTATTTCGCTCCTTATTCCAACTTTTATTCAAGGTTATCCACTAAATGTATATCTTCCAAGATATCTATTTGCAAGTCATTCTTTACAAAAGAACTATAAGAGATGTTGTGTCAAACTAATGTTTCTTAGTCTTGTACAAAACAATAAATATTTCTAATATTGCACCAACCTCAAAGTTGGACGCTCCTATTTTTTCTTAAAATGATGCAAATAAAAAAAAATTAAAAAATATAAAAGTGATAAAAAAAAATTGTTTTACAAAATTAATATTGCAAAAATAATAATCATCACAGATTAAGACATGACTAGCAAGGTGGCACTTTTGTACTACAATTTAAAGCACTAGACACGACTCTTCTAACAAGGAAATATTTTTTCCCCCTTCTCTCATTTTCTGTGTTGCCAAACTCACTTTGCCTCGGGATTGTGATTGTATTTGGACATAACAGCAGATATATCTATTTGGAGCAAGCACATGAAAAAACAAAAACAAAACAAAAAAAAAGAATCAATTAGGTCACTTGTAGGAATTTGTTTTGTTTGGCAACCAAAGTAAAGAATTTCAACAGTTCGGTACAAAAACACCTATAGGATATGTCGAATCATCAAAAGTGCATACAGAAATTTGAAAACATAAAATAAATTAAACTGCATGAAGAAAAACCCACTCATGGGATGCTTTAAGCTGAACAAATGTTGACCCTTCAAAAGAATCCGACGATCCCTGGGGTGCACACGTCGCGAATCCTGTGACCCTCTCGAAGGACTTGTGGCCGTTAGAGAAAGATGGACCAGTGACCGTGCAAGAAAGATGAACCTGTAACCGTGAAAGAAAGAAGGAACAGAGCAAAGGAGAAGGAAGATCAATAAAAAAGAAATCGTGGGAAAGAGGAAGGAAGGAAGGGACGGAAGGGAAGGAAGGACGAAGAGCGGCTTTTCCGAAGGCGCGAGACAACGCAAGAGGAGTGGACTCGAGCCACCAGGAAAGTTGGAAGAGGAATGGAATACGAAGCTTGTTTTGTGGAATGCCGACGCAAGCAATGACCCCAAAACAATCTTCCTCTGCTTTATGCTTTAGGGGGCCAGTGGATATTTTGGGTTGTTCCGATTGATTCCTGAACTATCATGCTTCTCAGCTTCTCAATCACAGCACCAGGGTGAGTGATCGGGCAGGGGCTGCTGCCACCAGAAACGAGGCGATGGCCGCTCTGGAGTTGGCCAATGCTGCTTTGAAGGAAATCGAGAGGCTCCGCAAAGAGCAAGAGCTTGTCATTCGCAAAATTAACAATTATCATTCCAAGCTCCAGCAGTGTATGTGCCACTTCCTGAGAGTTGCGTGTTTTGTTCCTGTTTTGATGTCAATGTTATGCGCAGTCGGATCCTTTTTGTTGTGTCAGAATGTTCGAAGGAAGGTTGTGTGGGGGAAAACCCTTGTCGGGAATTTTAGTTTATGGGATGTTAAGAAGTGGGTTGTGGAAAAGAAACGCTTGCGTTGAATTTTGTCTAATTGTCGGTGATTCTTGGTTGGCATGCCACACGAGGATGTTGCCTAAGGATTATGGGTAATTATATTCATATTTTTTAAAAATTTATTTAGTTTTTGAGTTTTGAGATTTGAGTTGAGTTGTGCGAGGATGATTTGAGGTAGGAGCAAAATGTTGGGTTTTTTGTTTATTAGCTCCTGCACAAGCGGACAATATGAAAGATGATTCTTGGATAAAGCTGCGGACTTACTACATCAAGGCGAAGACGTTGGCTGAAGATGAAGCAACGTGAGTGCCTCTTTCTCTCTCTCTCTCTCTCTCTCTCTCTCTCTCTCTCTCTCTCACATACTCAATACTTTTACACACACACAAGTATCGTGCTAATTTTAAGAATCGAACCAATCTTTTGATTCTTGGGTCTCTCACAATGTTATGACAAATTGGCAGTGTTTCCACTAATTGCATTGAGCATCTGACTGGGTTGTTACCTGGCCAAGCGCCCCCCAACCACAAGAAACCAGGTATCACTGTTGTAGATCGTCATCTTCGTTGAGCTTGATTAGAACTAGTCTATTATCTAGTTTGATTCAATGACTGAATGCAACTGAGACTTTAATGAATACCCATCTTTGTTATTTATTGCGGGTCCGATGTGGGTGTGCTTTACAAGGGTGCCTTTTAAATTGACCACAGGCGGCTCCATGTTACAAACAGATCCCAACGAGAAGAAACGAAAGCGAGTTAGAGCAGATGATTCAACTCGACTGTCTTCCCCCACTCAGCGAAGCACAAGTGCTGCCTATAATAATTTAGTACCTGGAGATCAGGTTAGGCTTTGCTTTATTGCTTACGTGGTCCGTCAATTTGTTTTCAACTAGTTTAGGATGTTATGTATGAGAGTGATATTTGATGTGCTGTGAATGAAATGAGTGTCAGTATTAGGGTTATGATGTATGTGGAATACAGCATTGGATCCGATGAGGTGGTCAATTTCTAAGTTTGGACGTTTTGTTGGTTAAAATCCAACAGAATTCCATGGTTGAGAATGCTTGACGTTAGATAGGATCGAGGATCTCCATGTTATAACAAGTAGTATCAAGCATGGCAGGTAGCAGCTCGTATTTCAGGCGATGGTGCAGAAAATGATGAGTGGATCGTGGTGAAATTGACGAAGTATGACCGTGAAACAAACAGGTAAGTGGAAATCTTGCGCTTCCTTGTGTTATAGGGATAGCAGCTTAAAAATTGATGTATGTGTAATTGTGGCAATTTTCAAATAGTAGGTCTACCTCTGAGTGAAGTAAGACAGATCTGTTGTGCAATTTAATTTATGTTTGAAATGACATCAAGGCCTGGTTAGTCATAAACAATGTTTGTGTTATTACCTTAACCCAATCTTTTTTTTTCTCTCCCAGGTTTGAAGTGATTGACGAAGAGCCTGACGATGAAGGAAATGGCCAAAGGTATTTCTGCCAACTAATTTGTTGCTTGCGTTCTTTTTCCTTGAAGATATTGTGATGCACCTGGAATGTGTCTTGGATGTTAAAAGATTATTTATGTTCTTTAGTTGTTTGGTAAGAATTGGTGGGAGTTTTGTCTCAGGAGCGACTGGTCTCTCTCTCTCTCTCTCTCTCTCTCTCTCTCTCTCTCGCTACAGTTCATGATCGCTATGTATACTGCAGAAGATACATTCACTCTTTTTATGTACTATGCCCAAGCAGTTTTGATAGAGTTTGGATGACTGTGTGGCATTCTCAGAAAGTACAAGTTACCTGCATCACAAATCATTCCTTTTACAAAGAGGTCGGATGTGTCCAACGCACCAGACTTCCCTGTGGGGACCCAAGTTCTGGCTGTTTACCCTGGTACAACTGCATTATATAAGGCATCGGTTGTTGGGCCTCAACGCAAGGTAAAGGCTCTTTGACTGCTTTGAGACTGTCTTTTAGTGTGTTACTGGTATCATTGTTCAAGTTCAATTGACATGGTCCTAAGCTTTGCCAATTGCTTTTAAACCTTCGCTTGATTAAGTTGCAAAATGCTTGTTCTTGTGTTACAGTATTTGTGACTCTCCACTTAGTCTAGTTTACACTTGCATAGCTGTAATAAGCAAACCGTGGTTGCAGGAAATGGTCAAAATAACTCGTTTCTACAATATCTTGAGTCTGTCGTTCAGTAGTGTATCTAAGATTTTAGCAACTTTTATCTTCTTCAAAATTTGAGTCTCACTCTCCGTTTGGATGTGGCTGCGCTGGGATGCATCTGAAATGACAGAAACGAAGCGATGAGTGAGTCTGCATACTCCTTAATTTTATGTTTTACAATTCTTGTTAATTTTTTCAACATATTCGTTAAGTTGAATTTCTCTTTGTTTCAGGGCCAAGGCATTTTTATTTTTGTCGCTTTGTTATTGTTTGGAAGGGTGGCGTTCATTTAATTTTTATCGACTTGTGCTCGACACTCCTCATGCGTTACTCCAAACTGGTCCTGTCACATACATTTACACGCTTTTTCAAGCTCATAGTTATATTGACGTGGAGTTGGTTACCAGAGAAGGATTCTTCTGACGTGTTGCCGTCGTTGATGAGAACTTCCCTTATAACTCATTTACAACGTTGGTGCAGGTATTCACTTGAGTTTGACGGCGACGAAGAAGACGGAGTAGCTGGCCTTCCAACAAAGACCGTCCCTTTCTATCACGTTGTGCAACTACCAAGTGGACACCGGCAATGATAACACACAAGAATGACGCCGATGCCAGCTCTGAAGTGTTTTGGTAATTTACTTCCATGTGCATGTTGTAAAAGCCATTCACCAAATTGGATGCAGGGAGCACTAAGCTTCCAGAAATTGTACGATGTTAGATAGAACCGTATCAGGTAGAACTGGGTTTTCATGCTTGCTCCCCTCCACCACCAACACGTACAGATGTAGAAGATGGAACAAGAGCTAGAGAGCTTGGAACTTCCTACTGTAATCATGGCTGGTAATGATGGAGCATAAGCCTATACAGACTTTTCGGTCAACCATCTGATTATGATAGACCTTTGTATATACTCTTTTTACTGGAAAGAAAGCATTTGTTCACAATTTTTGTGGCTAATATAGTCTGATTCATACAGTTTTTGCAATCGATTCTTGCATCAATGTTTTCTCCGTGGACAAGAAATCACATAGAATCTTTGATGGCCATTCTGAACAAACCAGAACCTGGTCTACAAAAATCACAGCAATTGTTTTGTATATTTCACAGAAAGCAAGATATCTCACCATGATACAAAGCTGTGGCAAAAGGCCCAGCAAGAGATTCCTAGAAGATACCAGCTATTGTACCGACTAGTCTGCCACGCTACCTACCATCCTCTTCAGACCGCCGAGTCGACTGGCATCTCGGGTGAGAATCTTGGATCAGGGTTTGGCAATCTGGAGCATGCGCTAAAATTAAGCCTCGCATGCATCAGTGTCGTTGATTGCGAAGCGATGATGTCTCACCCGATAAACCTCAGTGCTGGCTAAACCTCAACATGTTTGTGTCACCCTGTTTCGCTCCTTTGAGTGCGGTGTCTTGTCGCATAGGATGCGTCGATTTTAAGATAACTTATGCTTTGTAGAGCTATTGAAGGGATGTGAAAATTCTTAGTCAACACGACCTCTCCCCCGCAGGAAAGTCAGAAGACGTTGTGTTTGAGAATTCTGGTGGGAATTTAGGAATTTAGGAATTTTGGGTAGAAGAAGAGCTAGGGTTAGGAGTAGTGGGATTTTGCGATCAATTGTGTAGGTGAATCGATTTTATGGAATTGGGATTCTAGAGGTTAAGTGCGAGATGGTGAAATCGGACCCAGACACCATCATGGAAGCTACGGCGGCAGCTCATTTCTCTGGACTGCACTTTGACGATGAGTATCCGGTGCCGAAGTACAAAGGCGCTGACAAGGTCCCCTTCGTCATCGGTTAGTGAAGAGGACTTGCTCACTCGCGCGCTCGCCTCGTCGTCGTCTGTTTATTTTTAAAAAAAACACTACTTTGTTTGGTTTTTTTGCCTATTCCTGCTTTGACTGAGAATTTGCTTAACGTGTTAAATGATGTCAGCTTTGTACGTGCGGCCTAAGACATATGGGTATGTGTGTGCAGGTGTAGCGGGAGGTACTGCGTCGGGGAAGACGACTGTGTGTGACATGATCATTCAACAGTTGCACGATCACCGTGTTGTGCTTGTTAATCAGGTATTGTATCTCTTCGAGATTGCGGTTGAAATCTTTCTCGAATTCTCACAATGAAACTGTATAGCAATGTGAATGTATGTAGTATCAGGTTTTCTACATGGTTCAACTGGAAGTTGTAGCTCTTTGCTGAGTCTTCGTAAGATGATTCCGTAACAGGATTCTTTCTACCGTGGGCTGACGCCCGAAGAGATGGCTAATGTTGGAGAGTATAACTTTGATCACCCTGGTGAGCTCTTCTTTCAATGCAATTAGTTTGATCTTTGTCTTCGTTCTGGTTATTTGTAGATGGCTTCAACCACATGTTGATAGTAAATTCGATTTCTTTCTGAAAGACTTAACAATCAATTGCAGATGCATTTGATACGGAGCAGCTATTGGAATGTCTTGGGAGCTTGAAAGCTAACCAACCTGTTCAGATACCTGTGTACGACTTTAAGAAGCATCAGCGCTGCAATGATAGGTATCGGAAGGTAATTGTTTATTTATCATTACTCTTCAACGCTTATGTAGAATGTGCAGCATTCCGATATATATATATATATATATATATATATATATTAATGGATTGTGCTGTTGTCTGTACAGGTGAATGCATCTGATGTGATCATCATGGAGGGCATCTTGGTATTTCATGATGCCCGTGTGCGGGAGCTTATGAACATGAAGATCTTTGTAGATACAGGTCAGCTTTATTCACTCATTTCGGTTGACTTCATACGGCTTAAGATTTTAGCTTTCGTTACGAATTACCTCATAACTTGTGAATCTAGATATATTCAGTCTAGACATATTCAGAGGTCAGTAAATAATCACGTTCTATTGTGCAGTACAGATGCGGATGTCAGATTAGCACGACGGATAAAGAGGGACACTTTGGAGAGAGGCAGAGACGTGAATGGTGTGATTGAACAGGTGAGATATCAGTACTTGTTTGACAGGGTTTCTAAGAATAGGCTTGTCAAAAAAATTCTGATGTTAAATTTAACCCGCAATATCCGTTTAAGTTGCTTTATTTGATATAAGTCTTGCTTTCGTGAAGTTGCGATAATATTTGGTTGTACATTCGTCTCATATATATATACACACACACATAAATGGGGAGGGGGGGGGGGGGGGTGGGGGTGGTGTTTGTTTGGGTTTTCGATTCTATGTAAATAAAATTTGATGTATATTTTCACTACACGTGTAGTGATCTGCAACATTGTTTTACGTGGATTGGTGGATAACCTTCTAGTTAGTTTTAAATGTTCCATTGGGTACCCTAGTTTGATTCTGTATGTTCGGAGTAACATCTGTTTACCATCCCAGCCTTGTTGTCCATGGCGGCTTAGTGCGAACACTTCGATCGGGTAGCCCATACGGAATGAAGATGAACTAACTTCTGGAGGTGTATGCAGTATGCAAAGTTTGTGAAGCCAGCGTTTGATGATTTTATTTTGCCAACAAAGAAGTATGCGGATGTCATCTTACCTCGTGGAGGAGACAATCATGTGGCTATTGATCTTATAGTTCAGCATATTCGCATGAAACTTGGTCAACATGATCTCCGCAAGATATATCCGAACGTATTTGTTATCCAGTCCACTTTTCAGGTATTGTCTAATTCTTATATCAGCAGTTTCATGTGAATTATTGTTGGCATTCGAAGTTCTCGAAGTTCTCAGTGTTCCTCACATTGTTTTGTGAGTGAAGGATGCCATGTTCATATGCCATTTGAACTTTGTTGTCAAAGGAAGCACGTGAATATGCGGATTCGTCACTCACGTACACTACCTAGTGTGTGTTGTTTCAGTGAACTCATGTGGTTATCTCAGAAAATTGCAGGACGCTCTGCAATCATGTCCGTAAATAGTGTGGTAGCATTGACATATGATTTAATTATTTTTTTCATTCATCTTTTATTTTTCCCTTTCTTCAATATGTGCCTCTACCTTCTGCCTAGCGACCTCCAAAATTAAAGTTGTTGACAAACAAAATTAGTGCAGCAGATTGAGTCAATATTTCATACTGTAGTTGATGTTTGGTGTGGATGATTCCAATGTGCTGTGCCAAGATTAAATTTCACAAGTGACATCGCTCTTTTGATGACTTGCGAAGCATAATCTACCGACCACTTTGTTGGCGAAATTTTTACAGCGATACTTTGTGACATGTACGTTGATGGTTACAGATTCGTGGAATGCATACTCTCATTCGAGATCAGGAGACTACCAAACATGATTTCGTCTTTTATGCCGACCGTCTTATCCGCTTGGTGAGTATGCGTCTTACTTTACTATTTGTATGAAAGATTGTCAACGTCTCCGAAACTCTTGCTCTTATTCTGGGATTGGAGTTGTGAAATCAGTGAAGTGAAGAAATGACTCTTTCCGAGTGCAGATTGTGGAACATGGACTTGGACATCTACCCTTCACTGAGAAGCAGGTTATTACACCAACAGGTGCGCTAAAAAAATGCCGTGCACTTCGCTACTGTTAACTTGCCATGATATGCGAGCAGGGGGCCTGCTGTTGGCATTTGTATGTCTATGTCTGTTATTGTCCTGTTTCACAGTGAAAGGCATTTTCCTGCAGGCTCAATATATGTTGGAGTGGACTTCTGCAAGCAACTTTGTGGAGTTTCCATCATTCGCAGGTTATCTTTTATTTATTGTACCACCGAAGTGGGATATTGTTATGAGTTCACTGGGCTTGTGAAGTGTCAGTAGTCTGGTTGCATCTTCTTATGCAGTAGTGCTGTAGCTTTATTTGACGTTTGTGTGCAGAGATTGTTTCGAGGATGTAAGTCGCAGAATATCAGTCAACTCATTCTGTTGGCACATGTTGCGCAGTGGAGAGAGTATGGAGAATGCTTTGCGGGCGTGTTGCAAGGGCATCAAGATTGGAAAGATTCTAATACACCGGGAGGGAGATGACGGGAAGCAGGTACTTGTTGGATGTGATTGGTCTTGTATCACGCTTGGTTATCATCATCTTTTGATATTTTCAATAAGCTGAATCCGAACATGTTAAGTTCATTCAAGGCTGCACAGAATCGCAAAGGTTGAAAGTTGGAGCTACTTCATCTGTTAAAAGTGGCTGATGATGATGATGCAGCTGATTTATGAGAAGTTGCCTATTAATATAGCTGACCGACACGTGCTGTTAATGGATCCCATCCTTGGAACAGGTATTCTCCTTCGTTCGCTCACTCTGACGATCTAAATTTTAATTAAGTGTAGCTACAGGAACCTGAATCACATTGTTTCTCTGCTCTAGTATTTCCGTAGTGTTTTGGTGCCTGGAAAAGAACATCCAGATGTTTCATACATTTTTGCATCTTAGTAAGCTGTGGCATAGTCTTGCCAGATGTACACTTGACTGCAATAACTGGTGGATGGACATCAAAGGATATGATTCTTGATCTTGAACATGGACAAGAAAACTCTTCAATCCTCCTGGTTAAGAACTAGTTGATTTGTTTGTATGACAAAGATATGTGGTTGACGTGTTGCAGGAAACTCTGCTGTTCAAGCCATCGAGTTGTTGATTCGGAAAGGAGTTCCAGAGTCTCACATCATATTCTTGAATCTTATCTCGGTATGTAATCCCTTCTGGAAGCTGATTTAATGACCTTGGTTTGGAGTTTAGTGTTTCTCCACCGTGCATTTCTCATTCGTGACTAAAACGTTGGTTTTCTGTAAATCCAGGCTCCAGAAGGTATTCACACTGTGTGCAAGCGCTTCCCACTTCTGAAGATTGTGACATCGGAGATCGATGCAGGACTGAACGATGAGTTCCGTGTTGTTCCCGGGATGGGTGAATTTGGAGACCGCTACTTCGGCACTGATGATGATGGGCCTGATCAGATGTTCAAGGCCCCAATAGAACCCAAGCTGCAACAAAGCATTTACAGGCCTTAGGTGAGTCTTAGTGATAGTGATGCCTAGGAAGGTTCTTTCACTTCTTACATTGATCGAAATGCTCGCATTGGCGTATTAGTATTCTTTAACTGTATTATACCTTTTTCCAAGCCTTTGATACTACTCCCTCTCTTATGGCCTGCTTGATTAGAGATTATTCAGTTCAACAACTTGTTGCCTATTTTACTTCATTTTTGTTTGAAAAGTCCAACTGAAGGTAGGTGCCAATCAGAAATAAAATTACCGAAAATTGGGTGACATTGACCTCTGCCTGGTTTCATTGGGTTGCCATTTGTTAGAGTCCACCTGTAGAATAACAGAACATGATGAAATGCTTTCTTGTTTCAATCTTGTGGGTATTCTTCTCCATTGTCCACATGGAGTTCATTGTATGGTTTCGTTCAAGGTGTTCAAGATTTTTTGCTTCATTAACCAAAGATCGGACCTGCATTTTCTTTTGCTATTTTGCCTTCAAGTTTTGCTTTTGATATTTTCTTGAATTTTGATTGACTTTTGGATTATGTAATTCTAAATGAAACTAAGGACTGTAAAACTTGCAAAGCACCAAGGTGTTTTAGAAATAATTCATGTGGTTTTCGATAACATTCTCCATCATTGATCAGTGTAGATGTATTTTATATGTATGTACATGGTTTTGAATTTTTATGATCAAATTTTTACGTAGAAAACTTACGTACAAAATAAATGAATAAAACTCATCTAACAAATTTTCAAATGTATAAGAGGTATTGCGAACAACATAACTGCATAATAATTTTGTGCAAGATGAAGTTGAAGTCAAACTTGTCACATGAAAACAACGATAATAATTCAGTGGGTGTCCAAGATACTATAAGGTTTTTGTAACACTACGTAAATAAGATGCAAAATGGGCTTGACAAAATTAAGAATGTTTTCAGTTTCCTAACTATATATATTATTTATAAGTTTAAAAGCCGACTTTTTTCAGTTTGAAATGACTTGTAATGATTCAATTTAGTAGACAAATCCTTATTGTTAAACTAACTTTCTAACCATCCGAATAAGCTCTGACTGAAGTTTTCTGTAAAGATGTATTATTAAAGTGTTGAAAATAAACGTTTTAGAAGAACAATATTTGAGAACCCATTTTTTCTCTTTTGAAGCACACATGATTTGACATCTTGTAATGCTCATAGTTTCTTCAAATTATAATTTCATTGTTGCTTGAAGTCTTTGTGGTAATAATTAAAATTAAATTCGAATGGCTATCAAAATTTGATAATAATCAAAATACCAGATAGCCACAATGATAGCCATAATTCATAAAGAACAACAATATTTGTTTAGAAATATTTTTTTGTATTAACAAAATATATACACTATTGGTATGAATGAATTCACTTTGAAAATCATAATATAAAAAACCAATAATGGAAGTCTACAATGAAATCCACTAAATTTTAATTTTTTATATATATACATATATATATATATATATATATATATATATTACAAAAATATTTGTTATATAATTGGTACCAATTGCAATAACTTTAGTAAGTAAAAATGGATAATATTATGAAGCAATTTTAAATATCACACAGCTAAAACTTTGTACTTTATCTAAATGATTTGAATATTGTAATTTTAAAAAAAGTTGAAAGCTTTGTAATAACATAGTTTTTACATCTAATGTAAATTTTTTCCATAATACATTAAAGTTGAAATAATTTTTTTAGTATATATATATATATATAAATATAATTATTCCAACATAATAATGTATTATTTTTTCGGTAATTATATTTTTAGTACAAAAATAAAATTATTAATAAAAACGTCAAATACAGTTTGTTGAAAAAAATTTAAGAAATTTTTGAAAAAAATAATTAGTAGAAGACATTACATATATTAAAAAAAATGCCATCAATGAATTAAACATTTATTGCATAGTATTCATATCTTCTGTAGTTTTTTTCAACCACCAAAACATTATGATTAAAAGTAAACATAATTATTCTAAACTTACTTCATAAATGATTTTAAAGTCTTCAAAATGATTATTGATATTTTGTTTTAGGGACTGCTCCAAAGTTTGTAAAATTCCAATAGAATAAAATTCATAGTACCTTTGTAATTTAAAAATGTGTATAAAAAGCTAAATAAAAGCAAACAAATCATTTATTAAAATTTAAAACAGTGCTTTTGATATTACATTATGTATAGAAACTAAATTATCTATCTACAGATAAAAATGATTTCAAAAATTAAAATAACAGAAAATTGGGTTCCAAGTGGATGCAATGGCTAATAAACTTGAGTTTTTAGTGCATCATTCATGGCAAGTAAACTTTATATTATAATTTCTTTTCAACACACATTTCAAATATTATAATTCAATATGGGAAGTTGTACTAGTATCAATCAAGTTAAATTGTGTAGACGTTACATAGAAAAGATTTATAAGAAAAGTAAGAGGAATTAAAAGAAAATATTATGGATGAATCCCTTTTACTTTTATTTTTGCACAAGTGATAAAATCACATTGTGCATTAATTAATAAAATGAGAAAAAAATAAATTCATTTTCCATTACTCCAATCATATCACAACATCGTTAATTCAGAAGTCCTAATTTTAGTCGCTATTAATAAAATAGAATACATAAACGAACACACTTCAGCTTGAGAAAGCGAGGCTTATAACTACACACCGTGAGCACCCAAGCCAAGCCGAGTCAGCTGACATGGCGAGGGCAGAATATGAGGTGTCAAGGGAGGAATGACATTTCAACCACCAACGGGGAGCCAGCAATGGATTTGGGGACCCGGGAGGCATCCACCAAGCCAATGGGAAACGATCGATTTGGATGAGGACCACCAGTTCAACGAAACCTAACTATAGGCTCAAAATTCATCGAAGTTCCCGAAGGGAAGGGATGAGTTCTCGGCGGAGGGAACGCGCTGGGGGGGGGGGACGAGCCAGGAAAGGGAAAGGGACGGGTTCAGGAGGTGTGAGGCAGGGAATGCGAAATCCTTTTCCGCCCGTAATCTGGAACGGAGGATGAGGCTGTTCGTGGAGAGCAGAAGCCTGTGGATTGCCGTGGACGCATGAATAGCAACAAAACAGTGGAAGGGTGGTGAGCGGGTGCTGCTGTAGCTCTGTCGCGCGCTCTCGCCGTGTCGCGGTGTGTTGCGGAGAAAGGGCTGGATCCGCAAATGTGGCTACGTCGCAGCAGTCCGCAAGCTTCAGTCGCTGTGATGCGGCCACGTTGCCAACCGGGTCCCTGTGACGTCCAATGAATCGGCTAGCTTGTCGCCTCTATCCTCCCGTGGGGCAGCCGCCCCGCCGTCTCCAGTCCGATATTCAGCGAACCAGATTCAACGCTTGTTGTGTATTGTGAATTTCTCATCCCGGGATTAGACACCGTTTCGACAACGGATTCGCGCACGACGAATTTCGTTTGATAATCGTTGGCTGCTTCCTATCTGCTTCCTATCTGGCGTGGGAGCATCGCTTATGTCTTATGGAAGCCATCGTTTTTATTACTTTAATCTTTTTCTTGTCGTTGTGAATTGGCCGATGTCGTCGATTTTGAGAGTTTAGTTGCGTGCTTTTACGTTCTGTGTCACAGTTACTCCACTGGAAGTAGAGACCATGGCGTGATGTGTATCGTTAGAGTAGTCCGCGTGTGTTGTGATTGGACAGTAACAGCCGGAGGTTAACGTTCGTTCCTTCGGTTATCGGCCATGAATTGTCAGGGTGGTGAGGCTTGAATGGCTTTATTATTCAGGAGGTTGTTGTAAGACTCTATGGCGAGTATAAAATAACATTCTGTGATCACAGAGTGTGTCAGAGAGTGAGGTAGAGAGAGTGGAGGTTTTCTTTAAGGTTGATCAAGGTTTTCCGCCATCCGTGTGTGGCTAGAAGCGTGTTGTTATCGATGATTAGGTGGGCAGTATTTGCTCTAGTGACTCCAGTGCTTTCTTAGTGAGCTTTGTGTACGGCTGTCTGTAGGTGCGGTCTTCTGCCGCTGCAAATGGCGAGTCGTTTGTCTCACGGTGCAAGATTAGGAATCCAGTTTTTGTAGTTTGGTGAAGACTAAGTGATTATTTTCGCGCTTGCGGGCCGCAGCTTCGGCGTTCGGCCTGTTTGTTTCTGTTCGCATTTGGCTAAGTTTTGAAGCTGTCATTGAAGCTTTTTAGGAAAGATGGCAGAATGCGTCGTCACTCTGCACTCAGTTACTAGTAGGAACATTCATCCTTGTCTGAGCGCAGCTCACTCATGCAAGCTTCGCAATGCACCAGGTGCTCTTGTGTACAATCCCTTGGGTTGCAACCGAAGGAGTAGTAGGTTATTCTCGGCGAAGATTAATGCTAGGCCGCAGGATTTGCTCAGCAATGGGCGGAAGTCAAGTTCTACCACCTGGGTTGCCTCCACTGATAACTCTTCGCAAGAACCTATTCAGCTTCCGGCTGGAGCGGAGGAGGGGAATGACAATACCAGTGCGGAGAAGTCTTCAGTGTCACCTATTGAATTTGCTTCCACCCTGGCGTCTGCCGTTGGCTCTGATGCTTCGAGCGAAACTGAACTGTCGGAAAAGAAGAAAAGGAACAGAAAAGGAGAACGAAAGTTTTACTTGTTAGCTGCCATAGCCTCTAGCATTGGTTTCACCACCTTATCCGCTGGCGCTGTATACTACCGATTCTATTGGCAACTGCAGGTTTGCATCTCTCTGTATAGAAATCTTCCTAGTCTGCGCGTGGTTTACTGCAAGATGATGATAAAATGGTTAAGGTTCATATTAGTGAGGGCAGGAGTAATTGGACATTTTTTATTCTACAGTCTGAAGAGTGGAAGTTCATGCAAGATTATATGCTGCTTCTGACTGAGGATGCTTTCTTTGTTATTGTATGTTTTTTCCTTTGTCTTATTTACCTGTGTTGGATACGAGTTGCTTAGCCAACGTTTTCCTCGTTTTCTGCAGGGCGCATCGGAAGTGCCTTACTCAGAAATACTGGGAACCTTCTCGTTAGCCATTGGTGCCGCGGTAAGTCAATGTATGATGATAGACTGCGTGATGCAATTGTGCCATGTTTCCCTCAACCCACCGTCTGGCCTCATTGATGTGTAAATCTTATAAGTTCTACGCACTTCACTTGTACCTTCCGTATTTCGTAGTTCTTGTAGCGTGTTCGCTGACGGATACGATTTACGATCGTTCTCAGGTGGGTATGGAATATTGGGCGCGGTGGGCTCACAAGGCTCTTTGGCATGATTCGCTTTGGAACATGCACGAGGTGAGTGCATAACTTGTCACTTACATGTGTTTCCACTCTAGAAAGATTGAACCATCACACTGTCTACATACTAGTGACAAAAGTTTGTCTGCAAGATCTTGGTCTGAAGTTGTGACGCCTGTGGTTTTCAGTCGCATCACAGACCACGAGAAGGACCTTTTGAGATGAATGACATATTCGCTATCATCAATGCTGTTCCGGCCATATCGCTGATGGCATATGGTTTCTTTCACAAAGGCCTTGTGCCTGGTCTCTGCTTCGGAGCAGTAAGTGACTTAGAATCCCCAGTACTTGTTTTATGATTATTTTAGAATAATCAAATTCAAGGTCCGATTGGGTTTAAGTTTGCCGTGGCCTTTGGAGACCTTTTGAAACCTCTTCTGCACTATCTTTTATGTGATTCCGTGTACATGGTTCGAGATGCTCTTTTCGTGACAGCGCCTTGGTAATTCGTGCAGGGCCTTGGGATCACAATGTTCGGTATGGCATATATGTTTGTCCATGATGGACTTGTACACCGAAGGTTTCCAGTCGGGCCCATTGCAGACGTTCCTTATCTTCAAAAAGTTGCTGCTGCACATCAGGTACTGTTGGTTCATTCTGGAGGTTTGGTATTTCTCTAGTCTATCTGTCTAGCCGTCATCATGAAACACTTCGTTTTAGATCGTAGCCTGTTTCTTAAGGGTTCAAGTTCTAACAGTACGGATTTCCTGTCTTGCAGCTTCATCATGCTGATCTGTTTGAGGGCGTACCATACGGGCTCTTTCTCGGCCCTCAGGTGCAACACATATTTAACAATCTCTGTGTTTGCATTCAAATTACGTTTGATTCCTCATTTTCTTTCTCTCTTTCTCCCTTTCTCTCCTCTGTTTTGGCATTAGGTTTAATGCGAATTTGGATTCAGGAACTCGAGGATGTTGGAGGGGAGGAAGAGCTTCAAAAATTGCTGGTTACGAGGTACAAGAGTCGTAAAGAATGACCAACATCAGCGAGAGAGTAACTGTAAATTCTTTTTGGTGTCTTCTTCAGGGTTCACAATTCAATTTTCGTAGTCTCAAGCGCACATCAAAAATTTGTATACAAGCAGATAGACAGCACTAATTAGTGCGGTACAAACCAAAACGTTTGTATAAGAGGTAGTATTGTTCACGCTGGGAGATTTTAGCACCGATTCTACTCTTTCCACATTTTACGCGGCATGAATTCGGTGAAATCTTAGGAGGGCAGCCACGGGAGAGATTGGTGTATATCTCTACGTTGTAAAATAGGCAATTCAACCGTGCTTGATGGTTGTAATCCATCTGCGGTTAAGAATTTCTTCCTATCACTAGTCTTTATGGTGTATGGATACCCCCAACAATATTAGAATCATTTTATATTCATAATGCACAGCGTCCATTCCATTAAGAATCAACCGTTGACAATTTTAAACGCAGAACATTGTGAAGCAGTTAATGTGGTATCCACTTGAGTCTCTGGACATACAGGCCTAATTCCGGGAATAAGAACTCCAAATTAGGGTTGGAGACTGACGCTACACTATTTACGCCATGAATTCCGTGAAATTCACCATCCTGAAGTGAGAAATGGCACATTTCGACTGAAGATATTGGTCTGTACAAATCTTGCTTCTCACGAGTTGTATCGATTTCTTCAACGACAGGTGTGCTATACCAACGCCTCCAATTATCATGCGTGTTTTAATCGTATTCTTCCACGTGTAGATTACAATCATTTTATTAGTCAAATGTAACAGTCTTCCACTAGTTGACGCAACAAATTCTTCATGCATGCAACCAGCTTGAAACTACATTTCCGAATGAGGACTCTGGTTTGGCGGTAGGCCCACTGATCATTTCTTTTTGTGCATTATTTTATACATTTCTTTCTCTGCAATGGTTCTCTTTCTGGTGCAGAACGAGGCTCAAGGATCCTCGAAGTTGGGTATCCATTTATCTTGCAGAACTGTTCAGATCATTGTCATCCTCACACGAAGCCTATGTGAACCTTACATGTGTACACGAAAATCAGTGTTGACACAAATGAAGTCGTGTACGTGTTTAAGATTTCAACTGCTTTGAACAACAATTCATTGAAATTCACAAATCTCTTTAAAAAACTTTGATTTATGGCCTCTATGTTTCTCTTCAATTTTAAGTTTGTAGTATATTTATTCTATTTATTATATTTTAAGTTTGTAGTATATTTTATATGTACTATGTTTGACATAGACTTGTATAGTAATATTTTAGACAAAACAATGAAAAAATAACAACAAACTTGGGAAAGATCTACAACATGGTATTTATTTATTTATTTATTTTTCAATAAAATAGTGAAATTGTTAACATATTGGCAATGGTACAATTTATATTAATATGTTAGTTTTTAATTACTTGAGGGTAATTATAAGATAACATTTATCAATTTTATATATCCATTTGAATTAATCTACGCCTTTTTGATGCACAATTTATAAATACAAATCTATAGTTGGTTTAAAATATGTTTATAGATGCAAATCTATAATTGAAATTAGTTCCAAGGTAGGAATCCTTTGAGCCAAGAAATCTATTAAATATTAGTATTACATTAGAATATCAATTAGAACCAACTTGTAATGAATAAGTCAAAAAAATATTTAAAAAATGCTAAATTTTAATTTTGTAGAAAATAACTATATTTATTACATCTATTTAATTAAAAAAAATTACAATCTTATTAAAAATATAGGATTTCTCATCAATTATTGTTGTTTTTTAATCTGTTGTTTACATCTATTATTTATTTTTTCCAACTATAAGTTTATATTTTATTTAAGATTAATTTTATTATACAAATAAAAATATATATTTTAGCATTAAAAACTAGTATCAACTATATTTTTAAAATAATTTTCTTCTTAGCTAAATATTGATTATATATATATATATATATATATATAGCTGTATGTGTATGTGTATATATATAGTAAAAAATATCTTCAAAATATAAATTATAATATATTAAGGTTTGTAGGCCAAATATACATATTGGCTTTTTAAATGTAAAAAAATTCTAAAAGAAGTTTTAAAAAGCTACTTAGCACTTCTAAAATCACTTACAAATAAAATTTACATCTAAAAAAATTCTTTAATATTTTTTTAAAGAAGATATTATATATTTAATATTTTTTTTTAATTTCTATTTCTATTTATTTAAGTAATATAGGCATTTTTAATACATATCTAACAAGGTGCTTTAGATTAGTTTGTATTTTTTTTCAAATCTTAATATCATTATCATGGTTAAAATTTTTATTATGATGTGTTTTTAATACTTAATAACAAATTTGGCCTATATCTATGACTATTTCAATCACTAGATGCTCTAAGATTGACCTTCATAACTCCTAAGAGATATTAATTCTATGATATATATATAATTACTAACTACAACTTGATGTAGATGTCATTATCTTTTGTCACCCTTTGACCACTAGCAACCAAACATACTAAAAGTTTTTAATTAATATTTATATAACCATTTGATATTCAAAAATATTTATTTTAATAACTATTTCTTTTAAAAAAACCAAAGTTAGCTTGTAATATTTTATTATTTGTATTGATTCAAATCTTTTTTTTTAAAAGATTACCTGGTGAAATAATGACAAGGTAAGTTTTACTTCATTAATTTGGTATCAAATATGCATTCTAATATTTATGAGTTATTAAAATCCATATTAATATTAGATATTTGGCTACAGAATCTTAATAACAAGCAGGATTATAGTCTCCACGTCTCCAGTATATTATACAACACCCCATCTTGTATTGTCTCGTACCAAAAACTCACAATCTAGATAACAGAGACCTTAGATATACTAAGATGATGATGAAGGTTTTTGAGTTGCTCCTGAACCGTGATCTCCTGCACTAGAATTTTGGCCCTCGTTTTGGCATTTACATGGTCCAACTGCGAACTCATGTTAGTGCAGAATATGATGTGCCAACTCTTATGCATTCATTCAGATTCTACTATCCAAACAATGATCAGGATGTTTGGACTAAATGTTATTCTCCCTTCAATTCCAGCTTGTTTCTGACCTCTATGCTGGCCAAAGAAGCTAAAGCCCACTACTACAGGAGACTCATAACTTGTACTTAATACAGCAGAAGCTATTGACGCCAGAAAAGCACTTAAATCCATCTTGCTTCCGACTATCGCATCATGCGTTATACTAGTCA
The DNA here is from genome assembly GCA_036785485.1 of Physcomitrellopsis africana. Taxonomy (NCBI): domain Eukaryota; kingdom Viridiplantae; phylum Streptophyta; class Bryopsida; order Funariales; family Funariaceae; genus Physcomitrellopsis; species Physcomitrellopsis africana. The sequence goes on along the minus strand of JAWRVF010000186.1, from coordinate 475,930 downwards.
CAAGACACTTACAGGCAGGTACACGAGCTCTTAATACACATCTTTACATTCAAACGGAAGAATCATTTCTTACTAGCTGCCTTACAATACCAGAGTCATGCATCTTGTGCATACCGAACAAACTTAGTGAGCGTGGAAACACCACCATTCTGATGAATTAAACAGCCTTAATACCTCTTGAGGATTTGAGATTCTACGTTTTTGATAGATTGAACACGAATATCACACTAATGAATATGTACTATAATAGAACCAATACTTCCTTTTGTAGGTCGGAAATTTGTTCTCTTGGTCTTGTGCTGGACTTCTTCGACAGCACAAACTGAAGGTTGGTGGAAGCCTCGTCAAGATTCTCTTCCTCTGAGTCTTCTGACCATAATGGGATGGAATTCACGAAATTAATTGTGGAACATTTTCAGGTGACTGGTTAAGCTGTGGAGGTGGTCAAGGTAATCATATTGATTTATCAGAATAGAGTGTTTTCAACATCTTATATCTTATATCAAGTTGGTACATATGATTTGATAGAAACTAGTCAAACTTTCTGCTAGATGTGTTCTGTTTCGTTGTTGTATTTTTGGGCCTGAAAAATCTTTGTTTCCGAGTTCAGTTCGAGACATGACCTATGCATTGGCTTGAGCGACTTCGCTCTGGGAGCACAAACTGCGTAAGTGGTGGAACTTGCAGTGCATGTCTAGTCTGAGCAAGGGAAAATGAGAAGCTCTTGTTCAATGCTATTTCTAGATTGGGCAATCGTTTTGTGATGGAGTAGCTGAAGCCACCTAGTGATTGCATTATCTTGTCGTACCATGTCTGCTGCAAGATAAAACCATGTTGTCACATCAACTTGCAACAAGCAAGATCGGAAGTCAATGTAACTTTGATGCCCTACTGCTACCAACGGACGTGTTGATTATAATACTGACGTGTTGATTTGTATAATAAAATCATTGTCTCAAAAGCAGGTTGATTTTATGATGTAACATATATATGACCACAAGTTGCTTACCACTTATGTGATTATTAGTTAGCTACATAAACCTACTAAATTTTCCAGTAAGAGTAAGAATTTCTCATGCTTACATTCTTTAACATAAACACGAAATTCGGACCAAGAGATTTGCCTGAGGAGGAAGTTATAGTAGTGTATCTTCATGTAAATAGAAATTGATCCTTAACTTGTGGTTGAAAATTTCTTTTTTCAGTTCACTTTATATTTCAAATTAAGTGAAGTCATTTGCTCTCACTAAGCTCTATGAGCGGTTTAAACTTTACAGAGGTAATAAATATCTTCTGCCAAAGAAAATGTGCTTGCCTTTCAGAGAAGCAGTTACAAATCCTTCTTAAAGAGCTTCCTTCGTTGCCCACCTATTATCGATTGTTTTAGCAGTATTTATGTCATGCTTGTAGGTGACTCCACATTGAAGGAATTATCTGAATAGACAAGTCATGCTCTCACCGACACAGCCACCTTCAAAGCTCGTTGATTTTGATTGGTCTGAGTGCTTCAATTTGTGGTCAAATCAGTGCTTGTAGCGCGTAGCACGTAGTTCGGCCAATAAGATCAAGTACCCACATGTGCTCTCTCTCTCTCTCTCCCCCTCTCTCTTTAACATAACCTCAAAAGTTCCAGATCAGATAACAAGTCTTATCAACTTGTGCACAGATAAGTGCAGGCTGAATATTTCAGCACTAGATCATGAGGGCCAAATGCTAGTCGTTTGTCCTGCAGCGAAGTCCAGAAAAACTTCAAAAGGTCTCAACTTGGAGAAGTGAGTGTCGTGTAATTTGGGGTTCATGAGTTGAAGATCCACGTACTAGAACACTTCTGCCGATGTTCCTGCTTGTTGGTTATCCTCATGTTGTCGTTGTAAACGAGGTCAAAGTCTAATCAAGTGTCGAAGACGCTATAATAGCATCATCACTGTGTATCAAGCAACAACCTAATGTTGCCTTTGACTTTATGAACCACTCCAACGTTTCATATAAACTTACTGGAAAATAGTATTTCACAAAGCATAACGAGAGTTAGCTGAGTTAGGAAGACTTCGAGTTTATTTGAAGGCAATGTTATGAAGTTTCATAGCATGTATGCCAACCAGATGTAGTGTGATAACTAAGTTGAGGCGGTCACTCAGTGCTTTGGGTGTAGACCGTAAGGATACTGAAGTATTTTGACTTGGAGACTGCTGCTGAAGAATCGTCTGTAATGGTTGGTATCACATGCTCTCAACGGAAGAGTAAATCTTAAGCTCCGCAGCGGCACTGTCTGTCTCTCTCGCACACACACATATTTCTGGTCAAGATTTGATGAACTCTGAGTTTGTCATAAGTGAATTGATCATTCTCGAGTGAGACATAGAAACAATCCATAAAATTGGACTATTTGCAAGTTCAGAGTTAAATGCACTTTCAGCAATATGTTTAGCAGGCAGAATGCTTTGGACAAAAGCTAGAACGAACCCCCGATGCAAGTTCGTCCTCAAACCTGGCAGCAAGTCTCAATGGCGTTCCACCGTTAGCAGCTGAACGCACAACTCGGAATTGATGCCTTTCCACAAGGAAAATATGTAACCACAGCACCAACACAAGTTGTAAATCATATTAGAGTCAAAGTTCAGACAATTGTTTCATGCCATTTCCTGTCAGCCATTGCTCTATGAAAAGTAAGTGCAAACAATGGTTTCATAGGTTTTCTCTGCCTGAAGCCTGATGGACTTTTCTATATAATATATTTGTAATTCTACATGGATACTTCCTCCTCCTCCTCCTCCTAGCGTATTTAATCAAAGCCAATTTCAAATAGACCTCGATTCCCTTCTCAAAGACCTACCCTCTATCGTCACTGTCCATAGACTTCATTATCTAAGTATCAATAGCAGGCAGATTCTACGACCACAATGAAACAAACACATGGACCGGCTTTAACTAGAACACACTTTCAGCAGACCCGGACACCCAACCAAATCCAGGGATGGAATCTAGTGGTGAATTAAATAGGGGAGGTTCTGCAGACAGAACACTAAATAGTGAAGTAATAACCGGATCTTCCTCTCCGGCAGGACATGCCTGCTGTTGTTCCGCATGGAATGCTATAATGTGGAGGACATTCATCCATGTTCCATCCTGGGCGATGAGCGACCGGTTGGCCCGATGCCCGAGCCCTGTCCACCTGGCATTTGCCAAGCGCCCGGCTGCAGGGGCATCCGCCAGCAGGGTAGTTTTTTTAGGGCTGGGAAGGGCGCACCCCTCCCACCCTCGCCAGCCTAGCTTGGACCAGTCACCCCTTTCTACCCTAAAAATGCAATTTATTATACATGTTATAAAAACATATAAATAATTATATAGATAATTATAAATAATATATATTGTATTATAATAAAATTTAATTAAATTTATGATAAATATTGGATGTAGTTTTGTTTATTTAAATCTAATACACAAATTTACATTGGTTTTATATAAAAAGTATAATAAATTAAATAGCATATTTTACATCAATATCTCAATAAAAAAATTTCAAATTTCAAATTTTAAATGAATAATTTGAATAAAAGACAATTAAATAGTATAATTTTTTATTGTAGTATTTAACATAATACAATAGAATAATTAATACATGATGTAGTTTAAATCTTAATAATATGAATTATATAAAATATTCTTGTGTGAAATTATTTTTATTATTCAAAAACTATAATTTATAGAAATATGAGAGTTCTTGCTATACTTAAAGAACATTATTGTTTGCTACAAAGATTAAATGTCAAATATAAATGACACATCTATCCTACTATCATTGTCTTGATGAAAAAAATACTAGACTTGAATTCTTTATCTTCTAAAAAATGATACTTACTAATATATTATTATCTCTATACCATATTTTTCTCTTTGTTTTTATAATATCTAATGTATTTAAGAAGAAAGAGGTTAAGTCTATTTTGTTTCCTACTATTAGTCCAAGTATTCAAAAATAAAAATTCTTTTGTTTTATAAAACTTGTATACTTGTAGATCCATGTTTTACCAAAGTATTATCTAATTTTTAAATTGCAATAATATATGTGAAGCTACCTCACTTTTTATGTTCTAATATAACAATTTGTTCTAATATAACTATGATAATAAATACCCTTTGTAATGTAAAGATATAACATTAACTCTCAAATTGCAAATCTGATAAGTTTTTTTTTTTTTTTTTTTTTTTTTTGGTAAGAAAAAAAATCTTATAAAAAAATTATTCTTAATAATCTTTAGAACCATAAAGGCAATCATATTTAATTATAATTAATATAGTGATTTTCTAAAAACTATCTACATATAAAATAATATAAAATTAATAAATAAAAAAATTAATTTTACTAATTTTTAAAAAATACTACAAAAAAATATATCATATTTGAATGAAAAAATTATAGATAAAAATAACTTATATTGGTTTTTTTTTTTTTTTTTTTTTTTTTTTTTTAGTTTTTTCAATAGCCTATAGAATTATAGATCTATCTTGTCTTCCTAAAAGATTATTAAGCTTCTTCTATAAAACATATATTGTCACAATTGCTACAAAAGAAAATGCATCTTTACATCATCTTTTGCTTTGTATAAAAGTGATATCTTTATGACTTACGGAACTAATCAAAGGATTTTGAATACACAAAATTTTCTTTCTTTTATTCAATTTTCTGCAAAAGAACACTTTTAATAGAAAATATAGTCATAAAATAATTTATAATCAAAAAATATTATTACATGATTTTTAAAAAAAAAATTGACTTATTATAAATTTTATTATAATAAAATATTGATCATAAGAATAATATAAAAAGTATAAACTACTAGTACATGTTTGAAAAAGAATATTTGACATGCATGTTATATAATTCTTAGACTATTTCAAAACTAAATAAACTTTAAAATTTGAGCAAATAATAATATTAAAATATAAAAATATAATAAGTTTCTAAAAATCAAAAATTTACATAAAAAGGTTATATTTAATTTCCACAAAATTTATTATAATAACTTTTAAATTTTATTTAAATATAAGCTCATATTTAAATTATATATATATATATATATATATATATAAAGTTGAAAATATTTTAAGAAACTATTATTAACTTTACATCTTAAGAATTTATAGGATTTAAGAATAAGAATATGCTCAAAATACCTAATTTATTAAATATTAGAAATATACTCTCATCTTGCAATTAGTACATGCAAGTATCATTATACATACTTTAAAATTATGTATCCTTAGATTAATTTTAGTACACATTAAAAAAAATGATCCTTAGAGTAATTATAGCATACCATAGGATTTTGTATAATAATTTTACATAAAAGTAGATTGTCCAATGATACAACATTTTTTAATAAGCTTTACAACACCAACAAACATAAAACATTGGCAATTGATATATTTACTGAGTTGGAGTAATAAAAATTTATAATAAATTTAGTTAGTAATTGCACCATCACCACCTTTCAACAGCAACATGAAGCACTTTAGAGTAATATCATCATATTGCAATAATAATAGCACCACCTTAAATACAACAATACCTTATAATGTTGCCTTGTAATATAATAACACCATGTAGTAGCACTTTATAGCAACACAACATAATCTTGTAGCATATTAATAACATGTGAGGTTAAAATTAGGAAAATATTAAATCAACTCACATATTTCTTAAATTGATCCATTGTCAGTATAATACAATTTCTACCTCCACCAAATCCACTTTGCTCTGCTTTTAGATCTACTTTACTTTGATATGATCTTATCTTCTTAAGATCTTTTTTTATAATTTTTAGAAATTAGCAATAATTATGTATGGTCTATATATATATATATATATATATATAATTTAAAAAATATATAAAAAAAATTTATTTATTTTTTATTTTATGTTAAAAATATTATTTAGGTACTTCAATTCATCTCTTAATCTTAAATTTAAATCCTAGTTAAACTTTGTAATAAGAATAAGCATTTTAAATTAAAAAAATTAGAAAGAATTAAATTTCTTGATAAGCATATGATTAAAGTTTTATTCTAACAACTTAAAAAATGTACATTATAGTAGTTCGTAATAATATATAGATATTATATCTTTAGTTTAATATTTGGATGTATTTACGACTATTAGAGAACTTTTTAGTTTTTAATTTTTATGTTTTTTAATCTTTTTGTTAATACTAAAGATCCACCTGTAAGCATAATAAAATATGAAGTAATTTTTTTAATATAATCATTCATAGAGATTATAAATTTTATTATTTTATGATTCTTCCTAATGCATTTTTATACATTTATGTATATATGTATTTATACATATACATTTTTAAATTATAAGTAAGAATGATATAATATTTTACTTTAGATTCTACATTTTTGTGTTAATAAATGTTTAATAAATGCACTCTTAGTTTTGACTGTTGTACCATACGAGTGAATAATTTTTCAAGGTTGTGATATAAACTAAGAACAATACATAGGTAATAAAATAAAATAAATTTTGTTTTGGATTATGTATTTGATGTTGTTCTTACACTTGTATTATATAAGAACTTTAGATCTGCAACAGTAACAACAATAAACTAAAAAAATACTTTTATATATTAAAAATACAGACAGACAGACAAACACACACACACACACACACACATTACAACAATAATTATATTGTTGCACTCCTTTCTATCTACCATCAAACCTTACAACTTGCAAAACAACCATGGAAGAGGGTAGATACAATTTTTTTTTTTAATTATCTTTGCACAAAGCAACAAGGATGAAATGCAAACCATGAGTTTCAAGTGCTTTGCAAGTAGATTGCAAAGATTATGTCAAGATGTTCCCTCCATAGTTTATATTTGTGTGTCACCTACAACTGAAACATTGTGTTAACCAAAGCATGTACATGCAAACATTCCAGAGGCAAACTTTCTCATCCTCACAAAAGACAGTGATTGGGTAACATTCCAAATTAGAATATGGATGCTGCATGGTACTGTCTAGCAAAGATGAGATTATTCAATTGAGCTCCTTACAGAGAAATAGTGCAGGTTTTTCTAAATACCTGATCTTCATCTACTTGTTCCAATCAATATTGCATTCAAGCTCATCATCTACTATTCCACAAGAGGATGCCCAGGCATGTCACTAGATAAGAGTAAAACATGGCTCTTCATCACCTTGATGTTGCTTGGATTGTCAACAAAGAGCTGATGAGGTGCAGAATTGAGAAAGTTATGTTCCATGAACAGATTATGTGACTGAATGATCTCCTGCTTGAAGTCCATAAGTGCACCCACCTTGGATTTTGCAAAGCTGGAGACACCATAGCCTGGCTTTTCAATCTCCATGTGGTGGATCTTCCATCTAGTGGATTGACCACAATGTTTCCAACAGCTTGAGTGTGGCACTGCAGTGGTTACATGACCTGGAATTCTTTGTGCTGTGGACACTGATGTGTTACAATAATACATTCAAATGTTGTGAAACTTACTTTGCATTTGTAGCAAGAAATGTTGAGCATTGTTGCAATTGAGAATTGAGAGGTGCACCTTTTTACTTACTGTTGGACAAATACACTATTAATTTAAGATGATGATGATGATGATGATTTTTTACTTTTTTACTTTTTTTCCTTATCTAAATTGTCCAACTATTACATGGCTCCAAATTTATATTGCATGTTCTGGTATTTGGTTATGTTTTAAAAAAATCAATGAGACAGCTGTCAATACACCAGACATTATATTTTGCTTTTGAGAGAAACTTTGTTGAGGTAATAATGGGCATTGGTTTTTATCAAAATATACATAAAGATGTGCTTCTGATTAATTATCATTTTTTCACAGGAATGGTGCTATTGTAGTTCAATGTTATTAGATCAACTGTAAAACTTGAGATTTTTAGTTTTTAAAAATTATATATTGGCTGTTGTAATGAAGAATGGTAAATAAAATCATATTAATGCCATACCTAATTTATTAAACAGCCAAGGCAAAACATGATTTTGGTGGTTGGCATAGCAATAATGTAATTATTTTTAGAAATAGAGAAATCAACAATGATGTTTATTTCTTCTGTTTAAAAAAAGGTCTGACACTTAGTATAAAGTTGCAAGTATTTACTGATTATTCAGTATTAAAGTCAATTGCAAAAAAATCTTCCACCAAAATTTTATTTTGTTGTATACACAGTCCTTTAAAATCTACAGATTTGTTACCATTTTTTTACTTTTATATACCTATGACATTTTTATCATTTGCACAGAACACTAAAACTTATTTTGATGTCATGTACTGGAATCCTTACTAATCTTGTCACTATAATTTAATAGTTTTTACTACTCACCACCCCAACATACACCATATATATATATATATATATATATATATATTTACATACAAATTAGTGTCCAATCAACATTTTTATTTTATTGATTTTCGTCTAATATTTCATAAGATTTTACCATTCTAACAGTAACAACTTCCTGCTCAAAATTAAAATTCAACCTCCACTCACACTCAAAACTCTTAGATGGCATCATTCTATTGCAAGTCTTAATAATATTTGGCATTGTCACCACCCCATCATTCATTACATAGAATATTGTGACCCTTGATGATACTGCCATGCAACTTTATAATATTTTTCATCCCATACATCTACATGTTTTATTATTAATATTGTAGATACATATAAAGAAATTATTTGCTTAAGTTGATGTGATTTTTGAATAGTTTTTTTTATTACAATGTAATACCAACAATTCTACATGCAAATAAGTGTGTGTATATATGTCTGAAAAAAGAATTATATATATATATATATATATATATATGTAGTAAAATTACGAGTTTTTTTTAATACATTTTCAAAAATTAAAGCTAAAAAATAGCATTTACAATCATAACAACAATGTCAAGTACAAAACACTTTAATTAGTTTATGTAAACACATATGTATATTAGTTCTCCAATATTACAACATCATATAAATATTTTAAGTATAAGATGATGTAATTTATCTTATGCAAATAACTCAAAACTTTGTTAAAATTTGATTTTTATCATGTTAAAAAAGTCATCTTATCAACAAAAAAAAAAAAAAAAAAAAAAAATTGTTTTTGATTTTGTGTAAGAGTACATTTCAAAATCAATTTTTTTTAGAATTATTACAAATTATGCTGAGAAAATATTGTATATATTTTATCCTAAGATCTTGAAATATATATATATATATATATATATATATATTCAATGCATGATAAAAAAATACCATCTATTTTTATGATAATTTTATTATAATTTTGCCAGAAATCATTGTACTGTATATTGTAATATTATGTTATAAAAATCAATAAATATATTAATAGTTGTAATGAATACATAAGTGAGTATTATTATTATTAAAGTATTAATTAAATACTAAAGAAAAAAACAATGTATCAGCATACAACATGTTTCAAAAATAATATAATAATAAAATGTGTTACAACAACACAAATTATTGTTAAATTTTTACTAAAATATAATAAGATGTGCAAGGTAAAAGATTAAATAGACTGATATAAATTGGGAAGATATAAATAGTCTGATTTTTTCTTGACTTATGATAACTAACTTAAGAAAATTGAATAAAAAATTAAGAACTAAAAAAAATTACATGTTTTGCCATATAATTCTTATGTACCAACATTTAGATTCAAATAATTTATCAACAATCTAATATGTCATCTTTTTCTTTTCTTTTTTCTTAACCTCAAACACCAAAGAGTCATTATCTTTGTGCTAGTATTCATCAAACAATATTAGGGATTTTATAGCTAAAATTTGAACTACCACATCTTAGTACTAACTTGCCATCTTTTCAAAATTTAAGGTGGTTGTGGACTCTAATATGACATCTTTAATGAAGCTTTTTTAAAACATTTTTCACAAACCTCTTTTAATATTTTTTTCAAAATTTAAAAAAGTTCCTTTAATGTCATACGTGTTGCTGACAACTAGTCATCACTATTTCTCAAAATTAATTTTTATAAAAAAATTTAAAATTAAAATTTAATAGCTTTTTTAGATTCTTTTGTTATGTGTGGATCAATGATATTAGAGAATGTGGTTGCGAACAATTATCATTAACTTGGTATAATTAGCCAAGCATTTATAGCATCAACATTTATGATTAATAACTCAACAATTTCATTCATTAATACAGTTTGTATGTTATTTTTTTGAATGCAACCAACCACACTGTCATTCATTAGGTCCATAATACACATAACATTATTGAAGAATTTGAATTCTACTATCTGTGAAATTGCACATAGTCGTGGTTGTCCAATGTACTGCTTATCCAAATCTACAACAATAATTATTTAAAAACTTGTTCTCTATTTTATACAAATGTATCAAATGCAAGATTTGTTTGTTTATTTATTCATTAGGAATACTTCGCACATACAAATGGAGCATCCATTCTCATAGAACTAGAAATCATTGCTCATGAAGTCCCCAAAAAATATGCGAATTGCTAAAATAACATGAACACAAGAATGATTGGTTTGGGCGAGCAAAACAAGATCCACGCCCAACAAGATCGGCGAATGCCACGTCACCAAATTGTAACGCAGGCGCCACGTCAGAGCAGGGGGGGGGTCCAGGAAGCACCCGGTCACAGCGGGGCACAGCCGGTGGTCCAGAGGGGTGGACGCCTCTTCCCCCTCCTCCTCGTCCTCCTCCTCCTCCTGATGCTTGAGCTTGTGGGGCTGAGGCAGTGGCGCTCCTGCTGCGATGTTTCCTGCATCTGCTGTTTGCTCTGTTTTCCTCCCCCCCTCCCTCCTTTGCAATCATCGTCCACACGAGAGATGCCTGCTCGTCCTCGGCATCCTCGTGCTGCTGCCCGCTGTGCTTCCGCTATCGTCTGTCTGCGGCATCCTGGTAAGTGAGATCCACTCCAGCTTTCACTTCACTGCTTAGAATTACGCGATGGTTTGGATTCTATTGTTCCTTTGGGAGGCATCAAGGTTGCTCCTCTGTGTAAGGTTCTATGTGTTTTGGGGATTTTATGAAGATTCGAGTCGTATGCAGCAGCACATTCTACTCGGGTTTGCATTTGTAGGAGAGGGACAGAGTGTCGCAAAAGCTCCAGTTATGCAGACCTCGGAGGCACTAGGGTTAGGAATGGTGTTTGTGCCACCGGGTGATGGTTTTGGTTCGTCGGGTGGTGTGTTTAGAGCTTCTAGAGGTTTGGGATGGTGGCGGAGGATGGCGGATGTTTGGTGAGGTCGTGTTCAGATAGTGCTGAATTTTAGCTTTGATTTGGCTGTTCATCTGTTATGTTGGTCGCAGATGTTTTGGTAGGAGTCGGTGGATGTTGAAATCGCGAGGTGTTGAAGAGATTGCAATTTTTTGGAAGGTGTCGCGTATGGTGAGGGTCACCCTATTTATTGAGTTTGGCATTTCACATGTTCTGTGTTGATCAATTTGGCAGAGAGCGTCACTTTCTTTTCGGACGGTAATTTGAGAGTGTCGTGGAATTCATCATCTAGTGAGCCTGCAAAGTCTGCATCCTTTATTAGGTCTAGCTTGAATCACTATGCGGCAAGTTGCAATCCGAAATCTTACCACTATTGTGCATTGTTTGCATTAGCTGCTAAAGTTTGATAATACGAAACAAACAGACGGCTATGATAAATACATATTGAATCGTGTGTCAAGTTCGCAGCATTGAAATGCTAACTAGTTAGCTGTCAAAGCAGCTGCAGTTCAGTATATAATTTTTGTTGAGGGTATATGATTAGGGCGAGAAATTGCATCATTGTATGCCTGAGAACAAGTGAATGATATTGTTCAATGATGAGAATGTTGACCTTTCTTTAGATTTTTAGAATTTTTATTTTCACTTCTACTTCTAAATTTATGGAGGGCGCGTTGCAGATACCCGTTATTTGTTTCGATTCCGTGAGTTCGGTGGACTTTGAGGTGATCACCGTTTGAGCAATAGTGAACACATCTGGTATATATGACGAAATCTGCGAGTAGGAGAGGACCTTGGTGATGGGGGTTAGAGGGAGGAGGATTCATGAGGCTTTTACGGGGGGCAGCGGTTGACGAGGTAGGAAAATTTGGACGGAGAGCAAGCAAGCCTAGGGCTGAAGCTATGCTCTCAAGGTATAGAACAGAACCGGTTGTCACCGAGCAGGTGGAGGCCTCATCGGTATGGAGACCGGAGGTTCAGCGGGATGAGACTGGGCGGAATTGTGTTATGAACAGAGCCATTGCTATAACTCTGTGGATCACCACTATATATGTGTTGCTGGGAGTGGCCACTGGTTATCGACCTCTGAAGGAGAAGGTGCTTAGCTTTGAAGAATCCTCATGGCATGAGGTATGAATCACGGTTGAAGCATGGTATTGTTCTTAACGATTATTGCGTACAAACGTGCGCTTAGTTCAGGGTTCATGTTGATCCTTGGATTTTGGTTACGATTCCATCTTGGGTGTGACTATCCTGCATGTGTTGATGGGGATTCCCTCTTTGTAAATGCAGCGTCTTTTTGCAGAAGGAAGTGGAGTGCAGTTGGGGCCGTACTCGGTGTTGAACATCTCAGGGACCTACAAAGGTGAACCATTGTACTTGCAAAACCAGAACAAACGTTTACGTGTATTTTCCTGAGGCGACCTTGATTACACTGCTGTTTTGTGGTGGTAACTGCATAAGACTTTATTTTGAACATGAGTTGGAGACGTGCTTGGTTCAATCTGTAATTTATACACCAGTTTATTATAAAGCATATGGATACGGTTTCAGACTGGTATTTTTAGGGGTTTCGTGTTCTTCTACTTGAAGTCCGCTGGACTTGTGCTATTTCAGGGACATGGTCACTTCGCAGCGGCAATTATGCGTCCAAGTTTCCCGTGTTTCAAAAACCAAGTGGAAATATAGTTTTCGAACTTACAAGCTCAGCAACTGACATTCCTGGTGTACACTTTGTACAGGTAAACCTGTCACTTTCATATTACACGATAGGCTTGTTATAATATGTAAATATTTCAGTCAATGATGTTTTCTTATTTCATGATTTGGATGGCCTTAGTGGTTTTTATTTTGAATTCTTTTTGAGTTATTATTTTGGTTTACCAGGGAGAAGTAGTGCTGCGCGATGGTGTGTACATAAGCGATGGCGATCTGCAAATGAAAATGGAGGGGGTGTATGTGTGGCCCTTCCGCCAACTTCGCATGGTCTTGAGCAGGTAAATTTCTGGATATGAATTGCAGAATAATTTTAAGTGCGTTGAGTGTCCATTGGTTTTTGGTGATTTTTCAAAGCATATGTGCGTATTATCTAAGTTGAATTAGTTGCAAGGATGTGGTTGACTTTTGTTGCTGACCTCATTAACTCTTTATGTTTTTGCAAGTATCATTATGCTAGTATTTGAAAGCTGCTCTGCTTTAGACGGAGGTGGCGTCTTATTTATGTATTGTGTTGTTACTCAGTGCGGTGGATAGTGAGATGAATCGCGGTGACGATTTTATTCAATCCAGTCCCTACCACTTGGTGAGAAGATAATGCTTGTTCCAATTATAGTGCCGTTGCTTCTGAACGATTCTGTGTGCTTGGTAATTCAAATGTTTTATTTATGTATAAGATTTCTTTGTGAAGTTTAGCCTTAAAGGTGAGGATTGTTCTAGGTTTTATGATCCATGGTCTGAAGAGCATGTGGAAGGTTTCTTGTTAGTGGGAGGAATAGGTACTGACAGTGCTAGAGGTATTTGTGTGGGTGTTGTGGCATTGTTGATGAATCGCAGCTCGGCATGTTCTCATCGCAGGTGGCACAAGATACTCCTCGGAATTATGTTCGTCACAATAAAAAGAATTGTATGTTTTTATCTCAAGTCTATGATCGGAATACCTTATATTTTTGAATGCAGAATTGAGATTATTTGTTCCTTTATGATTGAACCGTCGTTTACGTATTTTCAATCGACTGAACCTCTGTCACGCAATGCAGCAAATATAATGGAGATGGGAAGGACATGCAAGATTCAGCTGATCACTCAAGTATCTACCAGTGTATCAGATCATAAATGTGCGTTTCGAGTTACTTCATTTAGCCATGAAGCTTCTGAATTCTTATCTCCCAATATGATTTCACGAGTGCACTCATCAATTGGTGCCTGATTTTAATTATGCGGAACAATGGAGGGTGCGATTTTTAATTTTGTTGACGACTGTTAAGGTAGTAGGGATGCCTTCCTGGATTTCTAGTGTTTTCTTAACAGCTTCAATGTAAATGTTTTGGTTCATCAATCTAGACTGATGGTGGGGCTTTTGCAGATGGGGAACATGAACGTCAGGTTTGTGAAATGCAAGGGTTAGTGGAAGGTCCCAGTATGGACGACGAGCAAGGCGAATGTTTCTCACCTCTTGTCGTAAATGCTACGTCAGTGAACGTGGCTTTGTATTATAACAAAGCTGTCAATTATACGTTGATGGTCACTTTTGTATCCTTTTCATCTGGGTAATATAGACAAGATGAAGTTTTCTTGCAGTTGAGGTCTTTATTAAGCTTTCATTGTTACGCTACACATAGATTTGAATCGCCCCTGCTACCTTGTTATTGTAACCTACTTCCTATTGAAGACGAGAGTTCCCTTCCAATGTTTATAAAGAGATTGGCTGACATTTCCTTTTTTTTCAACCCGTCGATTACTATCATGCAAATGCCTAGCATCTAAAGTGTTTCTTCTTGACCATAGTTATCCAGATTTCCTTTCTGCAGGTTCTTTTCTTGATACGTCAAATGGAGCACAGCAACACACAGTCGGTACGTCTGGCTGTTTAGCAAAGCTTGTGGAATATTGTAACCTTGTATCTTTTGCTAGAGTTGTCTTTTGATACGTGTGGATTCTGTGGTTGGATGAGATTGTACAGCTGATTATTGTTGTTTGCTATTCATTGGTCGTAGAATTTGAATTGATTTGTTTTTTGGATGGTTCAGGGTGCCGCTAAGGTATCTTTGATGATGATAGGACAGCAAGCCATCATGGATGCTTATCTGTGCCTCTTGCACCTTACAGCGGGTATTCTTGTAGGTATGAATCCTCGGATTGTTGCACTTGTGCAAGTTTGGTATCATTAATCTGGATGGGCAGTCTTAGATCTGGACTTTGGGTTTCTAGTATGTATTTTCTGTTTTTTTCTGGTTGGTCTTTTCCAATTTCTGTGCGGATTTAGCTGATCAGGTCTCGCCGGATTTAGTGTCAGTAGTAGTTGGAAACTAGATGATAGTGGTTTTTGAGCATCAATTTTAGGCATTTTGGCTTGCGCACTTGCCTGTAGGTCGGGGCTCATATACTATAGCAGCGTGGAAGCGCAGGGAAGAGATCAATGAAGAAGGTGATACCTTGCAGTCATAGTGATCTTTTTCTTTTTTAATCTTCTAGGGAGACGCATAGCATGAATGGCTGTGTGCCATAAACATAGAAGTTTCCTCTGCTCAACTGTTGCAAATTTTGAGCAAATCGTAGTGCAAATCCTAGGCTGACATTGCTTGCAATGTATTGACTTCTTTACAGAGTCGCTGTTCAACGCATTTGCAACTGCCGCATTTTTCAAGTTTGTTATATTCTCAATCTTTGAAATGCGGTACTTGCTTGCCATTTGGAAATCACGAAGGCCTGTTAGTTCTGGAGAAGGGTGGGAAGCCATGCGTCGCGAGCTTTCAGTTCTCTATTCCCGTTTCTGTAAGCTTCTATTCTTACCATTCGCATTTATAGTATCCCTGTAAGCTTGTCCGCTTGGTTATGAACTTCCCCTTTTACTCTACATTTGCGAACAAAGTCGTGCTTGCCAAATGCTCCACTTTCGTGAAAACAATGTATTCAACAGCATTGTTTATATGATAGAATATCGCGATTGCAGATGGATTTCTGCTGGGCGGCATACTGATTATGTACGAGCTTCAGAACATGCTTCGCTATATCGTTTTCTTTTTTTACTCCTTTTGGATCCCCCAAATTGTGGCCAATGTGGTGCGTGATTCTCGAAAATCACTCCACCCGCATTACATCGTGGGCATCACCGTGACACGCTTGGCGATTCCCCTGTACGTCTTTGGCTGTCCAAACAACTTCATGCGTATCGAAGCCAACTTCAGATGGTGTGTTGGGCTTACCACATTCTTGGGCGCTCAAGCAACTATTCTTCTCCTTCAACACTACTGCGGACCCCGGTGTTTCATTCCACGTCAGGTATGAACATATGGAATGCACACCGGTTTTACGATGTATCCCAAGCAAATACTAGTTTGAGTCAAAATGATAGCTTTAATGTTTTTGTACTTCCACACACTCATTTGTAATACCTGGTCTATTAAATGATTGTGTGCAGCTGCTGCCTGAGAAGTACAGCTACTTCCGCAGAGTGGACCGTGCTAATGAACAGCTAGGAGGAGAGGAGAACGCGCCTATTGACTGCGTGATTTGCATGGCTGCTGTTGATGTTTCACAGAGGTGTAATGATTGCATGGTGTGTGCTACCCAGTTCAACAACCTAAATCCCTTCATATTTTACTCTGAAAATCTTATTTATTTACTTATTTACACGCAACTGGGTAGAATTTAGTTTTTTGTTTACATTGTATTTTCATATATACAACCCAATTGTTTGGATGTAATTCTTTTGTTTCGAGTACAGTTGGGTCCGAATTGCTGGCTAAGTTCTTGAAACATTTGCAGGTGACTCCATGCGACCATTTTTTCCATACTGGCTGCTTACAAAGGTGGATGGACATCAAAATGGAATGTCCAACATGCCGGCGGCCGCTTCCTCCTGTTTAGCGATTTTAGGACGTAGTTTGTAAACTACTTGGGTTTATCTCGCCACAACGTGTTCAATGGACCTTGTGGCAGATGGAGTGTTGCAATGCTGCGTATCTTTTGGTCCCTGTGAATTCTTTTATCTCTTGCAATTTTTTTTTCAACTGTAACGGTTGTGAGTATTGTAAACGAATTTGTATGTATGTTTCAGCCGTTGCGTCTCTGAAGTTTTTGCGTGCCATTCATCACAATCGATAAATTAATCTTTCTATCTTGGAGCATAAGTAACTTGTCAAAAAAAGTCTTTTAAGGATTTTTATTTTGAAGATGTGGTGATCAGCCTTATTTGCATCTTATCGTTGTAGACAAGGTATTCTACTTGACCGTTTATGTATGTCCCATTAGTAAAAGTTGGAAGTACACCTAATCAATGGCAGTTGTTGGGGTTCAAGCCGTTTCAAAATAATATTCTGTAGTATTTTGCTATCAGAAGTAATTTTACAAATATTCACTTTATAGCACTCAAATCAATGTTATTAGTAAAACTCATAGTACTCTTTTTTTATATTGTAGGTACTGACGAATATCTTTGTTTGGGAATATTAACTTGTACTATGTTTTGGCTTTTCTATTTCAAGTTATTTGGGTTGTCATGCAGAAAACATTTAAAAGAGCATGGTGAAATGAATAAATACAATTTGTTGTTGATGGTAGTGGTATGTATATATAAATATATTGGTGATATTTGAACAACAGTATCCAAATATATATTTTAAAGTCATTCCACATTACTTGGATCTCTAATATTAATATGGGAATATTAAATTGACCCACTTCAATCTTAAATTGACCTAGCACGTTATTTAGTAATTTGAAATTGTCCCAAAACTTCTCTTGGCTAGTTTTGGTTCCTTTGCAATGGAGGGTTTTCCAGCCTAAGTGACATGTCCATTAATTCAAGCAAACAACTTTGAACATCCTGTTGCTAGTAGGGCACTTGTGATGTAGTGTTCACAATAGCTAGGAGGAGCCTTGGGTGTTTGAGGCTTCAAGTGTTTGTGGTGCCATCGTGGTGGGCCAATTTAAGATTTAGGTGGGTTGATTTAATATTCTCCTATTAATAATAGTATATATATTATATATAACGTGATTTAATTATAATCATACAATCTTATATGTGAAAATATATAAGTATATTTTTGTGGGAGTTATCTTATTTGAATTGCTTCTATATATATATATATATATATATTACATTCATGTTTGTAAAGTATAATATTATAATAAAAAATATATAATATAATATATTATAAATAAATATGTATTTTAAATATTGAAGTTTAATAATTTATAATTGATATAGAATAGTAGTATTGAATTTAATTTATATATGCATGTATATATAATAAAATCTTATTATTTTATTGGCATATAATATGCTTGTGCATATATAATATTATTTTTGTAAAAAAGAATTGTAAATATTTTAGTTTGCAATGATTTTAAATTATTGGAGGATGATAGGTTATACCTATATATACAAAAATAATATCAAGGTGCTTCCGCAAACAAGCCCTTAGACTTAGTGTGTAGACAACTACTACCCAACAAAATTTGATATATAGGTAAAAAACTTTTACTAAATAACATTAATTCTCCTCTAATAGCCAAGTGTTAGATAGGCTTTAACAAGTAATCTCCATCTAAAATCATGTAGTCTTTGGATTGAATTTGGCCAACAATATGTATATCATGCAAATGTCAAAGGGCCCATTATACATTCTACTCCCCTTGTTTTAATAAATATCCCTCTTATCCTTGGGCTTGAAGGCTATACTCTTGATTCTTCTATCTTTTGGCCCTTGTGCTACATTCATAAGTGCAATCAAATTAAGTGAGCAAATTTAAGATTTCAAGGCTTATCCTCTATTCAAAGTTCTAGAATTGGATAGATATTTATTTCAAAAAGTCACTCCCCTTCTCCCACCCGAATGTCCAATTTAGAGATAGATTCTTCCTAGCCTCATCAAAGAGGTTGGCAATTGGTATCCCACTTGTAAAATTTTGACCATGCTTGACAAAACTTTGCATAGGATTTATCTTTGATGTATCAAATAAGAATATAAATAGCACTAAAAATATTTAAACAATAAAAATCATCTAAATATAAAAAATATGAAAATATTTTATTTTTTGAATCTAAACCAAGTAATTAAAAAAAATATTATATGAATAAGATTACAAAGTAATAATTTTCTATCTTTCTTTTGAATATAAGCTTATTGTTTTATAATATAATGAATTTTTTATTTTAATATTATAAAAGCATCACAATACCAATTTATTTTTCAATCAAAATTTTTATATATCAATAAAATATCAATACTTTTTATTTTATTTTTATCTATTTATTATTTTAATATTAAATTATATGTATTTTAAAATAATTTAAATAATCAATATTCTATATTTTCTAATCTTGTATTAATATATTTCATTATACAAGTATATTTTTTAATAATCAAAATAAATAAAATATCTTTAGAATTCTTTTTAATAAATTAAAAAATCTTACCACATGTTTAAACACGTGATTTTTTATATTTTATATTAGATTTTATATTAGCATTATGCATAATCTATACATTATAATATATTTATAAATATTTCTTATTAGACATTTATCCCAATACATTGATTAATTTATTTTTTGTTTACTTCTAAACTTACTTCCAAAGTCATAGGTACCATTTAAAAAATATAAATATAATCAAAATCAAAAATATAAATATAATCAAATAAAAAATAAATAAAAAGAATATGTATACTTTAATTGATATTTTAACAACATTCAATAAAAATTGTTAAATTTAAAACAAATAGTATTGTCTATAATCTATGACTTTAAAATTATTATTATACTATAAATTATGTCCAATAGTTGTATTAAAGATAATCGTTCAGACAAATTACTAATATTCTTAAAACCTAAAGAAAAAATATTAATATCTTAAATTAATTAATTTTTTTTTTAAAATAACATCAAGCTTGCAATCTAACAATTACTTGCTTCTATGGAATTTAGAGAAATATCTACAAATTATATTGTCTAATATGCTTATTGATTATTGGGCACAAAAATAAATCACATATGAACATACTTAAATTCATCTAGAGTTGTTAATTCCTAGTTTGGTTCTTCAAATAAACCCTCTTCAAATTTGAGTTAAGAACCATATTAATAAATTTAAGAAACTCCTATGTGAACACCCTCCATGCCACACACCCCCACATATACATAGTGAAACTCTTATATACACTAAAAAGTTTTAGGATAAATTTACAATAAATGATTTGTGTACAATAGCTTATGGGTTTTTTTTTTTTTTTTTTTTTTTTTTTTAAATTAAATTTAACATAATTTCATAATATGTTTCATATAATTCTTTCATTCACATTAAGAAGTTTATTAGTTTTATTTAGGAGATCTTTTAGTATAAATTCACCTTAAATATTTTTTAATATAAATAAGAGTTTTAATGTATGTATGCATGGGTGCATGGTACAGGGGGTGTCCACATAGTACAAGGAGGGTGTCCACCTAGTGGTTCCCTAAATCTATACTTACAAAAACATTTTTCTTAAAAGCAACATAATTTTACAATGCAATATTAAATAAGACTAAAATTACACTTAAATTTGAAGAATCTTGCCAAAAATTTATCTAGTTGCAAATTTGACTCAATTTATAGTTTTTAACAAACCATACAAGCTCAATATATTTAGTGTGATAATGATAGGGATTTTATTTTTATTTTTTACAAAAAACAGAGTCTATTAAAAAAAACAATGACTAGATGATAATATGTCTAATTGTAATTGATATTATAACATTGATGAATATTGGATGCAAAATGAATTGCTAAAAAATAAAAATAAGAACACTAAAAAATTTACATACAATTATAGTATAATATTAATTATTTAGAATTGATATATTGAAAGAATAACAATGAAGAGATGCAAGCACTTTGTGCAAGAGTACAGTAGGCATTAAGCTTTTTTTAGAAAATATAGCATGGCGAATAATTTGTTACTTTTTAATTTATTCTTTAAGCATAAAGAGCCCTCACAAACCAACACTTTAGAATGAAAAAAATGCTTAACTTACAGTAATATATGCTCTATTACTTTTACTTTCAAATACCGATTTTTTAAAAATATATATATACTATACTAAGATTATCTCTCAAACAATTATGTATAATTTTGTGATATTTCCATTAACATACATATGTAAAAATAAATAACATTAAAAACCAAATGAAATTTCATTTTTACGGAGAAAAAAAAAAAAAAAAAAAAAAAGCATTTACAAAAACCAATTAGCTTTGCAAGTAAGACACAGGATTCATTTCACAGTTGCGACCAGATGGTCTCTTTCCTGCGAGCAATTCCTTCAACTCTTGTGTGACGAACGTCCTTGTGAAGAATCCATTATAAAATGTTGTATTAAAATCTCATGCCCGCTGTTTTGAGAGTCGAGGGGTTAAACAAAGAGTCAAGGTTCGATGCAGATCTAGCTCAAGACCCTCCCTAAACCTCCAAAGTTGAGAGTTTTACCCCACATATGCTAACATTACTGAATAATATACACATTATTGCAGTGCTTTTGTTTACCCTTTTTTCAAGGCCTGGTGGAGTTTTACAAAACCCTTTGACCCGGGATCAACTGCCTGATTGTTGCAAGTGTCGAAGAAGAGTCTCATGTTGAGTTCTTACGTGTCCCGAAAGCTTGTTAATGGATGAGATTCCGAAAGCCGTCAAAGACAAATTCCCACCAACTCCTACCCAAATTTCCTTTTCGTCACAACCACGATGACTGCGAAGCTGGGCATCAAATCTGTGTCCTACATTAACTCAATGCTACGTGACAGCAGACTTTCGGCTGCTGGCGCCGGGCACTTACAGCCAAACCACCTGATTTCTCTGAAGTTAATGACTTAATTATACTATATCGGGATGCATTTTTGGCTTCGAGCTGTACCGGAAGGTATGCGAGTCCATGCAAAAATGCCTCTCTCACGGTTATTACCATGCAAACGCATCGGATGCTCCGCTAGAATTCCGTGAAATCCAACGTGAACAATTTTTGTGTAAAGAGTTTGAGGTCGACCAGTCGTAAAACTTTGCTCGTGAAAATACTGTAAGTGGGAAGTGGACTTGCCAACCTCGCGTCAACTACACCTGCACCACAACAAGGGAATTCGCCCCATTCGAAGGGATGCAATAGCATTTGCTTTTCACGATTCAAGCAAGAGCGGGAGAGGTCGGCGTGAAGGATGGTTTCTGTGGAAGTCAACGACTAAAATACAATTAAAGTCCGGTGGGAAAGCGTGGGAAATTTTGACTAAGAGCATTTTCGCGGTACTGTCCTCCACATTCGCCACACAAGAATGCCGTAATGTGGGGTCCGTCAGGATGAATTCGTCTGCAGCTAATCACGGTAACCTTGGCTGTGGGTGCGTTTTCATGTAATTCCGCTATTACGCTGTGTACATCCTCTGATGTGAACTTTTTCCATGAGCTCCAAAGCGCTCCGAACCATGATATCCGACCAACATATGCGAACTCAACTCTCTTTTTTTCCCCTTTTTTTGTATCCTCTTTCCTGGTTCTCGTTACCGCTGATTTCAAAAGTCACAACCAATGGTCGCTTGAAAAAAAAAAAAAAAAAAAAAAAAAAAGGAAAAAAAGAAGATGTGAATCTTCATAGTTACAGGCGGGGACACAATTGACCCGAGTCACCCGCGGATGATAGAAGACACTATTAATGTAAAAAGCTAATTGAACTCTCTTCAGTATGATTTAGAAATAATAACCCCAAGTTAGTCGAAGAGTACAGTAACTGAGAGGTAGTTCTGCATAAGCATATGTGAACATGGGCTATGATTTCCTCATCTACCTTCATCCGGTGCTAGGAGTGGGTGAGCGTGCGGGTCAATTTGCCGGGTCTTAATGAGGCGGGATGAGCACCGACCCCAATATTGGTGAATCCCTCAGAGGGTGATGATGCCTATTCTCCCATGTCAACCCGAATTATTCGATTGCGTCATGTTAACGGACCAAAACTTGGCCAACAAGAGCGCGCCACTACTCCCGAAAAGCAGGCGCTGCACAAATTCAACATTTCCATCTTCCCTACCTGAGATCCTCGGAGGTCGCGAATATATATATACACCACTTCATCTCTACCGTTCACACCGCTCATTGTAAGTTGTGCCTCTTTAGTGAGGCGGATATGAGGGATACGTATTGAATTCCAGATTCAGCTGAGTTCGTTACTTAGCACGGTGGCTTGTGGATTTCAGTACATGTCCGGAAACTAAGTCTGTTACAGGAGCTAGGGCCCGATCGTTTGCTTCGAGAGAGGTGTACTGTCAAAATGGCCCACAGGCATGTGTATTTACTGCCACTGCTGGCTCTGGCATGGTCCAGCGCAGTATCGATGACACTGGCGTTTAGAATCGGTGACTACGCAAGCGCTCTTGACAAGACCATCTTGTTCTACGACCTTCAGCGTTCTGGGAGGTTGCCCGGTTGGCACCGACTGAGATGGAGAGGAAATTCGGGTTTACAGGATGGTCGATCTAATGGGGTACGTTGTTGAGTCATTTTTTTATTCTCGCACAGTGCATTCGAAGACTCCTGGAAGTTGCGAGATCTTTGCACGCAATGAACTGCGTTGGAAGCGAATGCCAACTGCTTTGGTGCTGGTTTTGTGCAGGTTGATTTGACGGGAGGATACTATGATGCCGGAGACAACATGAAGTTTGGGCTTCCAATGGCATATTCAATGACAATGCTGGCTTGGAGCATTAATGAATTCGCACCAGAATTGCGTAGAACTGGTCAGCTTGGGAAAGCTTTGAATGCGCTTCGTTGGGGGACCGATTACTTTCTAAAGGCCCACACTAAACCAAATGAACTGTGGGTGCAAGTGGGTAGCCCTTGGAGCGACCACGATTGCTGGCAGAGACCCGAGGACATGACAACGCCTCGACCGGCATTTAAGATTGACGTGAATCGTCGTGGCTCGGATGTCGCAGCGGAGACTGCAGCCGCCCTTGCAGCTGCTTCGATATCCTTCCGGGGCATTGACAGAGCGTACTCTGCAAAACTTTTGCGAAGTGCACAACAGCTCTTCAACTTTGCAGATCAGTACAGAGGGAAGTATAGTGACAGTTTGGCAGGAGTTGTTTGCCCTTTCTACTGCTCTTACTCCGGGTTCAACGACGAGCTCGTGTGGGGTGCCGCGTGGTTGCTTCAGGCGACGGGTAACAGATGGTATTACCAATATCTTACTAGAAACGCCTACTCCTTGGGAGGTGCATCAATGGTGAAGCGGAGTCTCAACTGGGACGACAAATACGTCGGTGCACAAGTCCTAATTGCACAGGTAAGTTGCTTCAGATTTTGATACATTGGTGCTGCGAATATATTTTAATCGACATCAACTTGTGTTCGTGATGAACGTTGAATTCTGATCTTATCGTGGTTTTGCAGAGTGTGATGAGAGGCAGAGCTGGACTTAATGGTTACAAGGACCGCGCGGATCAGTTCATTTGCAGTGTGTTACCCAGGTGGATAAGCCCATCTTCTTCTGTTGGCCGCACTAAGGGTGGACTACTGTTCTTTGATGGCAACATCAACATGCAATATGTCGCATCCTCCACTTTCCTGCTCGTAAACTACGCCAAGCATCTCACTGCTTCTAGAAAGACCTTGTATTGCGGAGGCAAGAGGGTGACCGCAGGCCAGTTGTATGGTGAAGCCAGGCGTCAGGTGTGGATCAGTCCCGTCATCTACTTTGCTTCAAGAGTCAATTCTGTCTAGCATTTCTCCAAGACAGCTCAATATCGACAATGCCACCCTCGTAACCTTGTTTTCTTTGTCTTGTACAGGCTGATTACATTTTGGGAGCAAACCCTCGAGGTATGTCATACATGATCGGCTTTGGAAGGAACCCCAAAAGGGTCCATCACAGGGCAGCTTCCCTTCCTTCAGTTAGGTCTCACCGATGGATCATCCAATGCAAGCAAGGTTTCGACTGGTTCAACACCTGGAACGCCAATTCCAACCAGGCGACTGGTGCCATCATCGGAGGCCCCGATTGGGATGACAACATCAACGATAGCAGAGGCAACTATGCTCAGATGGAACCCACCACTTACACTAACGCTCCCATGGTTGGGGTCTTCGCAGCCTTTGGAGCTGGAACACAATACTACTAATCATGCTCCGGAGCGTCAGCAGGCTGGCATTAGCGTTACCTTAACTGTCTGTGACACATACAAACTTCTCCTCATTGGGACAAACGATGAGGCAGATTCACAGATGCACCTACAATTTAATGTACAATTAGCGGCTCCGAGGAGGTCTAGAGAGTCTCCCGAGCATTACTAGACGTATGACACATGAAATGATATGGAATTACTTGAGGGGGCCAAAGTTTTACACGTTGGACCCAAGGACTCCATATTCTTATTCTGAGTGATAGGTGAGCGTATTAGCTCCGATCCTCAGCTGCATGTCGAGATTCCTGTAACGTCGAGAATATAGCTTCGGGTTGATGTTTTGTTTAGTCTCAGTCGACCCAGTTGGCGCATTCCTCTAGCATATTGTTGGTGCATCTTGTCTGTTGGATTCATTGACTAAGCTTATTGTAAACGGTTTTTGCAGTTGTGTTTCATGACCTGCAGAATAACTAAAGAATGTGTAAAGTCTGATAGTGTTCGAATGGAAGTATTATTTTACAACAATGGTGCTTGTTGATATGTGTTCGTTTGTTTCGTCTATTTTAGCTAATAAGGATGTGTCTGATCATACTGTCGTTAACAGCTTGAATAATTTGTATTCTTGCAATCAGTAAGTATATTTCTTGTCAAGTTAGAAATGAAGATGAAACATGTTGAAAGCATTCTAGCCACTCACACTTGAAGCATATGTCCTGTTTATGAAGTATTGCTTTAAATCTCTCTGAGCACTCCTACTTTTAAAAGAAACCATCATATTGCTGTATCAATAAAATGTGATGTACTTTAGAAACCACCTTTTGGTTTTTATTTCTATTACTAAATAAATCCATTATTTACTAAAATAATTTTATAATGAATGTTGATGGAATAAACATAGAAGTGTGTATCAAGTATTACAATATTCATCAGAATATACTGTGAAAAATGCAGAACAATTTATAATATCCATGATAATCAAAGTAAAAAATTATTATTTCTTGATTGAAATTTTTGCAAAATTTGATACATGAAACAAATGCTGCCTTTTACAACCATTTAGAAGAACCGTGTGCAATAAAAACATTTGGGAGTTGAAGCCAGGTATGGAAACCATCTTCATTGTAATTTTTTTAATTATAATTTTATACGATACAATAATAATTTATTAGTATTATCAAAATAAATATATATACACTTCAACCATGTTTAAATTTTGATTACAAGTTAAAAATATGGATAACCTTTAATTTAAACAAATTGCAATTTTCACAGTACTAAAGAATTCTTTGAATCTAAATATTCAATAAACTTTTATCATTAAGTTATATTTCTCAAAAATTTATTACAATCTAAATTTACGAAAAGAATAAAAATAAAAATATTATTCCATAATAGATTAATTATTGTATAGTATATTACTTGGTATAAAAATTTAAACAAAATGTACTGATTATTAATTGTTATTAGAGGTTGAGAAAAACTGTATTTTTCTTGATAAAAAATCACAATTCTGTTGTTTATAAATAATTTTAAAAAAATGTTTGTCTTCTTTTGTTTTATAAATATACACACATTGAAATCATGTAAAATGAGATAAGTTGTAAGATACCATCACTGCCTGTTTACATTCGTATTTATTTGATTATAAAATCATTGTCCAAGCCCTTAGATTCTTACCATTTATTTCTTATATAAAATGATTTTACCAAAATATTGAATTAGTTTTTTGAGAATGTCTTTAAAACAATAATAATTTAGAATATTTTTGATGGATGTATGAATCAATGTGCATGATGTGATTATATTTATCACTGATTGATGTTTTTTTAAATTATGTTTATCATTTTTGTAAGAGTTATTTATTTATTCAAGTCAAACCAATAGATTTAATATTAATTTTAGGTGGACACCCTTATTTTACTATGTGGACATCCCATGCCACACATGGAATAATGAACAAATAAAATGAATGGTCATAATTTAAAACTGTGTCTAAAGACTCTTGTATTATGTTTCTTATTTGAGTTTTAGTATAAATAAAATAAACTTTGAGAAATATATATATATGGAACTTATGTTCCATTATATGTTTATGGGTGTCAACAAAGTTGATTTTGTTTATATTGAAATTCAAGTAACAAACATAGTACAAGAGTCTTTAGACACAGTTTCAAATAATAATCATTTATTTTTTTTGTTCATTATTCCATGTGTGGTATGGAAAATGTCCACGCAGTAAAAAGGGGGTGTCCACCTAGCAATTCCCTAATTTTATTGTTATTGAAAGTGGTCAATTCATTCTCTCTATTAAAGACCATGTACTTTACAATCACTTTTTTAGACCAAACATCCTGCCCTCTAGATTTACAAAGCCTCTCTATTGCAGTTCTACTTATTGGTAACCAATAGAATTATTAATGAAAATCTTATAAAATAAAATCATCATAACCAAGACCCAATACAAAATCTACCAAAATTTTAAAACTGGATTTGAGAAGTACATTGCAAAACATTCGTCATAGAATGAAGTTTACATTGAAACATGAACGTAATAAACACTAAAAGAAAGCATATAAAGAAAATTCGGAGGCAGTGAAGAGTAGGATGAATGTAAGTACATGGATGAACGCGACGAAAGAGCGATGAAGTCAAAGCGAGACTAACAATATAGAAAGAA
Source organism: Physcomitrellopsis africana (assembly GCA_036785485.1). Lineage (NCBI taxonomy): Eukaryota > Viridiplantae > Streptophyta > Bryopsida > Funariales > Funariaceae > Physcomitrellopsis > Physcomitrellopsis africana. The sequence goes on along the minus strand of JAWRVF010000186.1, from coordinate 448,111 downwards.
GGAAAGGGCGAGGAAGGGGCGGGAGGAGTAGGACCTGAGCAGGACCAGGACTCGGGCCCGGAGACCCGGGGCGGGGAAGGGGAACTCTCGTGCGGGAGCTGGGTGCTCGTGCGGCGTGCTTCGGCGTGCAGGAATGCGGAGGCTGGGCTAGGCTCGGCTTGGCTAGGCTGGGCTGGGCCTGGTTGGTGGCGCCCACGTAGTGGGTCCTCCCCTCCACCCCCCGCCCTTGGGGCCTTCCCCTCGCCTCACCGCCCCCGTCCCGTCCCATCCCGTCCGCCAACTGTAGTGCTGGTAACAGTGGGAGTGGTGGGGTGGTGGTAGGGGGAAGTGGTAGTAGCATTAGTGGGAGGAGGAGGAGGACGAGGAGGAGGTAGTGGTAGTAGAAGGGAATGGAAAGGGGAAGGGAGGGGAAAAGGAGTGCTGCACCTTCTACTTCATAGCTCCTCACCTCGCCTGTGCTTGCCTCTCTGCCTGCCTGCCTGCCTGCCTGGTTGCGTCTTCTCGCTTTGATTTCTTGTCTCGTCTTGTTGCTCGTTGCTTGTCGTCTCGAGAGAAAGCTTGAGAGCAGACAGTGATTGCATTGTAGGAAGAAGGAGAAGAGAGTGATGGAGCAATTGTTGTGTGGGTGTTGGTTGCAGAGTGGTTCGTGTGTCGAGGACTTGGGTAGAGATTTGGGTTTGTCTTGTTGAGAGGGGTTAGATCTGTATGTTGGAGTTGTTTAGCGTTGATTAGAGTCTTCTTTTTTTTTTTTTTTTTTTTTTTTTTTTGGTCCAGGGGGTTGGAAAAGGAGGGTGCAATGGGGCAGCGGGAGGGTTTGGTGCAATGGCTTCTGGTGGTGATGGTGGTGGTAGTGCTTTGTGTTGCTGGGGTGGAGGGGAGGGCGCTTCTGAGTGCCAAGGATCATCGCTACAAGATGCACGATAATGTGCCTTTGTTTGCCAACAAAGTTGGCCCGTTTCATAACCCGAGGTGTGCCTGTCATCGACGCTTGACACGGGTTCTTGGTCATTTGTGTTGGGGGTTGGTATTGGGTTCTTGGGTAGTTGCATTTTCTTTCTGAATGAGGGGGTTGGGATTCGAGGATTCTGCGATGTCGAGGTGTCATGCAAATACTTTGTGGTCTTGTTTGTGCCTGTCATTGTAGGGTTTATAAATCTGTACTTGTTTGGGGGTTATTGGGACCTCACCCTGCGCATGTGTACCCTGGGTTCTGGTTAGTAGCTGCACAATACTATTCATGGAATTAGTGGAATGAGAGAGTAGCGGCAAAAGTAACACATGGTTTATTAAGAACAGCCCAGATGCGTGTTAGTGATTTTTCATTGCGTTAAAGACAGTCTTGTACGACGTGAAGGGCATCGCAATGTTGGTTCAGTCTACCTAAGTGGGGATGCATTGAAGCAAGTAGGTTCGGATCAGTGTTTGAACTATATTTTCAGCAACAAATTCCTGACGTGACATCTTAGATCACATAAAGAAGTCTTAAGAATTAGAGTGAAGCGGATTTCTTTTTTGGACAATGTGATGAAAAGGGTTACTGTGAATTAGAGCTCATTATTTTCTGAAATGGTGTTCTCTTTCCTGATTCCACGAGCCCGTGTACAATTCGGGTTCTTAGCACAGGGCGAGTTCTTTATTTCACATTGTTTTTGGATTTCGAGGTTGGCTATGGTGACCGATTGTGGTTTTGACGTAATTGTAGTGATCATCTCAGTCAGAAATTGTAAGTGGTTCTGTGCGAAATCTTTCATCTCTAAGAAGTCATGAAGCACGATCAGTATTTATTCTGGTATCGAAGTATTTGAGAAGTGGAGTGTTGACTTTTTGATTTGTGTTTGTTTTTCAGCGAGACATACCAGTATTATGATTTGCCTTTCTGTAAGCCTGACCACTTCGTTCATAAATCCGAGGATTTGGGAGAGGTCTTGGAGGGTGACCGTATGGTGAACACCCGCTATAATATCACTTTCATGGTTGATAAGGCCGTTGAGAATCTGTGCACCGTCACCCTTAAACCTGCCGATGTGATTAAGTTAAAGAAAGCTGTAGAGCATGACTATTACTTCCAGGTTTGTTATTCTTACTACTCTTTTTTCTTAAAGTGTCTGCTAGTGTGTACGACAAACCATTGGATTTCTGACACTTTTGTGATCTGCAATACCCACTCTGTAGGGCCTGTGTTAGCAGGAGATGCTTTTCATTTTTCTTTTCCATAATCTGTCCTTCTTTGAATGCTGATACACTATAGTCCTGTCGTCCGAAAAGTTCAAATAGATTTATTATCATTTAGTTTCTCTAACAGCTTGGTGGAGTAACTATTGGAGTTCCATTTTCTGCTCTGGTGAAATATGCAGATGTTCTTTGATGATCTTCCATTGTGGGGATTCGTAGGGAAGATGCAAGAAACGGGAAATAGAGAACCTCGCTATATGCTGTACACTCATATCCACTTTGAGGTGATGTACAATGGTGATCGTGTAATTGAAGTATCTGTGCGCACTTATCCCAATGAGGCCGTTGACATTTCAGAAGAGAAGGACACTGTGGTTAAATTCACATATTCAGCCCAATGGGGTCCAACCGCAGTGACTTTTGAGAAGCGGATGGAGAAGTACCAGAAACACTCATTTCTGCCTGAGCACTTGGAAATTCACTGGTTCTCCATCATCAATTCTTGTGTAACTGTGCTACTACTGACTGGTTTTCTTACCACTATTCTCATGCGAGTACTCAAGAACGATTTTATTAAGTAAGACAAATGCATTTCTTTTCTCACGTCTATATGATGTTATTCCAGGATTTTTATAAATTGGATATGTGTAATAATTCTATTTTTTGAATTTGTGTTGCTGTTTTCTCTCTCGTCTCCCGTTTTCAGGAACATTAAGTTTCTTAGGAACGCTATGTGAAGAGTCGATGTTAATCTCCATCTATCATGCTTGTAGGCATAGCAGTTTTCTCAGCTGTCTGTTCACGTTTTGTGTCAGTTCTTTTGTCCACTATATTTTGTATCCTTTTTTCCGTGGGTATTCCACATGGTAGTACATTTGGGCTGAAAGTCTTTTGAATTACATCAATGAATAGGAGAGCGAATGGTTTTCATGAGGGAATTAGACTGCTTCCTGTTCATCTTTACATGCTGACAAGTGTAGCACTGTTGATTGGGTATTCAATCTGTCCTTCGTATCTGCAATATAAGCAAATAAAAATACTGTATACGAATAGTATGTCTTCATGTTTTCCTTTTGAAAAAACAGGTATACAAAAGAGGATGAAGAAGAGCACGAGGAAACAGGCTGGAAGTACATTCATGGTGACGTATTTAGATTCCCCCCGTATCCCAAGTAAGTGGATCGACGCACCTCTCGTTGTGCAAAGCAACTGTGTCGTTGCGATTTTTTGCTTTCCTGACAAGGATACATATCATCTTATATAGAAACTGCTTTCGAATGTTGCGAGTTTTTATCCATTGGAAAATGCCATGTGTCTGCATCTTCACCTTCGCTCGTTCTTCAGAATAAAATTTGAGCTGTTGGCTCCATACTGAACATTTAATTTGAGATTTATTTGAAGTTCAGAAATCAGTGATGTGTCGATAGATTATTTCACTGCAGCCTTTTCTCATAATCTCACACCTGTTTTGGATGCAGTTTGTTTTCTGCAGTCATAGGAAGTGGAACGCAACTTTTGGTCCTGGTTTTCTTCATTTTCGGCTTGTCCCTTGTGGGTGTTTTCTATCCATACAATCGCGGCGCTCTCAACACTGCCTGCCTTGTTATTTACGCCCTGACTGCTGGAATTTCTGGCTACGTGTCAGCACATCTTTACCGTCAAATGGGTGGTGAAAACTGGGTACATACTCTCAATAACTTGTTTGTATACCTGTTAATAAGCTCTTTTGAAAACATCCATTCTGCATCATTACCCTTTTCTTTGTGCTGAAAGGAATATATATCCTGAAGTGCTTGGATAGAATTGACACATTTATTTACTGATGCTTTTGTTCTATACTTCAAATAACATTCCGGTCTTCTGAGGTAGCTCATTTTCAGCACGATCAACATGCTAATTTGTTGATTATTATATACTCCTGCAATTTCAATTTTCTCCCTCCCCTACTTGCGGTCATCTGATAAACGAACTGACGAAGTAACTTAATATGAGCGACTCTCTTATGGGTGTCATCTGCGTTGGTTGCATGGTGTTGTAGGTGAGAAATCTGTTATTGACAGGGTCGCTCTTCTCCGGCCCTTTGTTTCTAGTATTTTGCATCAACAACACTGTTGCAATCGGTTATCGATCAACACAAGCTCTGCCCTTTGGAACGATTGTCGTTATTGCTATCATTTGGATTGTCGTGACCTTTCCCTTGACCGTAAGTGCTCTTTAAAGCTTTTTAAGTTTCCTTTTTGCTGTTTGTACGAGCTCATGGTGAGTTTGAGTTTACTGAGTTATAAACATCCATGTGCAGGTTCTTGGAGGTATAGCAGGAAAGAATAATAAGTCAGAGTTCTATGCCCCATGCCGAACCAATAAGTATCCTCGTGAGATTCCTGCCTTGCCGTGGTATCGCCGCACTGTTCCACAGGTACGTCAATAGATCTGTAGGGAAAATAATCTGAAGCACTCACAACATAAATGTCATATTTCTTCTCAATTTTTTAGATGAGTTACTCCAAGATGATGAGTTTAAATATTTGGAAACGTTGAAAATTAGGTCGTGTTCTCATGTTCGAATCCTCAGATATTAGTGAATTTAGACAGTTTCCGTGAGATATCGAAGGTATTCAGACACTCGAGACTTGGTGCTTATGGAATGCCACAAAATTTTGGGAGGTTGTGGTCCAGTTCACTGCAATCGTAGGTTGTTATAGACTATCCGTGCTTATTGGCATACAAACAACAATATTACTGAACACACATACATGAGCAGATACAGTTAAGGGACAAGTGAAACTCTTCAACTAATTGATTCTTCTGTTTTGTGACAGATGTGCATGGCAGGTTTTCTGCCATTCAGTGCAATCTACATCGAACTCTATTACATTTTTGCAAGTGTCTGGGGTCACAAAATCTATACTATCTACAGCATTCTGTTCATTGTTTTTATCATCCTCATCATTGTAACAGCTTTTATCACCATCGCGCTGACATATTTTCAACTCGCTATCGAGGACCACGAGTGGTGGTGGAGGTATTCTTCAGTCTCATATGTTTTTCAAATTTTCTCATTTCAAATGGACATGCTTTCCAAATATGGTTCAGATAATATCATTCTCATTCCAAGGAATCTCCTAGATGTTGCCGTCTTCCTATGATTGGTCTGTTCGAAAACTTGTTTAACGTATGATTGCTAAGTAATTCGCTCATTTGTTAATATGCGTTGTGTGCCGCTGTTGGATTCAGGTCTGTGTTTTGTGGAGGTTCGACTGGACTTTTTATTTATGGATATTGCTTTTATTACCATCGCTTTCGATCCGGTATGGCTGGGTTGATGCAGACATCTTTCTTCTACGGCTACATGGGCTGCGTCTGCTATGGCTTCTTCTTGCTGTTAGGTTCGGTTGGATACAGAGCCTCACTACTGTTTGTTCGCCACATCTACCGTGCCATCAAATGTGAGTAGGCTATTGTGAGCTGCTAGAGCTCTGCTCTTTCTCTTCAATAGCCCTAGAGGTTTTCCAGTTTTAGACTGTAAAGCTATATTAGTACTCGATTTAACAACCTAGAGCAGCGGAAGATGTTGGAGGCAGTTCTAAAGCTTTGGAGTCAACTGCTGTGCAAATCCAACAGTACACCAGAATTTTTCGTACAAATGACTCCTGGGGAACAGTTGCTTGTAAAAGTCAGCTGTACAGTGTCTGTTAATCTGGTAGTGATTCACAGGGCAGACAGTTATTTTAGATTCTGCTCCTTCACAGTGATGACTTGCGGGAAAAATCTCAGTTGTGAGACAACTATTCAAATTATTGCCTTGCCAGGTGCATTGATTGTTCTGAAGTTAATCTGTCTCGAAAGAGGTGCGTATGTTATGCATGGAAATTATTATTTGTTCATTGTATCTGGTTCACCTTTACCACAATATGTCGCTACAATCTAGCACATCTTGGTTTCATGCTCTAGATCTTAGTCTCATCTTCTGCAATAGTGGCTACGATTAGAGAACTGGTCAGTGGTGCGTGCTAAAATCTCCTTGTGATTGTAAAAAGATTCAATTTTGAAGAAATAATGTGAATATGTGTGCCTAAAATTGAACCTATTTAAAATGATCACCACCACCACATACAACCTGTGCATGGGTTCTCTTCAATTTGTGCAAGTAGGCCGCACATGCCAAAAGAGATGGTTATTCTACAAACTTGCATGAATATTCACTTAAGACACTGCAAGGTACTCATAGCAATACTATCAGAAATATTATACTGGATGATCTGGACTTTCCATTCAAGGGTCTCACAAAACATGGTGTATTGTTAACAAATGTTTTTTTTTTTTTTTTTTTTTTTTTTTTTTGTGCCATATAATTATCAAGCATTAATAGACTTTTAAGTTTTGTATTTGTCAACTTTTTTTAATCTTTGATTTTCATCTCAACATGCCACAAGCCTTTTCATTCTATTAGAATTTATCTTCTTTTTTTTTTTTTTTCTTTTTTGTTTTAAAGATAAGTATCCAAAAACTATGTCAAAAATTATTCATTTCAGGTAATTTGAAGCTTTATTTGTATTTTTATATTCTTAATTGTTTAGTGTTTTTATACTTTTATTTTTTATTTTTTATGTTTCATTGTAGAATCCAAAATAGCAAAGTAATAGCACTTGTTTTTCTTTAGGACTCTCCTTCTTCAAAATACTCCAGTATTTTAATCAATATTACTAATTTTTGTAAAAATTGTGAGATTTAAATAATAACTTTGTTACCAATACTTGCAACTCTACCAAACAGATGCATTTCATGAAATATTTACACATTTATTGGACCATGTTTATTTGCACATGAAAGTCCTTAACGAATGCCTAAAATAAATCTTAATAATTTAAATTGACAAGTTGAATCTATTTTATATCTTCTTTGTATTTAAGTTTATATATTTTTTAAAATAGCTTTAAATTAAAGTTGTGTGAATTTTTTTATTATTTTAAGTTATTTATATTATTTATTGTTCTGCTATCTAAAGCTGTGATTTTAAAAAAATGTAATCTTAATTTAAATCTTCTCACTTTTACTTTGTATCATTGTTTAAAACAAGCAATAATTTATTTATTTATATTTTTTATTCAATAACTTATAAATAATAAATAATATGTTGATTCCAATTGCAAAGACATACTAAGAGTGTTTTAATTTTTTTTTTTTTTTTTTTAAACTAATAGATCTTACTAACCAATAGGTTTAGGGTATTGCTAATGCCACCACAAACCGCCCCTCAATTGACATATTTTTTAGGTTTTTTTTTTAATTCCAATCAAATATTTTATTAATATTTCTAATATATTTTTCTTTTTTAAAAATTTATAGAGAAAGTAAATTTAATTATAAAAAAAAACAATTGAAAAGTTTATATGAATAAGTTGTGGTAGCATTAGCAACACCCTATGTTTATTAAGACTTGTTCTTTCCAAAACAAATCAAATTATAAACAACATAATTACTACATGATTTTTAAAATATTTTTTTCAACAATCAAGATTGAATTATTTCTTGATAATATGTCCAGATATAAATTATAATGCAAGATCTTTGAAGATATTATCTATAGTATCTCGCTCTTATCTTCTACAAGTATATTATTTTAATGTTTTGGAATCAAAATTTTACTAATTTTTTTATAAATCTTAAATACTAATCCAAATTTTTATTTATTTTTTAGTACAATAGTTATTAAAGAAAAACTAATAGTATTTTCTAAATTTTCTATTAGAAGCTTCTATAATATTTTCTAATGTTTTCTAAAAGGTTTTAAAAGATATCAAATAATGTATAAGATTCTAAAGAGACTTGAAGATTTGGGTCCATAATAATACTTTTTTCTAGCATCAAAATTTAATAGAAGCAAATAAAAGTTTGGTTAATGTAGGTTTTAATCTTGTCAACCACAAGACAATAGAAATTAGAAAGACTAATTGCATTCTACAAATAAACAAATATCATTTTTAAAAAATCCAAGACTATATTATAAAAAATAATCATACAATATATTTTTATCAAATAAATCATAAATTATAAATATTCATTTAATAAATTTTAGAATTAATATGATATAATTCTAAAAATATATACATATGTTATAAATATTTTGCTAAATATGTTATATTTTAATAGTATATAGATCATCTAAATCAAAAATAGTATCTAATATTAGGATATGTTGACCATCTTTAAGTTTAGTTGGTATTAGTATCTTTAAAATTATTTTCAAATATAATTTAAGAGCTATTTATAGATATAGGGTTTTTTTAAATTTTGAATTAGTAAAAATTAATTAATTAATTTAATATATGAATTTCAAATACATTATTTTTTTTAGACTAGATTGTCAAACTATTCATTTATAATGATTCAATTTAAACATAACATATTAGACTAAATAATTAAAAATTTAAAGTTTATATTAAAATATTTAGCAAAACAAAAAGTTTTATTTATTATGCAAATTATTCAAAAGTCTAAAGTAAATTCAATCTTCTTTTATATTTTCTAAATATATATATATATATATATACAATTGATTCTTTGTATAATATTTTTTTTAAATAAATTTTAAAATAATTGACAAGTTTGGTGCCAATTTTAATATACATTCATTGACGACATTACCATGTAAATATATCATGTATTCTAATTTTTAATATGTTATATATATATTTATATTTATATTTATATATATTTTAATAGTAGTATTTTTAAACATTTGAATTAATATTGGTAGAAATTTTTTACTTTATTTCACAAATAACATATTGGTTTATAATTTATTAATATCTTATATAAATAATTCTAATAACTTATCTTATTTAAAAAATTATATTAAATTTGCATGATAAAAAATAAATAAATTTTCTAATAAAATATAATTAAAATTTTTATTTTTGATATTTATGATTTTTTAGTTTTAAAATGATATTAAAATTTTATATATTTAACTTAAGAAATTAAAATTTTTAATAAAAATTAATTATTTAATTCTTATAAATATATAAAAAAGTAAAAAATTCTTAAGTTTTATAATTATGATTTATTGTTAGCATGCATAAACTTCTTTTATTAGTAGTATCAAATATTTGGACTAAAGATATACTTACCAAAATAACAAATAATAGTATGTTTATAATAAATAAATAAAAATAAAATAGCATTATATTATACTATAGAATATAATACTATTTTTATTAATAATATATAGAATATAATATATTATATTCTATAGATTAACTTAATTTAAGCTTTTAAGTTTCTTGCATTTTATATATATAATTTTAGATGCATATGTAGAAGTACAAATCTCAAAGAGAATTAGACAAGTAGAAACTTAAAAGCATTAGTAATGACCACTTAACAACCTTTTGGCTCTCATCCTTTGTTATTTAAACATGGTCATGACCAAAGCCTACATCTATTCTCACATCACACAATACTATAACCCTCTTGCTACATCTCACAACTCACACAATTTTGGCTAAGTTGCCCTATACATACTTGGTATATCAAAAATATTATTAAAATATTAAATACACATGATTTAAAAACCTGATATTTTTAACAAATCACGTGTATTTAATTTTGTAATAATATTTTTGATATACTAAATATTTAGAAAATATACTTGAAATAATTATATCTTCTGATATCAAAATTTTATAACAAAAATTATAAACCATTATTTATATTCAACAATTGTATACTTTTTGTTGAATTATTTTAAGTTTTTGTCACTTTAAAATAAAATTATATGGTTTCTATATATATATATATATATATATATATATAGAAACCATATAATATTTTATATATATATATATATATATATATATATATTGTTGCCTTTGAAAAAATAATTTTAAATTATTAAGTAATTCTTTACTATATATATATAATTTATATTATTTAATAGAAAAAAATATCTATTCATATTTTATAATATTTTAATTATATTAAATTATAAATAAATAATAGATCAATTTTGAATTAAGACTCAAGAGACAAATAAACAATAACAAAGATGATATCACTTTTATTTTTAATTTATGTATTATTTTAAAACTTATAATAATTTTTTAAACTTCTAACAAGTTGTTACATAAGATATTTAGAAACATATTAGAAAGTTGTTGTTTTTATGTTAGAGATTATTAAAATCATTTAAGTTTTTTTTAAAATAATTTAAAAGAATATATATCTATATATATATATATATATATATATATATATGTATGATATTCTAAAACAAGAAAAAAAGAAAAATATTACTACTACAACATAATTTTTTTATTCAAGTTTAGATTGATATATTCTATTGAAGAAAGTAGATTTTTTTAATCTATAAGTTTAATAAATTAATATTTTTTATTCAATAAAATAACAATAAATTAGATCTTACACTTTAAACTTCATATGCAACAACTTGTAAATTAATCTTTAATAAACTATTCATTTTTATTACTAACAAATAGATATGTTAGAACAAAAAATAAAAAATCATCAATCTTTAATAAGAACTACCTTTTGATTCACTTTACAAAAATCTACTTATTAATTCTGACACAAAAGTTTTGGATTGCATAGTTGAAGAGGATTATATATATATATATATATATATATATATATATAATTTTTTCTTTTATATCTATGTATAGTTATAGTTATGTATCACCTACAAAATAAAATAATATCCAACAAAAGAAAATTATAAGCAGAAAATTATTTAATATTTCTACCTGAAATTTTTTAATTATTATTTTCATTATTATTCCTAAAAACAAAAAAGGAGATGAGATAAATATAACAAAAGATTGTAGTTGTGGAAACACCAAAACAGTGAATTGACAATTTTCTTTCTTACAGCAATTGTTTTATTCTTTCATTCATACAATGGACACTTTCTTGGAACAATAAGCACTCTGAAACTAGTGACTAAACAATTGTGTAATTCAATCATGTATATATATATATAAACTTAGACTCTGGTGATTGTGTCAATCTCACTTAACATCAGCCAGTGATCCATGTTTTGAGATAATGGCCACCTGACAATGGTGAGCACTTTTGGTGGTGGTACAATAATGTGAGTTGCTCTTGAATCATCCAATAAGTTGGATGCTTCTGCATCCACAACCTGCCCCATGAGAGAGAGAGTGAGAGAGAAAAAGGAGGTAGAGACAATACAATATAAGCAGTAGCAGCAGCAGGAATGGCTGAAAGGTTGCCTTGGATTCCACCCAATTGGCAGGTGAATGCATCCCCCATCCCATCACATCCACCACTCCATCTCTGATAATGCGGCCTAACAGTCTTGATGCTACAGTATATGACACACATACACCCCCACACTAAAAAATTGCTAAAGGGGAATCCATAACTGCCACCTTGGATTGACCCTAGAAGTTGACAGCAAGAGGAGCACACATACTCACTCAAGGTTGACAATATAGTCCAGACAGAACCCACACCAAAACAAATAAATGAGTAAAATAAAGTAAAACTTAAAATAAAATTTTAAAAAAGATTAAAAAAAAGCTAGACATATGTTGAAAGGAGCCAAAAAAATAAAATTGCATGAATCTGTATGTTGGATCTTGTAGTAATTTTCGCTTTTTCATGATCTGTCCAGCAAAGCTTGAATATGGGTTCCTGTCTCTTTGAGCAGTAGATTGTTGACGTATCCATGTTGTGTACATGGACAAGGAGGAGCAGAGCAGTAGCCTCATTTGAATGCTTCTGACTGAGTTTATCTGTTGAGATTATGCTGTGCATCGACTTGCCTTCTTGCGGCTGGCGGAGGACGTGGGAACTGCACAAGCTCGGGATTGAGCTGAGGTGAAAAGCGTTGGGCAGAGAATTGTGTAGTAGTACTTGTAGTTGTAGCAGCAGTAGCAGTAGGAGTAGCGGTAATGGTAGTGGTAGTGCTGTTTCTGCTGCAACTACTACGAGCACCGCCCATGTACTCAGCGCTGGGGTCATTCTCCCCAAGTTACCATTTCACAGAAGCTGACAGATGCTCTCAAGAAAGACCCAAGGAAGATTTGACAGATCCCAAAAATATCATGCAACCATTCAAAGTACAACCCCCTCTAAGTTGCACAGAACAATCGACGGCCCGCGCTTATTCTCACTCAGATTGTATTCGATCGCCTGCGCTGCGATCACATATAGCCCTCTACTCTACCAGTACAGAGACAGATGAGCAATTGGTAGGCAGACGCACAAACAGAGAGAGAGAGGGAGAGAGAGAGCGCGAGAGAGAGAGAGAGAGAGAGAGAACATGGTTGTCCAAATGGCCAGCTCGGATCAGTAAAAACTTCCCAGCCTTTATATCAGTACACTGTAAAACTTGTGTTGCGCAGATAGATAGTTGTAGCGTGGCGAACTCTGAGTCGAGAGTCAGAAATGTTACCCCAACAGTTGAGAGTCTGGCTGTTGAACGACACAACTTGAGTAGAAAAGATGTGGATTTGCACCATTGTCAAGCGTAGCAGCTACTCGTGCCGAAGAGAAACTGAGACTGATGCACTGGACGAGCCAATGGGTCCAGTTAACAAGCAGGCTAGAGAATACGAAATGATATCAAACCCTGCTTCTAGAGCTGAGACGAGTACTGAGCACATTTGGTGATACGGCAACAGGTGGCTTGGATCAGCCCTAAAAGGGCTTTGCGTTACATTAGTAACAGCATACTGCTGAGACGAGTAAGACCGTGGCACCGACTCTAAACACACTCCTGTCGGCACAAGCGCCGAAACCCGAAGTCCCACAGATAAACGGGATGACCACACCAAGCGCATATGAAATACTTTTACCAACAGTGGAACTTGTGCATAGCATGAGACAGTAAGAGAGAACATTCTATAGATGGCAGCTAGAAAGACTGGAAGTATATATAGGAAAGACAGTAGGACGACTTCAGTCACGTTGAAGGCAGCAGCAACTTGGAAACTTTGAATCAGGTCATGTTCAATCATACACCATGTACAGCATCGCCAAACCCCATTCCTAGTCCAACCCTACCAGTCTTAACTTCTTACAAAATTTGCCCCTCATGAAACTGTCTGCCACACGGTGAACCATTCACTTCTAGACCATCACCCGACTGACAGTGCCACCCACGCTGGGATCATCACCCTACCAAGCTCATTCAAGCCCACTTTTCCCCACCCCCTGCTGCTACGTAAACCATGGAGCTACACGCGAATCCTCGCCTCCAAGAAGCGGGTTGCCGGCATACATTCCAGACGGATCCAACAAAGGGGACGACGATGGAAGGTTGCTCCGCACGCCCCCTGCTCCGCCCCCGCCCAGCTGCAGCTCACTCGGATTAGATGTGACAGCTTGTTGCGCAAGGTCTAGCCCCTGATCATACAACAATCCCTTGAAAATGTGTCCTCCTATCTTCACCGTGGCTTGATAAGCACACTCATTCTCACCATCTTCCACGCCTGTCACTCGCACACACTTGAACAGGGCTTGCGCTCGCACTTCCGGCGGCAACCCCCCTCTGCCTTGTGCTGTTAAGGTCACAGCCATTCACCCCGTATCAGTAAACCCTTGAATAAGACCGCCGGAAATTCAAGAAAATTGAGATCAATAGCCCCTAAAAAAATCATTAGCCCTGCAATCAACAAAGTTGGACAACGATAAAGATTACGAGAAGCAAGGCTAAGACCGACTGTCAGACCTGGTTGAGACGGGTGACCAGAGTTGATATCAGAGCCGCGGGGCGAATTGGCAGACGTTGTGGTCATAGATGTGGTCGCACCTGCAGGTGCAGCCAGTGTGATGGTGCGGGCGCGCTTCGACTTCGGTCTTGGTTGTCCAGCCGCTGCTGCAGAAGCCTCCGCAGCTTGACGCTCGCGCCTCTTGGAGGCCGGAACCCAGGTGCTCTTGACGTGGGTTGCGCAGTCGAAGTCTCTACTCTTGCAACACGTCCTGCATCTCTGAAACGAGCAATCCTTCTTTGCTTGATTCCCACATTCTTGGCAAGCCGTCGAGCCGTGGCCCATAACTTGTGGAACTTGCGGTACGTGTGGGACCTTATGCTTCGTCGCATCTTGATTCCCAAACAATTCCAACACAATCCCAAATCATCAACAAGGTGCACTGACCTAGTTCAAATCCCTATTGAAAAAAATCGATACGAATGGGCGGCATGATGCCGATATATTGAAGCAGCTCAGGCTCTAGGTCAGATATCGAAATATGGCAATTACGACCGACGCCGCAGCTGATTCGCAAAATTTTGGTTGAACAGGAACGAAAGGTAAAAGACGGCGAGATGGTACAGTTGATCAGTTTAAATTAGTGTAAGCGTGGGATGTGAAAATCGGGGAAATTGAGAAATGTGAAAGTGAAACAAACCTAGTTGAAGCTGATGCACTTGGGGGACAGCGTCGACATTAGGCTGCGCAGCTTGGGGATTGTGTTGTAGAGCCTGACGGGATGGTGGTTGTTCGTTGAGCGGCTGCACATCCATCACCCGCACCACGTCGTCTCTCAAAGTGCGAGCCGCCCATGGTTCCATTCCCGCTTGACCGCCCTGGTGCCCACCTTTGTCCACGCTGCCACTACTGCTACTCTCGCCCTCTCCTCGCCCAGTATCCCCATAATTCGGCCCTTCTCCTACGATATTAACTTGTCTCTGAACACCTTGCAAGCTCTGCTGCTGATGTTGATGATGTTGCTGCTGCTGATGGTGTTGTTGTTGGTGCTGCTGATGTTGGTGCTGCTGATGGTGCTGCTGATGGTGCTGCTGATGATGGTGCTGCTGGTGGTGTTGCTGCTGCTGCTGAATAGCTCGCTCGCGCTCACTATCTAGCTTCAAGACCTCGGCGTACGCAGGGCTGAACTCTTCACCGCGAGAGAGGATGTCCCGGAAAATTTCGCGTTGGGTGCCGGCTAAACCCACGCCGAGTGCAGCACCGGCATCGCGAAAGCTGTAAGTGGCGGTAGGCCGCCCCCACAGCCCTGGATGAGAACCCGGGGGCACGGCGTCGCTCAGGCTGACGGGAACCCGAGGCGTGTAGCCGAAGCCCAGTGACAGATCCCCGTCTTTGAGCGGCCCTCCCTCCACCCTGCCTGCTGTAGTGACACCCCCTTCTCCTCCTCCCCCTCCCGTTGTCACTGCCGGCGCCACGCTTGCCACTGTGCCAGCTCCGAATCTCTCCACCTTCACTCCCTACCTCAATAGCACAACATCACCTCTCCACCACGGACGCCACCCCAATTCGCAATTCAGTCCTCCGCTCACCCAACCACCGCAAACAGCCACTCTCTCTCGCACCTGCTCTCTGTATCTCTCTCTCTCTCTCCCACTAATTCTCTCGGGCCCCACCCTTCGGCCACTACCACTCCGAAACGTAAACAACGGAGAATCGCAATCCCTCTTTCTCTCTCCACTGATGCCTGGCCTAGCTCACCTCGTCACACACATCTCCAGCAATCGCTTCTTCGCCCGAATCAAGCAGCAGCACCACAGGCGAACCTAAATTAGTATGGGAAAAAAAAAAAAAAAAAAAAAAAAAAAAAAGGGGGGGGGAGAGAGAGAGAGAAAAGGTATGCAATCGGAAGCAGCTGCCAGAAGTTCCTTCTGCACTGCTGTGCAATCCGGCACCTACTAGTGACTTCTCCCAGAATCGAGGAGCACACCGCCCGGGGCAAAGCCTCTATTGACTCCAGCCCCCTTACAACGACGAATTGTTCTTCTTCTTCGTCCCCTGCTGCTGCTGCTGCTGCTGCTCGCCAGGTTGTGTGCGAGGCTATTCCGAACTACAGCTTATCAGGTGGGACTTGGCTCGGAAGTATCACGGAAAGACACAAGCGCGAAGCGTGCAGGTGCAACCGCCTGAGGGAAAGCAAAAGCCCGTGAGGGTGCTATGAATGGTGGCGCAGGCGGTTGGTTGGAGCTTGGAGCTGCTGAGAGCATGGAGTGGCAGCAGGCAGGGGGAGTGTGCCCACTCAAAGGCAGCACTACGACCACCTCGGCAGCTCTCGTCGTAGAATAGGAACAGGAATACCAGGAGCAGAGGGGGTGAAGCTAGCTCGCTAGGACTAGATGTCACGAGCGAGCAGGTGCGAGGAAGATGATACCACTACGATGCCGCTGCTTTGCGCATACATAGATACACAGATAGCTCCTCATCAAACTCTCGAGGTTATCGACTGTTGTAGCCGAGGATTGAAGGTGCCGAAGCCTTTCCTCTTTTCCCTTTCCTCTAGCCCTCTGCTTGCCAGTTTCCTTTGGCATGGGCTAGTTCAAAGGTGTGGCGGCGAAAAGCTCGGCGAAGCGTTGCCAAAGCCAGACACGAGCCGGGGCACCCTGCCTGCGCTCGCCGCAGCAGAACCTGCTGCCACTAGTGCTGTGCAACTTACAACTACACCAACACTCCCACTCACACCAAGTTGGGTGCCCCCCGATGAATGTAGCTGCCAGGCCCCTCGCCTTCCTCCCGCACACGACCCAGAAGACCCGAATCCCTGATGATGTTGGTTGTGACTGATGATTATGAGACTTTCATTGCCCCCAGGAACCAGCCCTCCTTCCGCCCTGCCGTTCCCATTCCCATCCTAGTCCGGTAGACCCTAGAACTCTGCCGATGCTTATTTTAGCCACGGCGTTGCGTCTCTCCCGGCCATAAAGTGCTGCCACCCTCTCCCATCCTCTGCGGATATTTATGACTCGTGAATAAATAAAGGATTTCCGGAAATCACCAAAGAAACCATCACCTCAATAAGCCGCCCCACCGAGGCACCTCCTCTCCCCCCCCTGTCGATTGCCAAAAGCGCCCTCTCGTCCAGCCACTTGGCCTATTCCTCCCTCTTGTGTACTCATCCATCGGGTCAGTCTTAGGGTTGAACTTCATTCCCCTCTCCCTCTCTCTCCCACACTCTCTCTCTCTCTCTTTTCCTGTCAGTCTCTGAGGAGCCTGAATCGAGAGACACACACCCACAGCAAGACAGCAAGAAAAAGTTAGCAAGAAAAGATAGCCAGCCACCGAGAAAGAAAGGAAAAGAAAGGGAAACAACGAACAAACTCAAGGAAAGATAGAAAGACAGAAAGAAAGAGAAATCTGGGGCACCGCGGAGGCTGCGAATTAACTGGGAGCCTTCGGCATCGTAATCTCCGCCGAACCCTAGGGATTTTCCCGATGTGGTTGATTCTTCTCATTCATATTATTATAGTTATTACTATTTTATTATTGTTATTATTAAAATAAAATAATATTACTATTTACTTATGCTATTATTATTATTTATCTCCTTCCACATCGACTGGTATTCTTTGCTGTCAGGCGTATTCCAGGATCATACAATGTTTGTGAGGATACAGTATTGGTATGAGTTGACTTTGGAAACGCACACCCACACACATACACTCTCTCACACACACACACCTCCCTTTTTTCCCTCCCCAGTTGCGGCTCTCTTTTTCCAGGAGTTTTCGTGCTCCCGCACTCCTCAGAAGGAATTTGTATATTCTGTTTCGGAACACTTTGGTGGACAAGCCCCCAGACTCAACCCGCGGATGAAAACTGCCGCAGCGGAATTTCATCCGTGGGCTGAAATTCGGGGGCACCGGACCATGCACAGAGCTTTACTTCTGCTAAATACAAATTTTTCTGCCACCGCTGACACGTCCTGGACAGGCTCTGCACATCAGCACTGTGACGCCCTCGCGGGCTCGAGTTTGCGGGAACGAATTCCGGGGGCAGCAGCAGCCGCTTACGCGATGGGGAGTGTGACGTCAGCAACATACTTACCTTTTTCATACTCCCCTTCACCCTTAGACCCCTTGAGCCCTCTTTCGCCCTGGGGTTGCGGATAAAATTTCAAGATCTGCCCGAAGCCTTCAAACTGGATGAATGTGTTCTCCCAAAATTCATTCCCCACATTGCCCAGTCTGGGGGTGGATTCGCCCCAGCCGTTTCGGAAGAGGCGGAGGACCTTTGTGTTAATGCCTCCCCCCCCCTTGTGTGTTTGTTTGTGAGGGTGTTGCCTTGGCTCAGACTGGCGCAGCAAATCTCACTTAACTGGCAACAAAATTTTGCAAATGCTGGGCGGCAGTGAAGGAGGCCACAGGAGACCTATTTTCTGGGCGAACCGGAATATTTTTATATATACATACATGTATGTGTGTGTGTGTATATTCCATTTGCGTTTTCTAGTGAGAATGTCTCATTGGTCTCCCCTAATTATAAACTTTAATGAAAATTTTCGATTCATAGACATGACTCAAAGGGATGTAATCATTTTTTATGTTTTTTGGAGCTACATGGCAGTAATAACTTCATAAACCATATTGGGATTTATATATGTGTTATTGATTCCGTGCTACAATTATGCTAAATCTAAAAGGCACAATCTTGTATACAACTGAAGTTTGAAATTCTTCCCTTGTGTTTTTTTTTCCTTTGATTCTATAATTTCTTCAAAAAAAACATTTTACTCTCACAAAATAATCACATCTTCAAGGAGAAGAAGGAAACAAAAAGATAGAAAGAAGCTTATAGAGTTCCATTGCAAAGGACACAACAAATTCAAGTGAAATGTCTAGAACTCTTTCCCCAAAACAAAAGGAAAAACTCTCTGTCATATTTCAATAAAAATGCTTCACTCTTCTGTGGGCCCTTTGAGAAAATAAAGTCAACTCTCAAGTGTACTATTACAAGTGACAAACCCAGTGCAAAATTAACAAACAATTCCAAAATGATATAACATGTCCTGTAAGTTGATTAAACAGCAAACTAGTCCTACCCAGCACAGCCTTTGTCCATGTAAAGGAGTTTCATATTTTCTTCCACTAAGGAGCTTGTTCTTATGATGGTTTCCCAGCTCTTACAGTGTGGGCAGCAATATCAACAAAAGCTAAATATGGATTGGAATATGTCCATATCACAGAAAACTTATTCCACATATTTGGATTCAAATCCAGGTCATGTAATGTAGCTCTATGTCTACATGATTTTGGCTCAACCTAGTCTCACGATAAGATAGACACACTGCTGCCACTACTACAACACAAAGGAATGCACAAATCACACTTTGATATAGGGAATTGTTACTTTCCACCTACAGTATTACTGTTTCCACCCATCATTGTGTTGCATATACCACATTGCTATTGTTGTTGTGGTTTTGTGATTTGTTCAAATTTTTTTTTGCTTTGATCAATATTCTAATAGGGTGGTCATTTCTCTTTGTGTATTATGGAATCCAACATGGTGAGAATTGTTTTCGGCAACAAGATCCAGTACATGTGCCTTCACTACAACTCATTGGGCAGGGGTCTCAAGAGAGCACATATTTTTCTTTGTAAATGCCCAAGTTAAACTACTGCTTAAATGCAACAAATCACAAAACCACAACAACAACAATGTGGTGAGTGCAACATGATTTTGGATGGAAATAATAAAACTTTGGGTGGAAATATCAATTCCCTTGATATATTGAGCTTTTTCACAAGAAAACAATGAGCTGGTTCTTGTTCAAGATCATACCACATGTGGAAATACATAGTAATGGTCTATGTTTTGGTTTTTGGACCAACAGATTCAGTTTTAAATTGTTAAATTGGACATTTGGCACAGTCAGTTTTATGCTTCAACAGTAATCCATCACTTTTTCTCCGGCAGCCAATATCACTTATATATAAACATTCACTCCACCCAAAAGCCTTCATGAGTAGCAACCATTTAAAGCAGCAAGGAAACCAATAAAGCCCTAATTGATGACCAAATGGGGTTTTCTAGCACAATCTGCTTTTATGCCTGTCTTTACAAATGCAGGAGGGGAAGGGCAGAATGATAAATGCATGGCTAGCTGGTTCTGTGGCTGCTGTGAAATGGTAGTACCAATTCAGTTATATTTGTTTCCTCGACTGCTGTGAGGGTGGAGAAGAAGGAAGAAGAAGAAGAAGAATGGAGGGATAGAGATGGCCCCTTGGTATGGTCTGGCCTGGCCCTGGATTTGTGGTGGATGGGAGGTGGGGGCACTGTGGGTGATAGATTGATAGACAGACAGAGAAATAGATATATAGATAGATAGATGGGGAGTAGCCAGCTCCGACACATTCCTTGGTCAAGACAGTGAGTGATATAACCCACCCACATAGCCAAAGCCAAAGGCTAAGCCCACCTGAGCTCCCTGCTTGTGCCTGCAAAGGGCAGGCTAGGTTGGGCAATCTCTGCCCCTGTGCCACATTCAGTGATGTGATGGGACCTGGACACAAAACTCCCTTTCCTTTTTGCCTTTGATGCAAACAGACTCCCCCTCCCCACCCACAAGCTCTCTCCCCTGTTTCAAAACTTTCTATTATAGTATCACTCAGAAGCAGTGGCAGTAATTTTGAAGTGAAATGTGATTGGGGGAGATCTGTTATTCATGTGGGCCACTTTTTTCTTTTCTTTTGTGTTTTGCTTATTTGATTGGATTCTGCTTTTTATGCAAGAGGGGGAGGTGGCAGGGGCATCAGTCGGGTAGGGACATGATGACCTCATGTTCCCACTGCTAATGCCACATCCACTTCGCCACTTTCCTCTGCTCACCTCATTCTTCATCTTCCTCCTACTGTACTTCTCTGTCATCTCTTTCCACAAGGGGGATGGATCCAAGCTGGCTCCAACCACTTCAAACACTCATATTAGGGGCAAAGGAATCTCCACAATGCCTTAACTCCACAAGGTTCACATCACCCACTCCAGACAAAACAGCAAACACCTTCACATGCCCACCACCACCCCAACACAAATAGCCACCATGACAACACAGAATAGAAAACTCAAAAAGACATCCTTTCATACATATAAATATATACACACACATAAATATACCCTACATTTTGGTATTTGCAGAATGAATAAGAAGGAGTTTGTTCATGTAGATCCAACCTTTTCTTTGTGTCTGCTTTTATTATTTCATGTCATTTGGGGACATGAAACCAGATTCAGCATTGATTGCACTGTCAACTTTGGGACGATGTGGTTTGCAGGATGATGATAGTGATGATATGAGCCTTCAAAAGAAGCAATCACAAAAGAAAGGGGGAAAAAAGCACACAAACATAAAATAAAACAGGAGATGTTGGTTGGACACACACCAAAGATGCAAGGATTTCTTGGACAAGAAATAATAAACTGGGTGATTTTGCTTTGTCAAATATGGCCTAGTTCAACTTCCACAGGCTCATAAAGGTCAACATTCTTCACTTCATGTTTTTATTTTATTTTACTTACTACTAAATATTTGTGGCAATAACAGAAAATATTGCCACAAATAATAATAATATTTGCAGTGGTGGATTATTGATTTCATGGTTTGCAATCTTCACAATGTTTAGAAATTATATTCATGTTTCTATGACATTATTTGTGGCAATATTTTCTGTTATTCCTATTAAATTCCTTTCCAAGTTGTTAAAATAATCAAAACTACAGTACATTGAAATAAATTCATTAGAAAAAAATAGCTTGTGGTTCTTTATTCATCAAACAGTTATTTTTAATCATGCAAACTTTTTTTCTTTTTTTCTATCTTGTGTTTTCATTTTATTTATTTTGATTTCACAATCTCCTTGTTATATACACATACATACACAGTTCTGAAACATATTATGATTATTGTTAACATTATCAATACCTTGCAAATCTGTACTCTTCATCTAGGGCTTTTGAAATGCCATGGAGCATGACTGCAGCAATACAACTTGAGACTTTTAACATAAGTTCATGTTAAGTATTTTACACTACAATTAAATTATCTGACCTCAATTTTAATGCACATGAACTTGATTGGTTATTCCAACAGAATATTTGAATATGAAGCACTGAGCCATTTAATAATTTATTGCTTTTGTTTTTGTTCTGTTTTTTTTTTTTTTTGTTTTTTTTGTTTTGTTTTGTTTTGTTTTGTTTTTCATTTTTTCATTTTATTTTTATGAATGATAGTTATTACTAAAACGGACTTCCATTTTATATTCTATATTTTTTGAACTCCAAAAGAATGATATCTGTAATTTCTCATGGATGTGTAAAATATATGTTATGTACATTGATTAAATATCATCATTGAAGTGTATTCTCTATATTATTTTTCTCTCTACATATATGTATATATATATATATATATATATAATGAAATACCCAAGAAAATGAGTGCTATCTATGTCTTTACTGATCAACTTCAAAAGTTCACCACAAAGGGTAGCATGGGAGAAATCCACCAAAGTTTTGAAGAAGCATAGGTGAAGTCTTAGGATTCCATGCTCATCTACTTATAAAACCACTTGGACATACTTAACTTTTTTAAAAGAATAAAATATAGGTTTTGAAATAATGGGGACCCAATTGTTTGATTGGCTTAGAAAGAGTAATTATACCTTCATAAGTGCTGTGGTAGCAGAGAATTTTCCTTGGAGATAGGAACTGCATCACTGAAGCACATCTCAAACCATTTGGCTTTGCTTTGCTAATTTGCACAAGACCCTGAGGAAAAAGAAGCATCGACATGCTTTTCCTGTCACCCATTTACTTTTTTACTTTCTGGCAGGAATAATAACTTACTCTCCAGTGCAAACAACCAACAAGTTGGGGACTTGCTTTAGGATCCAAAGTGTTCACTGGATAGGCTCTGCCACTTGGCGCCCCTCCTTTTGAATAATTAGATATATCATTATTTGACTTGGTTTGGGTTCAAGATAAGGCCACAGCAATCCTCCAGTTTCATTTCCTCTTTCTATGATCCAATTTCCCACATGTTGGTCACCAAGCTCCTGCTTGATTTTTTGGCCAAAACAGCTTCTTGTTTGGATTGTTTCAATATTGATGGTAGCAGAAGACCACAATAGCATTGAAAATAAGAAGGAAACACATGATGGTTTTGCAATGCGATTAACACAGTTTTTGCACTACTGGTTATTTAGCATATTAATGTATTAAAAAACATGGGTCTGGTTTTCCATTATTGTCAGTGGAACTTGTTAGAATATTCTTCATCCATACATACATATACACACACACACACACAAATGCATCGTCTTCTTCACGAGGTGGTGCAATGCTTGGATGAGAATTCACAACCTGTTCTTGCCTTTGCGCTTTGATAATGCTTGAGACAAAGGTGTCACAAAGCAACATGTCCAAAGGGAAAGGCATTGGTTCGAGGTAGAAAAGAAGCCCACAATTTCCTCATCATGAGGACAGAAGGAAGGAAGGAAGGATGGACCAGCATGGATGGCTGGCTGACTGGACTAGGGAGGGGGAGCAGGCTCCTTCCTCTTCTTCTTCTTCTTCTTCTTTTTCATTTCATTGTGTTTGTTTTTATGTTTGGGTCCAAGTGGGGGTGCAGCAGCAGTAGCAGTGGCATGTTTAACACATGCAAAATTTCCTGGGCTCCTTGTGCCCTCAGTGGGTTTGATGCCATGGCTAGTGGTGACATGGCACCCAATCTGTGGCTCCTCTCCTGGCTCCCTTTTGCCAAGCCTGTTCAGAACCCAGTCCCTCACTTTCACATTGGGATGAAGGAAGATCAATAAAAGTGAACAAAAAATGATTGATAGGTGTTGTTTATATATATATATATATATATATACATATACACACACACATGCTATAAAAGATGTTCCTACAAACACTTCTAGTTTTTTCATTCTTTTTTTTTCTTTCTTTTTTCTTTTTATGGATTGTCATTGTGTATGTGACACCACTAAGGGAGTATCTTTTATTGGATCTGCTTTTTCTCCCATTGTGTCATGCTGCCCAAGTGGATGAATCCCTGATGTTGTCCATCAACCCCAACAACTGTGGGGAATGCTCCTGCTTTGCTGTTATTGTTGATGTTGTTTTCATTCATATATTCTCATTTTGGTTATTATCTAAACTGGCTATTGTCTTCATAGGGCCTTGTTCACTCCATTTCTTCCATGCTTTTTATGACCTAGTTAAGGTTGGGCATTTTTTTCCTTCTTGTGCTCTGGTCAATGGGTCAACAGAGCATGTGGAGAACACAAGAAAGAGTGGCTGTGATATCAATATGGTTTAGATGGAATAAAGTAAGAATTGGTTTGTTCTAGAAGCTTTTGACTTGTATTGAGGGTTTTGAAAGATGGAAGCCTGCATGAGAAACTTTTCATTAAATTGTTTGACAGTTGCATACTTTTTGAATGTGGGGGATGGTTAATGTGATGATTGTTTGCACATGTGTATTTTTTTATTTTTAAAAAAAAATTCATTTTATGAATGTCTTCATGCTTCATTACTCATTTTAAATGCAGATACCGGAAAGAATAACATATTTCATCCATTTTCAAAATTTTAAATATTTGGAGGAAAAAAAAAATTACTTGTAGTGAATATCCATTGTGCATAAAAGGTGGAGGAGTGCACATGTTCCAACTTTGATTTGAGCAGTGATTTCATCTAATATTTTGATATGTTACATATAAAAATAAAAAATGAAACAATAAACCAGATTACAAAAAAGTCAACATTCATTACACAAAATAAAGTATTCAAACAAAATGTTATACAATAAATAAAAGAATGATGTATTTT
The DNA here is from genome assembly GCA_036785485.1 of Physcomitrellopsis africana. Classification (NCBI taxonomy): domain Eukaryota; kingdom Viridiplantae; phylum Streptophyta; class Bryopsida; order Funariales; family Funariaceae; genus Physcomitrellopsis; species Physcomitrellopsis africana. The sequence continues at coordinate 423,359 of JAWRVF010000186.1, read as the reverse complement.
ACTGATATTATTTTTAGATACACAGAGTCTCAGACTATGTTTCAGAGCCAAAAGTGCTTAATTCCTCTAGCATGGACATAATCTTACAACTACCATATTATATATACATACACATACTCAAGAAAAGAGGTGTGGAGTCTATAAGGGTGATTGCCAATAACAATATGCATAATTTGTTTCATGAGTCCCAAAGTTGAGGATAAGCACAATAAGCACGACTCTTAAGTACTCTTTTTATTCAACATCACTGACTGGAAAGTAGATTCTTTGAATATCTAATGTTTTTCCAAGTGCTTTTGTTTAAAAGCCTTTCTCAAGCATCAAACACCTTTTCCAATGTGAATGTTACTGAGTGGAAAACTACTGCACATCAATGTTATTAAACCATCTTCATTACAACTTGCAAAATGCTTTTCACCCTCATCCATTGGGTGACATGGCTCCATCCACTTGAAGTAATTGTAATCAGATTTTATTCTGCTTTGAGCTTCACAATGTGACAAGTTTTGTTGCTTTTTTCTTTTTAAAATTAGATTCAGGATGTAAATGTTTGTTTGAGAATTTTGGAATGTTTTTTTGTGATATGACTACTTATTTTTATGTGCTTTAAACTCTGTTCATTCTTCATTCTATGAAAAACATGCATACAATTAAGAACAGCTCCAAAGTGGAAATTGCATAGAAAACATCACAGAAAATTGTGAAGCTAGTGAGAGTTCTATGTTATGCACTTCAACATTTTTAGAGAACACATAATATATGAAATTATTTTTGGTTAGTTTCATTCATTAAAAATATAGTTGAGAATTCTTATTATTTGTTAATTTCTCAGTGGCACCAAATCTTAAATTTGATCCCTTTGGAATTTATTGTAAATTGTGAACTCTCCCTAATTATGAATAGAGAATTAAAAAATTTGTAGATTTTGGTTCAAATTATTCCAAGAGAACATTAGTGAAGGATGCTGTTTGTTATATTTAAGCAGTATAGTGGACAAGTAGTTATAGAGTATTAAATATATATTCCATATTTTTTGGGTAAATATTGGATTGGATTATTGAGTTGTATAAAACTTTTAGTTGAGCAACATCCTTAACTTGTCCAAGGATGTTAACAGTTGACCATTGCTACTTGTAAAGTATGTGTAAAACTACTTGTTAAAAAAATGGCTTCATGTTTTCTCTAAATATCATGTCTTTATATTAGAACAGAAAATTTTCTTTTCAATAAAATAATATATTTTCCAATCTGTTTAAATTTAATTTAAGAATATTGAATTTTGGCATTGTTCTACAGTAGTTAAATACATTTGTTTCTGAAGAGGAAACATTAGAGGCATGTTTACATTGTATAAAACAATTCATATAAATGCAAAAAGAATGTCTTAAGTAAGACACAAATCAACTTTTTGTTTCTTTATTTTTGATTGCTATTATGAATTATAACCACCAATGCAACTCTTTTACTATTTTTTTACTAAGTTTAGGAAAGTAACCTTAATAATATATTTATTTTATTTTAATTTACAACTGAAATATTGCTCTTGTCTGTCTAAAATCGTAAAAAATCCTAATTTTAAATTTTGTTTCTGACAAATCCAAGAAAAAAGAAAAAAGAAAAAAATCCCAAAAATAACATGTATTCCATTATGATTTTATTGATAGGACACAGTAACAGATTAAAGTGTCAATTAAATACTGCCTAGTATTTTGAATTATTAGTTATTGTAACATATTAGTCTGTAGTCTTTGTAGTCCTTTGTAGCCTCTGTTTGAAAGTTTCAGCAACTTGGTGTTTGTGTATAAATATTTAAAATCAATAATTAAATAGATTTTCCATTTTTATTTGAAATTTAAAAATTATAATATTTGATGTTAATTTTTCAAAGAATAAAAACCATCTTTTATTTTATAAATATACACACACATACATACATTTCAAACATGGTCTTTAACCACTTTGTCATTTTCTTTTCTTTCTTTTTTCTTTCCAAGATAATCAGTTGATCTATATAAAAGATAACATTGAAACAAACTTTAAAATACTTACATGTAATTTATTCAGTATTCTATTTTTATCATTTTAAAATAATAATACTCATATATCTATTTTAAGGACAGTGTAATGTCCACTTGGTATGGGTCTAAATTTAAATTATGTTATTTTTGTTTTATTATTTGAATGTTTGAAAAATAATAATCAAAGCATCAGTATAATTAGATTTTATATGTACTATTTTAAAATGAAACTTTGCCACAATCATTGTCTTGTATCTGTTAATCTCATCTAATGAATTTTTTTATAATTATTTATTTTTATTTAATAATTATGCAACATAAATACTCACAACTTCTACTGGTACAATATGTAGACGCAAGCATCAAATTTCATGTTTTACTATCCATGAATTGCTAATATTTCATTTACTTTAAATTTTCTATTGTCTTGCATCTCCAAATTGAAGTCATGTATTGTATTAACAATCCATTAAAAAAATGGTTACAATTGCATGTTTTCCTTTTGAAAATTTATATGATGTGATACTTTTGTCACTTTCTTGCACAATATTAAGATACAATTAAAAGCTATTAATCACATCCATTGGTTGGAATATTTTGGATTTTTCTAATTCCTGCCAATGTACTTTTGTGCATTAGAAGCACGTTTTCCTAAAATCCTGATTAATAGTTTGAAATTCTCCTATTCATAAATGTTCAAAAGATGTGACAATGTATCCAGAGTAGTTGCATCAAATGATTTGTTTATTTCATTTTGATATATTTTTTATGTACTTTAGCTCTTTTATTTTTGGTGAAATTTATTATATAGTTATAAATTATTTTTTAGGTTTTCAACAATAAAACTTATGTATCTTAATTTATTTGTAATACTAGTTGATCTTAAACTTAATCCTTGTACAATCATTCTATTTAATATATGCAATTTGATGAGATTATCAACCTCCTTACCAAGTAAAAACAAAATAGTTAAAAATAACTGGATAACTTTGGGTTTGGAATGAAATACTAAAGAACATGTAAGTAATATGATTTAGATAGCTCAATTTTTAATTTTAAAAGTTTTCTTTGGGTTTTGAAAAATCTTACTCACAATAAGATGCATATCAATAGCCTCAATTTTGAAATTGTTACAAATGTATATCTTCTTAGATGGTATGAATTCATTTTGGTGCAAGTTGCCTTAGAACCTTACTTTTCCAGTAATCCAACTTTTACATGCTTTTAGATATTTATTACCCATTTTGTTATTGTTTCTTCTGCTATATACATATATATATATATATATATAAAATTGGATTTCATATTAATAAATTTATTTTTAACTATTTTTACTAACACAAAATTTATGATGTGTTTTAAACATTGATGGTATTATTTTTCCAATGTGAATGCTTAATATATATCTATAAAAATAGAATTAAATATTATTATTTGATATATAATTTTTAAAAAAGTTTTACTTACAAATTTTAATTTCAGTTCTATAAAATTATTTTATAAAATTTGAAAATACTAATTAAATTAAACACTGATTTGAGAAATCAATAAAGATCACACACAACAATCATAAATGACTTAGAAAGATAATCATTTCTTTTAAAAAACAGAAAACAGATAAAAGTAAAAAGCAAAACATTGATGGTATTCTTTTGTTTTTTTTATTTTTTTGGTATAATATCAATACAAAAAAACATCATGTACTAAGGACCAACTGTAATGATATAAATTTTTTACTACATTTTCCATTAAAGAAAATAAATTTTGTAATGAAAAATTCTAATTATAGTTTTGATATGTGATAAGCACTTGTTGCATTTGGAATGTCAATAGAATAAATTTCATAAACTTTAACAGCCATGTTTTTTACTTCAAACTGTTTCAATTCATGTGCATGTATTTTGTGTCTGTGTGGGTGGTCATCAAGTCAATGCCAAATTCAAACTACAAAATTAACATTTATAATTCGTTATTGTGAAATGGTATCCACTTGTGGAATCTATTGAAGAATATGTTTTTGTAAACATAGACTATTCATATAGTGATGAAATATTCCCAACCTTCAACATCAATTTAACAATTTTAAAATTATGTTTGGCACTGAAGGATGATGCAAATCCAAGGATCTTATCAATGTGCTTTGGATTATTTTAGAGTTGAACCAACATTGATGTGTTCATAAATTAATCAAACACTTTGCTAATTGCATTTTATTTCCTGTAGAATTGTAGTTGTTGGAATCTATTCACAAATCAAACCTAAAACACAATTTAATGTCAATACTGAACAGCAGCTGTCTTGTGATGCTTCTGCAGTTTGCTATTATTACAATATACAGAAAATAACAATTTTGTAGAGTAGCAGCTCTCATGGGCAAAAGTGTTAGAGGGAATTTTAAATTGCATGGGGGAGGAGGTTGGAGCTAGCCAAATTGTGAGGCCATATCCCAATCTCCTTGCATGCTCCACACTGTCCCTTTTTCCTTGGTGCTGTATAAGACATGGATCTTATATTCAAAAACTCAAATTATATATATATATATATATATATATCACACTCCAGCATTGGCTGCTTCTCAGACATTAGGGTTAGGGTTTAGGGCTGTACCCCTTTCCCTCAGTCTGGGATGGAGAGTCTCCATCCAGGTTGGTCAAGCCAGCAAATGTTGCCCCAACTCTGGACTTTCTTTCATTGACAACCCCTAAAAAACTCACCTCTCCTTCGCTCTTCCTGCTTTTTCTCTTCTCCTTGTTGAATAATGATTCAACCACCTCCCAAGGACACCACAAGTTGGCTAATAGTCTACACCCTGCACATAATAGTAGGAGTAGTAGTAGTTGTAGGGCCTTTCCCCACACAAGTATTATGTGGCTGATGAAGCCTCATTTTTAAAAGATATGTGTGTGAGCATGGAAGTACTACTTCTACTACTACTCCCACCCTCCTTTTGCTTTGCCTTTTTCCTTTCCTTTCCTTGGGGGGGGGCTGGGAGTACATGTCCATTAAAAATGATCTAAAACAAAGTGGGTCACACATCAATCTAGAGGGGTTGCCTTTTGGTGGGGGAGAGGCACAATCTTGGAGGCACCATCACCAAGATTTTGGTGATACTATTTTGTCCTATGGAGAAGAGGAAACACCCACTAACATTATAATGAACTTGTCCTTAAGCTCAATTTTCTATGCTGAAAATTTTGGAAAATGTGGGGAGAGGGATTCATTGATAGAACTCAAACTCATGATGAATTGGAATGAACCCTATTTTCCTTCATTTTTTTTTCCACTCAATAGTGGTTGGGTTGAGATATGAGTTTGTTTCTAAACATTTGAGGATTGCAATTACAAGGGAATTCTGATAGAACAACAATAATTAATAGTGGGTCTGTTGGAGGGACAGTTTGATAAGGGTAGGTAAATAGTTATTTTTTTAAGTCATGTGTATAAGACAAGATATTTACATGTTAGCATCAATGTTTTAAAAGAGCATGATTATTGTTATAACGTTAAGTTTACATAATTGATTATTTTATTTTATCTTTTATTTTTTAAATTACATGATTGATGGTGTGATTTTGAAAGTCGAAAACCAAGTTTAAAGAATTATTTTCCATTTAAAATAAAAATAAGAATGATATAGTATTTAAAATCAAATTCATGAAACATGTGTTTTTATCACCATTCTAAGCAGCTTTTTTTCAAATACATAAGAATTAGATGACATTGTTGGCCAAAATCCCATTCTCTTTATTATTATTATTATTATTATTATGATTTCTTAATAAATTTTTAAAATTTTAATTAAAAAAATATTTAAAAATATTAAATACAAATTACTTGGAGAGTGAATTTTTTTAATATCAAGATTGTATCAGCTAAAATATTATATCATGATAATTATAAAATATTATTTTTTTAACACATAAACGAGATGTATCCAATATATTAATGGAATATAAAAGTAAAAAAAAAAAAAAAAATCTATTTATAATACAAAAATATAACTAATTGAATGTAATATATATATATATATATATATATATATATATTATAACAATGATTAGAATATCAACATTTTGAAAGATTAGTTCTTTATATTGAAAGCATTTAATACAATTGCCTCTCTATACCATTCACTATAGTAAACAATAAATAATATAGCTAAAATATTGGAATTTAGTGAGGAGCTACTATTTATCTTCTCTCCTTTTTTATGTATGTAATACACAACCACTTCAATATAAATAGACTTAAAGCTCCCTCAATTCCTTTTCAACATCTCTCTCAACTCTTTTTAGACATGTTATCAACACAAATTTCTTACACCAAATTTTAGATCTTTTTTATTTGTCTTTTCCTTAAAGTTTCTTCAATATTTTTTGGACATATGCTTCTTTGTTTCTAGTTTAGATTTGCTCCCATTCTTCTACCTCAACTTGGAGATATTATTTCTAATTTTTTAGTTTTGTGATTTTATCTTTAATACTATTTTTTTAATATATTTTTTAATATTTATTTTTTTAATATATTTTTTAATTTTAAATGTATTACTATTTTTTTCTAATTATTTACTAACAATTTCTTCTACTTTATTATTCACTTCCTAGCCTCTTGATGTTAAATAGTTTTTATTTTTTATTTATTTTTATTTTTCTATAATTTTTGAGTTTTATCATGGTTTTTGCTTTATATTTCTTTGATTTTAATTATAACTACCTTTTCACTATATATTCATAAAAAATAAATACTTCTATATAAAAAATAATCTACTTCTATTGTAATTATCTCCATAGAAACTTCTTTGGTTCCTACAACTAATAAACCTCCACGCCTTCAAGCTCTTCTTTTTCCAATATTGGCTATTGATAGAAGTAATTATTTCTTATAGATAAGAATGGTAAAAACTAATCTATTTGTAGAATAGCTTTTTGATATAATTCTATTTAAAGAACTTTCTATTGTAAGTACCTTAGTTCTTATTCCTATTTGTTGGAAAGCATTACTGCTTCTTTGTCATCATCTTGCTCCTTACAATACCAATACTTAGAACTGGAAGATCTTATTGAACTTTGGAAAAAGCTCAAATCTAGGTTTGACCATCAAAAGACTATTTTTTTTGATAGGCCTATCATGATTGGATGTACTTACAAATATTGGATTTTTTAAATTTTAATTATTTTTAATAATGAGATATATCATATTATCTTATAATTACAATTATATAAATAAGCTATTTCAAAAGAAGAAATAATTAAAAAAATCCTTTATATATTTTTTTCAGAATCTATTGTACTTACACAATAATATCAAAATATAAAATTTTAGAGCTACTTTGAATTCATGTCTCATTTACTTCTTGTAAAAAAATATAGTGAACTCTTCTTGTGTAATATAAAGGCTTGTCAAGTTAGAACTACAATTCCAAAATCTCATGCATTTAATGCATCTCAATCTAAAGGTAGATTGCAAAAGCATGGAAATGGTGTTTTCAAGCACTAAAGCAATTATGGTTGTGACCATCATTGTTTTTTTTTATAAAAAAAACATCCAACCACCCATCATAGTGATAGATGCCAATCAAAAATATATTCTTATCACAAATATGGTATGACTGGACATCTAGCATATTTATACTAAACTTCTAAATATTTTATTAAGATATTCTAAGAAAATAAGAAACTCCAAGCTATGACTTGTGAAGTTCATATTATAGATGCATCTATTTGGAAATGATGATTTGGAAGCTTATATAATTGTAAAAACCTATATTGATGAGTTTCATAATACATTCATAGACTCTACAATAATGCATACTATCTTATGAGATAAGAGGTTTTTTGGTACCAATAAATTTTTAACTTGACAAACTAAAAATTTGATAACTATAGTTGGGTCGAATGCATTTTGATTCTAAGAGGGACTAGCGATAGTAATGTTACTTGAAGGCTCCATCATTAAATGTAAATATGCAATGTTTACTCCCTCTACACCTCGAAGTCTGATCAGGTATCGAGATATGCATGCCAATGGTTTTCATTTCTTGACTACTATTTTAGATAAAAAAGAGGCTTTGGTTCTTGCAGAGAATAATAAAATTATTAAAAAAGCCTTTATTGTGGTAAGTGGCTTATATCAAATTATTATTCACCCTCCAACTATATCTTTTTTTATATCATCTATCAATGAGAGTTGTGTTTCTCTTTGGCATAGACAACAGGGACATCTAAGATCTATATTATTTAAGAAATTAATTCCATGTTTAATTGGACATAATTCAAGACCTATAGATATAGATTCTATGAAATTATATTAAGCATGTATGCAAAACAAAATGATTGCTAGGCCTTCAATTTGGAAACTCTCACAAGAATTAATACCAAGCTTGAGTGGCTACATAGAGATATTTGTGGTACTATTAATCTACTTTTTGGCCTATTTTGCTAATTTCTAATCCTTGTTGATGTATTAAGCAAATATTCATATATTTCATTACTATCAATATAAAATATAGTGTTTATTAATCTTTTCTCTATGCTTATTTGTTTTTGTTATATTTTCCTAATTATCTTATCAAAACATTGCACACGGATAATATTAAGGAATTTGGATCAAAATCCTTTGAAGATTATTGTATTACAATAAGGATTGAATTGACATACTATGTTCCATATGAACATGTATAAAATAGACTTGTGGAGTTATTTATCAAGCATATTCAATTTATTATTTAATCACTTCTTTTTTAGGCAAATTTATCTATATTTATATAGAGTTATGTGGTTTTACATGCTGCAGCATTAATCTACCTTCATCCTTCTTCTCTTCAGATTACTTCATTATAAAAGCTACTTTCAGGCCAAATTTCTAATATTTTTTTATCTACGGGTGTTTGGTTGCCGTGTGTGGATTCTAGTATCAGAATCTCAACAATATATTATTAAAATTTATCGACAAGAAGATATATATGTTAGATTTGACTCACCAAATATTATTCATTTTGTCAATCTATCAATTGGTACATTGTTGAACATATGTTTTATTATTTGTCATTTTAAAAAGGATATTTTTCTATGTCTTCAAAAAAGAGTTGTTGATCAAAAAAGTGCTATGGTTTTTGTATTTAAAGCATCAAAAATATTCACAATAAATGTCAATTGTAAAATATCTCTAGTTAAAATTAAGATTGTCAAGATTTTATTTTTAAAGCAGATTGTAGATTAGCCACCTGATGGCTTTAATAATATACCACAAATTATCAAAGTTCCTTCTATCTTTATAAGAGAGATTCTTAAAATTAAAAGGAATAAGATCAAATTAAATATAGAATTATTTATTATTTATTGTGATAAAAATGATATTTCAAACAAAAAATCCATTGCAGTAGATGAAAATTTTTCCTACATAATTGTAAAAGCTATTACTTGCGAGGAAAAAGATCTCAAATCTAGAACCATTAAGAAAGTGATGTATCACTTTAAATGGTTAAAATAGAAAGCTACCATTGAAGAGGAATATATTTCTTTGTACAAGAAAAAAAAATTTGGTCCAATTGTGGACATTCTTATTTCTTATTTTTTTAGAATATAAGATGGTATTGATATAAAAGTGAAATACTCAAGGTTGCATAATCTACTGCAAAGCTTACATTATTACACAAGGATTTATTTAATGGTTTGGGATTAATTATGAATCTATATATTCTATAGTGATGGATTCAATTACTTTTCAATATATTATTGGAATGATAATATATATTAATCTTAAGATGCATCTCATGGATATAATAACTGCTTATCTATATGGTCCTCTTGATGCAATTATTTACATGTAAGTATCACCTAGAATAGATGCAAGAAACTTGCATATCCCTATTCAAGGACGATATCAAGGTGTCAAATTACAAAGGACCTTGTATAGTCTAAAACAATCTAGACGCATGTAGTATTAGCATTTGCGGAACTATTTGATTGCAAATAATTTTATAAGCGATCTACTAATTCCTTGTTTTTTTTATCAAATAAGACAAAAGTGGATTTGTCACTATTGCAATATATATTGATGACCTTAATCTTGTGGATACTAATTCTGCATGTATTATAGCTATTAACCTCTTTATTCATAAATTTGAGGTAAAAATATTAGAAAAAATATTTTTTTGTATTAGTCTTCAAGTTATACATCTAAAAGATGGTAGTATTTTTTTACCAATTAGCCTATATTAGATAAATCTTGCGGAGATTTAATATGATTGATATCTATCTATTTTCAACACCAATGGTTGATTATGGATGTAATAGAGATGATCCCTACTGCCCTTGCAAAAAAGAAGAAGAATCATTTAGTGAATAATATTCATATCTTGGAGTAATCAAAGTACTTTTATACTTGGCCACATCTACTAGACCAAATATTACATTTGTAATTAGTATTCTTATAAGATATAATGCACATCCAATATTTTGACATTAGAATGGTATTAAGTACCTCTTACATTATCTGAAAGGTAGTGAGGACATGAAATTATATTAATCAAGATTTATAAATCTCAAATTAATTGGATATGTTGATTGTGGCTATAAATGCAATCATGTAATAATTAAGTCTCAATCAAGATATATTTTCTTGCAATATAGAGTTGCAATCTCTTTGAAGTCAGTGAAACAAACTATAACTACAATATCATCCAACCATATAGAAATTATTACCTTATATGAAGCATTTTAAGAATGTGTCTGATTGCGATCAATTGACAAGCTCATCCAGACAACCTATAGACTTTTATATGATGATTCTCTAACTGTCTTATATGAAAATGATAGTGCTTGTGCTATACAAATGCAAATTGGCTTCATCAAAGGTGATAGGATAAAGCACATAGATCCAGAATATTTTAATTACAACTATGACTTGTTGATTAAACGGATGCTTGAAATGAAGAAAATAGTATTTGCGGATAATCTTGTTGATCTCTCTACCAAAGCTCTTCCATTATATATCCATTGCCACCTTGTCTATAGCATTGGTATGTAACAACTTGTTTTTTTGACCAAAAGAGCTTGTGAATGTATTAAAAAAGAGACTACTCACAATAATTGAATAAACATTTTTCATCTACTTAATGAATTTTTTATCCATTAGATTTTTACCATGAGTATGGATAGAAAAGGATGTTGTATTCTTTTTTCTTCATGTGTGGTTTTGTCTTCAACTATGGTCAAAATTTCTTAGATAAGATTTTAATGAGGCAACAATTATAGATCTTACAAGATTATAAAAAAGTATAGATCATAATTCTATGCAAATTTTATATTATGTTGAGTAAAGAGGAGTATTGAAAACATTTAATGCAACTACCTCTCCATACCATTCATTGCACTAAACAATGAATATTGTAGCTATAATGTCAAAGTTTAGTGGGAAGCTATTCTTTATCTTCTCTCATTCTTTATGTATGTAATACACAACCACTTCAATACAAACAGAATTGAAGCTCTCTCAACTCCTTCTCAACATCTCTCTCAAGTCTTTCTCAATACTTTAGAAGTCAATGAAGAGTTTTATACTAAAACAATGTGGAGTGCAATGGTAAATTCTATAAAATAGTTTGACCTTTTTAATACTAGTATAACAATACCTATGATGAAGTGGCTCTTTTTGAAATCACATCAGTCATGGTATCATGTTAAAAATATGGATTAACAAGTAACAATAGAAAAGAGAAGGGAATCTTCTTTTAGCATTCAAAAGAAAATGGGCCATGTAATTGGTTTTCAATGGGCTTGTTGACAGAGTCCTGCATAATACCAATCCCCCATCTGGTTGTCTAGTCTGTCACAAATTACTTGAAGTATAATATATGTGAATGACTGTGTGTGTGAGTGTGTATGGGGTACAGGAGAGAGAGAGAGAGAGTGTGTGTGTGTGTGTGCATGGGGTACAGGAGAGAGAGAGAGTGTGTGTGTGTTTGTGTATGTGGGAGGGAACAAATCTAGAGAAGTTCCCCCAACGTTCCCTTCCCCTTCATGCAAAGATGATTGACCATGTCCACTCTAATCATATATAAGCTCATGTAAGTCATTGACCTTGGTTCCTTATTTTATGTGTTCATAGGCTTTGTGACATCTAGTTTCTTGACTCTAGATATGCAAACAATATACTACTTATGCACAATAATGTTGTTTTTGTCTTTTTTTGTTGTATAGTGAATAGTAATAATTTTATTAAATTCAAGGTTTCAATCCATGTCTTGGTTTTGAACTTTAGTGGTGCTTCAATTTTCATTTGGCAATCAATGATGATTCTTAGTGCAATGACCAAGTAAAATAAGGCTTGTATTATTGGCATGACACTGTCAGTACAATCAGTTAATTTCAAAAACTTTGAATTACTAAACAGCTTTATGATATCCATTTGGATGAATGATAAGTTTTATAATTTTATTGTAATGACAGTACGTATGAAATATTCTGTATTCATTTTTCCCCATCCAGTTCAAGTAATGCATGGACGGGTGAATAAAAAGTCATGCTCATTAGGAAAAAAAGGTAGAAGTAAATAAATTTACACACCAAATGCTCAGTGTAATTATGTTATGCCAAGTTTTTACTAAGATATTTGTAATTATAATGATAATAATAATATGAGTTGTGAAAATCTCAATGTATGGTTCAACTTGAAGCACTGATTTAGTAAGTGCTTAACAATTTAGATTTCTACCATCTACAAACTTCTATCAACAATAAGATAACAAAAATCCAGATACTTGTGTGATTGATATATTTGAATGAATTCAATGCACAGGCTATTAGATTACAACAGAAAGTAAGTCTTGTAATTGAGTTCAAGTATCTTAATTCATTGTATTAATTGAAGAAATAGCAAATAAAAAATGAACCACACTCTCCAACTAGAAATTTCAGTTCATAAAAAACAAAAACAAAAAAACAAAAACAAAAGTTTAGGCCACGTGCCTAATAAGTGGCTTGCTACACACCAAAGGAGGTCAAATTCTTGTTATCAGCCGACCAATCACATCCTGACACAACATTGGGCAGTACCCCTATTATTATTTTAAAATAAAAATAAAAATAAAAAACCCAGTAAAGTGGACGTTCACATTAGCACTCACTTGGAACCAGATCAAAGTACCACCCGCATCATCCAAGAGTCCAACAAAACAAAAGAAGAATGTGCACGCCATTTTTAATTGTATTCTTATGTTTTTGAATGACAATAATAACAATAATTTAAAGGAATATTGAAAGAAAAGTCTTGATGGGTACCTGTCTACAAGGATATTATTCAGAACAAAATTCAAAATGAAATAAAGAAATGCATGCAAATTGAAATAAACTATGAACAATAAAGCTTCTAGGGGGTGAACCACTTCGTCACATGACAACAATATGAAGTGGATGTGTCTTCAGTTATTTTTTTTATTGAAAATAAATAATGTAAAAATTAATGAGTGTCTTCATACTTAGGGTTGCTCCACTGCATTTTGTTTGATGATGATGATGCTTTTTTGAAACTGGAAATGAAGTTTTTGGTCCTTTTAGGAACAATTGTATGTCTTTAATTGTTAATGCATTACAGGGTTTAAAAGTCTTACTTTTCTTCTTCTTTTTTTCTCCTCTGTTGAATCTCTTTGATGCAAAAACATCTCCCCATACTATAGTTCTTTAATTACAATTTGTTTATATATTACATCTGTCATTGTTTTGAACAAAAACCAAAAGTGTAATTGTCTGTATTTTAAAATAAATTATAAAACACACTTAAGCTTATCTAGCAGCATTTTAAAGTAAGAAATAAGAATTTAATAGAGTAAAATAAATATCCTTGTTGGTAGCCACCAACACAACCCACAAAAAACATGTGCAATTGATCTTGGTATTTTTCAGTTTGTTACCACTTTCATTAATTCATCTGTTTTTATTAGTATTTGTTGCAATCTTTTGGATGGAATTGGGAGAAAGGTTTCCATCAAAACAATTGTTTCACTAATTCTAACACAAACACAAATTATTTTTTTATATTGTTGGTTTTCTCCTTCTCCCACAATGACCTATTTAAGAAGGAGCCCTAAACAACTGAAGAAAGTGGAGAGGAACCATGGTAATCACAAAGAGATTGGTGTTGTCTTCCCAGATTGGATATTGAATGACATGGCCAATCAACCATAATTTTAGGAGATTTAAAGGAGATGTCTACATGGAAATAAATATTAAACAAACAAACAAAAAAACAAAAATATACATGTTTTTATCACTATTATGATTATTACTCACCACAGAAACACCATATGCATCCTGCAGCAACTCAGACCAAAATATTCACACATGCATGCAAAGATGGTGAAAGGACAGAGAGGCATTCTTTCTCTTGAAACAAACAAACCAAGCTAGTTAGTAGTGCATGCCACTGCATGCATGGGGGCACCTTCACTTGCCTTTTATGATCCTAATCACCTTTATTTGTATTTATACACACATACATGCACACATACATGAATGAAACACATTCATATTTATGCACACATGCATGAATGAAACAGTGGAGTGATATTGTGAGAATGGAGCCAAGAAGGCAATGGATGATAAGAGGATCCATCCATCTATGCAAGGGAACCTACTCTTTTTGTTTTGTTTTTTGTAGTAAATCTGAACAGAAGTACAGCTGGGCATGTTGTGAAGAAACCCTGGGGTGTTGGGTTGAAGCTGAAAAACTGAGGAATGGTAGGAATAGAGGAAGAGGGATGGAGGGTGGGAGGTTTAGATGTCATTGTTGTTGGGTGTTGGGTGTTGGGTGTTGCTCCTCCCTCCCTCTCCCTCTCTCCCTGTGCCTCTCTATCTCTGCCTGCCCCTGCTGCAACCTGGTATTGCATACATGCCCACATTTCTCACATCCCCATCCTTTTCCCCCTCTTTCCTTTCTCTTTTTCCCTTTCTCTTTTTCCCTTTCTTTTTCCTTCTTTCTTCTCTTACAAGTAGGATCTTTGTTGCTGCTGCTGTGCCTTGGCCTGGCATGGAGTCCTGTGTACTGAAACCCCCCACCCCTCCTGCAGCCTGCCTGCTTCCTTCTGCTGCTGCTGTTGCTGCTTTGGCTGGGTTCCTTTCAAGGATGCTTTTTGTCACTCAAAAATGATTGCATTCCTTTGTCAGGCCTAAAGAGACTTGTCTCAGTGGTCGCTACCAATGCCTGCCCTCAACCAACAACAAAAACATTGAAAGAGAGAGAAAGAAAGGGTGGGGGGCAGAGAGGAGAGGGTCTGCTTGGGAAGAATGGAGGAGAAGGGGATCATGTGGACCTCCCCACCAGGACTGGTGTGCTGGATGGATGAATGAGGATGGATGATATTGTCCCTCCTTCATGATTGATTTTGTTGTGTGCTACAAATTGCAATTATTAACAAAATTTATTCAATAATTGCCCCCACACCCCCCCCCCCCCCAATATGGCCTTCTGGGAAATCATAAAAATAGTAGCAAGACAAAACCTTACTTTACCTCACAAGAATTTACTCTTTACTATCATATGACAAAGACAAAGATCAACATGTCTTATGGTGTTATACACAACAAGTACATCATTTCATAAAATCATAACTTGTTACTGTTATGCTGAAGAATGAAAATAGAGACAAATAAATAAAATTAAATTTTTTGATATGTACAATATCAATCATTTGCCTATCTTGTTTGAAGTGTCTAATAATTAAATGCATGTAAAAAAATTTACTGGATATTGAAATAATATATTTTAAAGGATAAAGAAAAACAGGCACACAACAAAAACAAAAAAAATAAAAACAAAAAAAAAATGTAGAGTGTCTGTGTTATATAATCCCTAAAAATCCAAGTTAACACATGTTTTGAATATTATATCAGCACTATTTTTTTGGGGGGGGGAGGGGGATTTTGTTGGATATTTTTTAAAGTTTAATACCAAAAATCAAACTAATTAAATGAATTCACAATTAAAAAATTTAAGTTTTTAGCTTATGATTTCTTAACTACTAAGTAATGGTTATATGACAATCATTTAGTGTTATTTTTTTACCATGAAAATAAATCTGGTTAAGTACCATGTGTGTGTGTATATGTGTGTATATATATATATATATATATATATATTAAATGTTCTAATAAATTTGAAATCAATGTGTTGCAGGTCTTTATAATTTGTACCCAAACTTGTGTAGTTCTAAACATATTTGAAATTAATACAAACATATGATCTAAACTTTCAAATGCAAGTTAAGAAATGCCATTATTTGCATCAAGGCAAGGAGTTAACAATGAATATACAAATTTGTATGTATAATTTTCCTAATGTTTGTATTTTCTTTGGAATAATTTGATTGTACACATAAATGGATGTGATAGAAAAAGAAATAAAAATAAAAATACCTTAGGACATGGTATTTGCTTGTAAAATGTGCTCCCAATCTTGTGATCAATATGTATTTTATCAACATGGATGCCTTCAGCTATTGCAAAATGACCCTGCACATAGGTTTTCTACCCATTTGACACTATGGCTGAAAACTAGGTACAAACTCTGCTTTGCTTTGAATTCTGAAGTAAGCAAAGGTGAATGGATTCTTAAAGTATCACATTTGAATCTCACAATCAAAAAAGAGTCAAAATGAATGGTCAGGCAGTAACATGGAGTCTTTGTAGCTCAACAAGTCTCTCTAATATCAAGAGAACCCTATGTTCCCTACTAAAAGACTGCATCCCTAGGGGAACTCTACTTGCTATGAGAGATCTACAAATCTTGAAAGGATCACAAATTCCTTTATTCATTCTAACTCAAAACACAAAACTCATCTCATATCCAAAATTCAGGAAAAAGATATATTTTGAAATCCTGTAATCAATTCAAGTGCATGAATCTGGCTAAGAGTTAAATATAACAATTTTTGGTTCTCATTTAGGGATTGACTCCTTTTTTAGTTGGATATCCCTCTTAATAGTAATTCCATGGGTTTATAGAAGATGAGTACCACAATAGAAAAAGCATTAACTACAAGTACATGATCATGGATCAATGAACTTTTAAAATACATCATGCTTTTCACAAACTTTTATTCTTTTTTACTGTAACCTTTTCAGCTGAGAACAGGTAGTGAAATAAAGTCAAATGATGTGAGCAATATTTCTCTTTGACCATCTTCAGATGTGTATTACTGTAAATAGAATAGAAGAATGGATAGTGTGGGATGGTCTTGATTGAATATAAGTGGGTCTCTTCTATCATAGACCTTCAAGTCTATATACATCCATGTGAGCAGGAAAATTTGAATGGAACCCCTGACATTCATTACAGTTATTACAGAAAGAGTTGTTTCAATTGACTTGCAATTATCAAATTCAAGTAGAATGCCTGCCTCCCACTCTTCTGTGTGCTGGTGGATTAGTTTGATTGCCAAGTAATTATTTGAAGAGACCAAATAAATACCAAAATAAGTTATGAAAAGTTCCACAGAATACCAAGTTACAATCATGAATATGTACATAAGTAATGTGGGTAACATGTAAAATAAAATGAACCTGGTCCAATCACAAGCACACATGTCTTTATTCCTCTTCTATTAAAGCCAATAGAGGAAAATAGGTAGAGTCCTCATTGTCATGTGGCAGTGTAGTGACAATCCAATGGGGAATGGTCACATGTGCTTAGCTTGAATTAGAGCTAACAGTGGAGTGTGGGGAAAGGCCAGCACCACAAAAAAGGAAGAAGGAGCCAATGCCAAGGGGGAAGGGGAGTGTACACACAAGCATACAATTTCCCAGGAATTGGTTGGGAGGCCATGAAGTCCTTCAGTGGACCCTACTTATAATTGGGATATGAGTGTGGGGTACTTGTTCTGGTAGCAAGTCAGGTTTAGCTCCCTACCACCCTACAAGCCTGCTCTCTAGTTTGCTGCAAGTCAACTTGGGATATCAAAATCTACCCCAACACCACCCCCCACAATCTACCCTAACCACTCAATTAGGATATTACTTTTCCCCAGAAAACAATATCACCACTCCACTAGTAAAAAGGAACAAAGAAAAAAGGAAAATATCCATTATAAACCCAAGTAAATAGAACGTTGTGTTACTGTGTAAAAGAGAAAATAGTGAAGCCACGAGGTAAGTTTGTGAAGTTGTAAGGAGAGTTACAAAATTACCCATTGGGAAAGAATGATGGAGAGAGGGGAAAATCTAAGAGTGCTGATGGATCTAGCAACAGGGAGGGGGGGATACATAAGGAGGGTCGAATCTAAGTACCAGCCTGGTTGATGGGAGGGTCGAAAACCCAAGGACAAGCCATCCCATCGCATGGGAACTACAAGGAGTGCCAAAGGACGTTGTCACTTTAACTATTACCCCTACCACGTAAGTTACTGAGCGCCAGGGCAGGGGAAGGTACTGAGGACAAAGGGTAAGTTGGGTGGGGATGGGGTTGGAGTAATGAGCAGCCTGCGTGTCCAGGTAAAGGCGTTGGGCAAATACTGTCCTCCACCTTACGGTGAGCAGGTACGAAAATTACTACGCCCCTCCTCTACGGCGTATGATTGTCACCTGCTGGGCAGTACCTACCTCTCCCACCAAAACTTACCACTGTACACCCCTGTGAGGGGACCGGGTAACTTTCGGGAGTCCTTACCCCCCGGTAACTTCACATCAACAGTCTTTTATGATCATGGGGTTATAATTCCAAAAATGATGCCCCAACAGCAAGGGGTTTACTGATGGGGGTGAGCTTTATTGGGCCTTGGTTTGGGGGGAAGGGTTTAAGGGGGCAAAGGCAACTTAAGTTAGCCTCATTCAATAGATTGCACTCATGGAACTACCAGCCATAGTTGAATTGAAGTATTGGGTAAAACTGATGAGGAGTGTAGGTGGAGACAGGGAAGGGGTTGGATATCTACTACTTATACATATACATATACATTATTGTATTGTATTGTATGAGAGAGAGAGATCAAGAGGGTGTGAGATGCAAGCATGCACCACTCTTTGAGGCTGTTGTTGCTAGTTGTAATTTCATTTACTGTTGGGGGCCTTACAACTGGCTCATGATGGACTCATCATTCATCCATCATTTTCATCTACATGTGTGGTGGTGTACTGGAAGGGAAA
This sequence comes from Physcomitrellopsis africana, assembly GCA_036785485.1. Lineage (NCBI taxonomy): Eukaryota > Viridiplantae > Streptophyta > Bryopsida > Funariales > Funariaceae > Physcomitrellopsis > Physcomitrellopsis africana. The sequence goes on along the minus strand of JAWRVF010000186.1, from coordinate 404,209 downwards.
GGGGAAGGGGAGAGGGGAGGGCTCTCATGATGAGGTGCTTGATTGGCTGCCACAACCTTATTATTAGGAGGTGTCCTAAACTGGACACCATGAGAGCAGCCCTGATGGCCTTTGCACTTGAACCAACACAATGTGCTTACTCAAAAAAAAAAAAAAAAAAAAAAAAAACAACAACAACAACAAGAAGAGCAAAAACAGAAAGAAACTAGAGGTTGGTTTTTATGACCCTTACAAGGAACCTCTTTGCATGGCTCTTCACAAACAACAGGTGATCATTTTGTCTCCATGGGGCATTGATGAACAAGGTAGCCCTAATTGTTCTTCCCACACATTTCTTTCATGTGCTCTTCTTTGTGAATTTGCGCATATATTGCACATGGTTCTTATGGCCTCAATGCTTTGCCTGGTGATGTCAGCCTCCAATGATCACAAACATGTTACATAAAAAGAAGATGGGTAGTATTAAACAATACACAGGAACTGTGTGTGTATATGAGTGTGTGTAAATAAATAAATAAATATATATATATTCCCTCTCATACACACACATGATGACAAGTAAATGAATAATGGCTCTTATGGTCTAATATACAAGACATTTGAGTTGGGGAAGTTGGGTACTCATTGCAGGATAGGCCTGATCACTATTGCTTAAAATTAGAATACATCCAGGCCTTTATTTGTTTATTTACAAATTTATAAACTGCAATTGTAACTGTAACAACTGGGTTAGAGCTACTCTAACAAACTCCACTTCCCAAAACCTTAATACAAACTGTATCTAACTTTCCACACAGATGGCATATCTCTGAAGAGAGCATGTGTTCATTAGTGCCCAAAGCACCCTCCAGTGGGAACAGAAGTCAAGCAGCAATGGTTATGTTTGGTGGTGTACCAGCAGTTTCCTTTAGTGTCCACCTGTACTGTCAGATGATTCATTTCTTTTATTTTGAGAAACCCTGAAATGGGTTTAAGAATAACCATGTGGCTGCCTTCTTCTGGTTAACTGGTCTTGGGTTCAAATCCAGTTCCAGAGGCATATCCCAGAATAGAATATAATTGAAGGTGCTACTGTTTCATTGTGCTTGTTCATGGAAATACTTGGAATGAAATGGGTGGTTCCCTTAGCCCATGAGATAGGGCAAAGAATGTCTGAACCCTGCATGAATGTTAGTGTACTACTTTAAACTGGAAATGAAAACAAAATGTTCTCTATTATTTAATTTGTATGATTGGAGTTTATGATACTTTGCATGGTTTCTTATAACATTCTTCAGAAGTTAAAGGAGATTTAAAATTTTGACATTGTAGCAAAAGTCTTTGCTTTAGGTAGTGGTTGTGCCATAACCCTCTTGTCCTCTTATAACTTCATATTTAAGTTTTTCACTCAATAACAAATATGATAATGAAAAAAAACCCATTTGTAAGATGTCAAAATTTGCAGTTGTTACAAAAAAATTACACTTCCATATGAATGGAAAACCGTGTATTTCAAGTGGAACATGAAATGTTTAACCAATATATGATGAATCCATGAACCAAAGCTTACAAACCAGCTAGATCATGTAATACACACAAAAATAAGGAATGTTATCCATCCATTGGGCAATGCCCTTACTTATTTATTTATTGAATTTACCAAATGCATAATAGAACAAGACTTTGAAAATTTGTAGCAGTTTACATTGTTTGCACAAGCATTTGTATTTTGGTCCAAGTACATTCTTCATTATTTTGTATATCTAGGAGGAAAAAAAAGAGGAAGCCTCTTCTGGTAAAAATCATTTTCTTGAGCTCATGCATTGTGTACTATTAGTACTAACATTATCACCATCATCATTAACATTTCATAATAATCTTTATTTCCCATTAACCATGATTAATGCAATAATATATCTATTTAATTAAAGTGCAGAAATTCTTCTACTTTAGCATCTTCTAATCTTGTGTTTGAACAGTGGGTGAAACACAATTCATGACAGCCTTTTTAACATTAGGGTTTTGAGTTGATGAGTTTTTTTTTTTTTTTTTTTTTTTTTTTTTAATTTTTAAAGTTTTAGGGGGACATTATAATTCTATTTCTAAATATACAGTTCATTAAAAGTTTTGACCTTTGAACAATAAATTATGATTTCATTCATTTGTGCTGCTATATCTGAAAATTAATTTATGTTTGTGAAATTATACTTGTATAGATTCAACATTTGTTTTATTTATTTTTAATACATTTGAAAGTGTTAAAGGGATAAATGTATCTATTTTAAATAATTGAAAGGAAATATTATTAACATTTTATGCAAATAGGATAAATTTTTGAATGAATCATATAAATATAAATAAATAAAAAGTACTTTATGCACTTTGTGACATTTTTTATATGAAAATATATGAATATCATTGCTTTATTAATCAAATTATTTATAATTATAAATATGTTAGAAGATAATTTTATCATGCTTTAAATAATATTTCCAAAAGTTGTAAGTTAAAGTGTGTAAAATACATGAATTTTTACAAAAATATGTTATTTTCTATTATTCTTTTTGGATTTCTTCATCTAAATAATTTTGTTTTTCAACCTCTATTTATTGATATTATTTCTATTAAGGTTTTTAGCAAATCTTTCTCTTTCCTATCTCAGAAGACTTATGTTTTTCACATTTGATACAAAATCCATTTATCTTTAGTGTATAAAACAAATAACAAATAAAGAATAGTGGTTAAATGTTTCTTAAATTATGATATCTTTAAAATATGAATTCCAATATTCAAATGGGTACATACCTGAATATAAGTTTCAGTTTATATGAAGAATGGATACTACTTGTGCATATGGTTTCAACTTCTTATTTTAATAGTCAAACAAAATTTCAAAAAGGTCTTTCAATTGGATGATTACTTGGTCATTCATTTATTTAGAAGAAAAATTGCTGCTTTTTGAGTCTAGAATTTTATCAAATTTTAGCAATAAAATTTGCAAGTTTTTCTTTTTTTAAAATTTTTGTATCTTTTTTAAATCATTGCAAAATTATACCTTTTCCAATTTATCAAAATTTTTTTTTTTTTTTTTTTCATAAATGAATAGTTGAATAAATTTGAAATAAAAAATATTTAATTTATTCTTATTATTTTTTATTTACTATAATATTAAAAATACTTTAGAAATAAGAATTTGGAATAATGAATTGAATCTTTTGTGTAATATTTCAAACTTGAACTTATTTTGATACATACAATCATGTAGTTGATAATAAGAATATCAATTGTGATGCAAAACAAGCCTCAGGATATAATTTCATACTAAAAAGTTATACAAGATTTAATAAGATACTTTTAAAATAAGATACTTGAAAAAATGTATGAATTTGATAGTATTTATTTTTTTTGTTTTTTTAACTTAATTTAAGATTTATTAAAAAATACAAAAAATTTGAAAAGAAAAATTCAATACACTTCAAGCTTATATTAGATTCTAATTATTTTATTTTTTTGTGTTGAATTTTTTAATAAAAAATAATATTTATAGAGTATCTTATGTTAGTCAAAATATTATATACAAATACACCTTACACGCAATATTCTATGCCTCAATAAAATGGAATTACAAAATATGAGAATGAAACATTATTTGAGAGTGCAAGGTGCATGTTATAGCATAAGCAATAATATCATAAGTAACTTTCAAATGCATGGTGGGTAGAAGCCATCAACACGGCAAGATATGTCCTTAATTGAGCTCCTATTATAGGTGTAGAAGAAAAAACTCTTGAAGAAGTTTGATTAGGTATGAAATCTTCCATACAACAACTTCATATTTTTAGATGTGATGTCTATGTACATGTTTCAGATGAAAAATGCATAAAACATGACTACAAGAGTAAAAAATGCATAAAACATGACTACAAGAGCAAAAAATGCATAAAGGATATTGGATAGTGGTATATGATAGTATCCTTGAACATCAATATAGCACGCAAAGGAAATTTGCTTGAAGATGGTTTGGACTACATATTGTGATTATAGTATATAATAATAAAACTTATTTTTTTTCAAGAATTAGATAAAATAATAATTAGTTGATAAACAGGTAAAGACATTCAAGAAAAATGATAACAGATTTTGTTCAAAAGACATTAAAAATTTCTTATTTTTATAACAAAAACTAAAGGAGGAAGTTGAAAAAACAAACAATAAAGATAAATATGATAAAAGTGATATTTGGAATATGCCAAAGGATGTACATATTTGAAAGGGATGAATGTTGTGATGTAAATAGTTCCTATGTGTGTAACATGGTTATATCTTGTTTTGTCTTCAATTGTTCAAGCTTTCTTCTTATTGGGCACTACTTATTTTTGTTTTGTTTTGTTTTGTTTTTTTTTATTTTAATTTTTGTATTCAGATTTGTTGTTATTAGTTTCTTGAAACAAGTGGATAGAGATACAAAGGCATATATATCTTCTAAATTCGGTTTTAAAAACAAAGTTGTAACACAACTTATTGAATTAAATTGGAATAATATAAGTGTGAGATTGATGAGGAGTTGTTTCAACTTAGTGTTTAAGCTATCATGGCTGTTGAAGATTGAGATGCAATTTTGAACAACATTAATGTGGGGTTTGGTTGTAGGAAGCCCATGATGACAAGCTGATATCCTAGCAGTTTTATTGGAAGGTATGCTTTGTGCTTTTCAACTTGGTCTGATTTGCATAGAAGGTCATCTATGTTGCGTGTTGGAAAATTGAGCTCTTGAGCCATTGATAAGAGATTGGAGGACAAATCCTGCATTAATAAAGCAGCTCAGATTAGAAAGTAGAAGAAGAAGGAGGCAGAGTCAACAAGAAGAATGTTGGATTTCTCAACTTAGTAGACTTGCTACTTGCCTTGTCTTGTTTTGTAAACCATAGAAAAATTTAGCCTTAATGCACCTCAACCTTAGATTGGATTCTAGTTTGGTACTAGGGAGCGTAGGACTTCAAAACTCTACCTTATATTGATAAATTATTACTATCATAAATAAAGTGTGGAATTTTTTTTATCCTAAGGTTAATTATAATGGTGCCAAATAAAAGAACACAAAGTAGCTGATAAATAAAGTGTGGAGAAATCATTAAAGGATGGGAGTTGATAAGAAAATTAGAAGAAAAAGTTGCTTAAGTGACAACAAGGAAGAGTTGGATCTTTTTTGAATTTTCTATTATTATTATTATTATTATTTGTATTGTGGTAGTTCTATTGTGTGTTTTTTATGTAGGAAATTTCATGTAAGAAGAAGTTAACAACAAAAAGAGAATAGATTTTAGGAGGATAGTTAAGTTTAGAACAAGAGAAGGCTATTGATTAGAAATAGTCACTAAAAGAAGGTAGTATTGAGAAAAGTTAGTAAAGAATAATTTTGGAGTTTGCAATGCATAAGATCTTTAGTTTTAATTAAAAAATATTTTTAACTTGCTCTAAGATATACATTTTATTTTGGATTCCTTTGGAGAAATAAAACTTATTTGTGAACGTGCTATGCAAGTATGTATTAGGATAAATAGAAACCATGTGTGTGTGTTTTTTTTTTTTTTTTTTTTTTTTTTTAAATATATTTTTACTTTGAAGTTGAATTTGTTTATGACTTTTGAATGAGAAGATAGATACGTAGACTTTGGAGCATATGATTATCAACATTTCCAGTCACTTGTGCTTTATATGCAATTTCAAGCATTACTTTTTAAGAGTAAAAAAAAAAATGGTATTATTTAGAATAAAATTTGATCTAGATGAAAAATCTGAAGCAAACTAAGAATTAGTGATTATGTGCAACTTTGATAAAGTATAAGTGGATTTAGCATCAAGTTTATAATTATTAGATTACAAGTGGAAATGATAACCTTCTTTGAGTTTATTTTCAAATTCTATCTATGTTTTTTTTGTCTTGTTGTTCTTGGTAAAAATTGAAGAATACAATCTGTTATGTATTTTTGAAGAATGTAATCCTGAATAATAAGCTGAAGTAGAAGTTGTGCCCAAGGTAAAGAATCACTTAGCTAGAATAACATCCCTTTTGAGCTATTACAATGGTGTAGTAATTTTGACGTTGGCTAATTTAAAACATCTTTGTTAAGTTTTATGATGGTGTGGTAATTTTGTTGATGGCCAATCTAAAACATTTCTTATGTATTTTGTGGTGATGTAGTAATTTCATCATCAACTCATTTTACTGATTTTTTTGAACTTTAATGATAAAGTTGTAATTTTGACATCGACTGATTCAAAGTATCTATCTTAGAATTTAATAGTGTTATAATAACTTTGTTACTGACGATCTAGAACATCTATTTTTAAAAGTAACAAAAAGCATGCAAAACATTGGTGTGAGCTGTCATTGGTGGACAAGATGTGGACCATATATAATCTGCCTCTATTTGTTTTAATATCTTGATGGTCTCAACTTACAAGAAGGTATCTGTGATGAAGAAGAATTTGCAATATGCTACCAAATTAGCATAGATTTTGAACTCTCTTGAATACATTGCATTTGTGGAGAATTCATGGGCTAAATTTTTTTACATTCAGATATGTGTTTCTATTGTATATGTTTCTATCAATGTATACATAATATAGTATTTGTGTATGATGAAAAGCCTTCCTATTTCAGCCTTTAAAAAGCAATATGAAGTTGTATGGCATAATGTTGAGAACAAATTTTGAAAACATTCTTCTAGAGAAAAAAGATAATTATTAAGTTTGACTGAATAGAAAAGAAGATTAGACAGGACTAAAAGGAGATCAAAGACAAAAGTTGTGACCTCTACAGAGAGACAAGTAAGAACTAGTACAATTCTTTATGGAATATTCAATTAAAAGCGGTTGTTGAGAAAAAAAAAATAAAAAATGATCTTATCATAGATGCTCGAAATGAATAGAAGCTTCAATATGAAGACCTTGCAAAATTTTTAGTTAATAATGAGGGATCATAATTAATATATTAATTAAGATGTGGCTTGGACTTTGGAATATATAAATGATATAATATTAATTTGTCACAAATAAATTATTCTTATATCTAATTTGATTGCAAAGAGAAACTTTGAATCTACTTGAAGCAAATTCTAGCCATAATAACATGTATGGCACATACTTTTTACACAAGTATTGAAGAACCAATTACAATTAATGAAGCTATGAGAAGGGATGATACTTGGAAGTAGAAAGAAGCAATGGATTTTGAGTACCAAAATCTTATTGAAAACAAGACTTGGATTTTGACACCTTTATTAATAAATAAAAAATCAATTGGTTGCATGTCGATTTTCAAGATCAAATATAATTAGATGATTCAATAGAGTGCTATAAGACAAGACTAGTTACAAAAGGTTATGTGCAAACAAAAGGTATTGATTATGATGAAACTTTACTCCAGTAACAAAAATGACCTCAATGTCTATATTTCTTACATTGGTTGTAGTTAAAGATTTGGAAGTTCATCAAATCGATGTCAATATTCTCAAATGGAGATTTTGAAGACAAAATATATATATGGATCATTTAAACAGTTATATATCAAAGGATGAAGAATAATTAGTGTATAAACTCTATAAAACTCTCTATAGGTTCAAGCAATCTCCTAAGACATAGTATAGGAAGATAGATGACTACTTTGCTTGACAAAGTTTGAAAAGAAGCAATGTGGATCCTAACATTTATGTAATATAGATTATTAATAGATTCTTCATAATCATTGCATTCTATATAGGTGATTTAATACTTGTATCTAACAACAAGGAACTTCTCTTGAAAACAAAAAAAAACTTAGTCAAAAGATTTAAAATGAAGGATTTAGAAGAAATCCATTATATTTTGGATATACAAATTAGAAAGAACTAAAGGATTTATAAAATCTATCTTAATTAATAAAAATAAATAAATAAATAAATATTTTTAAAAGACTTAATATAAAAGATTATAAATCTTTAGCTATACCTTTGGATTCTAATAGTAAATTGTCAAGAGACATGAGTCCGCAAATTCTTGAAGAAGTTGAAGTAATGAAGGAGATTTCATACAAAATATAATTAGTAATTTAATTTATACAATGATAAATACTTAGGTTAATATTCTATATTTAATCAAAGTTATTAGCCAATACATGGCAAATCTTGGCTCGCAACATTAGATAGCTATAAAACACATTTTATGGTATTTTCAATACATATTAGATCATATGCAATAATAAGGTGGAAGTTCTTCAAATTTACTAGTTGGTTATTACAATGCAAATTATGCAGGAGATATTCATTTACAACTTTTGACCACTAGCACCAAAGTAGAATATATGGCAGCTACTCATATGACAAAAGAAGCAATTTGGCTTTAAGGATTTTTTTAAAGACATTAGATTTTCATAAGACAATCCTATGACTATTTTCAGTGATAATCAAAGTTTCATTTTTCTTTCAAAGAATCTTACATTCTACACTTGTACCAAATATGTTGAAATCCAATATTACTTTGTTTATAAGAAAATTGATAGTGGTATTATATTGTAATTTGGCTACTATATAAAAATAATATACATATATATTTAATATATAATTTATTACATAATTAAATGAGAGTCATATTAGTAGATTTTAGTTGGTTACAAAATATGGTTAGATTATTATTTTGAAAGAAATCTATTTAAAAGGGCCACTATTAAAGATTTTATAAATTTTTAAAAAATTTTAAATAGTGAATTTTGAAGTTGATTTTATATTGATAATGACTTTTATATATTTTGCATCACCTTTATTAGACATTGGTGATCTTTAAAATCTTATTTTATTTCTTTTATTTGATATTTAGGATACATACTATATAAATTTTATTAGAAAAAGGATTAGAAAGAGATTTTTAGTATTAAAAAGAATAGTTAGGCCATCTATATGGATGAATGGAGATGGATGATAGAAATCTTTATTTTTATTCGCCAAAAGTCATATCCATAATGCTTGAAGGAGGTTGTCTGAGGCCTTATCAAGAATTAGGATTTTTTTTTCAAAGGCATTTAAACATCAAAGATTAGAATCAACAAGCTTAGATTTTTGGCTATGGTTTTGATATACAAATTGAGTGATTTGGAATTTTTATAAAAGAAATATAGATGCTCAAATTCAAGGTATTGATTTTATATCTACTATCACTCTTTGGAGGATAATTCATGCATATAGAAAGCAATAAAGGATTGACAACTATGATTGGAGAGAACACTTTCTTGGCTACTCTTTATATATATAGTTTGATACATTCTAAGCTAAAATAAAAGAGATATTAGAAGTTGAAATTAGCACTTGCAATCTAAGAGTAGTAAGTGATCCATTTAATTAGTAGTTGTGTTTTGAGCTATATCTTAAGCAATTTGATAAGGTTTTGGCTCAAAAATTTTAAAAGTGTGTATTTTCATAATAAAAAGCTATAATTTTTTTTTGTAGCATTAAGATTTTGGAATTTTGAGGTATGAAGAAAATAGTACTCAAATGTCTATAAATTAAGATTTTAAGTATTTTCTAGAGTTTTTGAGATATTAGATGATGAAAAGTGAATTTGTAATTGAATTTTCTTATAATAAAGCTGAAGAATATAAGCTACACTTTCAAAAAAATTGACAAAAATTGAATAGCTGGATCAAGTGTTATTGGATCCTAAAATTCAAGAAAAAATCAATCTTTTGCAAGTGAATAAGATATTGAAGGGTTTTATAATAATTTGAGCATTTTATACCAATTAAACGGATTTTTGGAAGCCAAGACTTTATAGAGGTGAAAAAATAGATATGTGAAGCTATAATAAAATTTTGATATAAAGATGAGATTTTAAAAGAAAATTATAGATTTTTTTTTTTTTTTTAAAAAAAATTATTAAGATACTAACTTATCAACAATTGGTTAATTATAATTTGATTTTGAAAAGGATATTAAAGATTTTTTATATACCATAAAAAAATCTTATGTATAAATCTATTTAAATATAAGAGATTTTTATTAGTATAATATTTTAAAAATATTATTGTATTTATTTGTCCTCCTTATTAAAGACAAATTATTTATAAAAGCCTGGCCAATAAATTATAAATAAATTTTCTACAACTAGGTATTTAATATATTCTTAGATTAAAAATCACTCTATATGACAATAATAACATCAACCCAATTTTTTATAAGACTCAAGATATGGTTGCGGATATTTTGATCAAAGGTCTAACTAGTGAAAATTATTATAAATTAAAAGAGATGATGGTCATCACCAAATTAACTTAGTCTAATATATTATTAAGTAGAAATGTTAAAAGAATGGATAATTTCTATTAGATATAATATAATATGGATGGTTGGCATAGTATTCTTGATTAATAAGTTGTAGCAATCATATTTTGGTGGTATTACTATGTAGCCATCATAGCCTACCAAGCCGATGTTGTATTATAAAATATTTATGTGGTGAAATATATAAAAAAGAATGATTTTTTACTTAATATTCAATTATCTTAGTTCAATAGGAACTCAAGATACTTAAGAAAGGTTTTATGAAAGCCTCTTAGATTTTTTTCTTATCTTATTAGCTAGTAGATAAAAGTTAGTTAAGGCTTCAATAATAAAAAAATCAGAATAAATCTAAATATTGTCTTAAATTTTATTTTTGTGCCATAGATGTATTGCTCACAATAAATATGTATACTAGGGTTAGTATTTAGTAATTAATAATTTAAAAATAAAAATATAGATATATTTGTATCTAAATATTTAATGTTCTTATAGACAAGAGAAGTAAAAAAGAAATTATATATATAAAAAGAATAACTAAAACTAAAAAAAATATAGAAAATAAGTTAACTAAAATTTTATTTTTATATATATATATATATATATATATATATATATTTAAAATAGATGGATTTTTAGTTTTTAGAGTCAAATTCTATATAAAATTTATTTATTTTTAAATAATCTTAAAATCTTAAACTTAATTCTTTTTGTTGGATCAATTGTAATAGTTATTATAAATTTTAATATCACTCAAATTCTTGTAACAAAAATGTAGATCCTCACAATAATTGAAATATTTTAAATATAAGCAAATTTGGCTTTAAATCTTTTAAGAAAAGATTTGAGTCTTGATTATCTTGTTACAAATTTGATAACATTAAACATAAAGATAAAAAAAAATTACTTTTTAAAAATGATTTATAGGATTTAATTTAGAAAAAAAGTTTTAAAAATTATATTTAAAATTTTAAAGATATTAAATATTTATAATATAAATATTATATAAAAAATTATATTTAGAATAATATAGATATTTTTGTTAAAGGTAAATATAAAAATTATATAATTATATAATTATATTATTTTTTATTTTTTATTTTAAAATATTAATTTTTTATATTTGTGATATTTTAATTCTTAATAATTAATTTATTTTTTAATTTTCTAAGATTATATAAAAAAAGATTTAAATTTTAATCTTAGTTTTAATTATATATTTTACTTTTTATTTTATAGTTATACTTTTAGAATAAATTTATATTTAAGATTATTCTTAAAAGAAATTTTTTAGTTTTTTATACAACTTATTAGAAATATATCATATAAATATTTTAATTTTATGTCCTATAGTAATGTTATCAAGTGGCTACATTAAGAAGAAAAGTAATTTTTGAAAAAAGAATAATTATATTTTACAAACTAGTAGATATATAAAAAAATAAAAATAAAATAAAATATATGTATATATATATATATATATATATCACTAGAATAATTGGTTTTTCAAATATAATATCTAATAATGTTTAATATTTTAAGAATATTCTAAAATAATTTAAAAATTATAATAAATTACCTTGTATCAATGGTGTAATAATTATTAAATTAATAAATTTATTAAATCATACATTATTTAGCTAAATTCTCCCTTCTAAAGTTGTCTTTTTCTGAATGCTCACTTTAAGAGATTGTAGTCTAAGCTTCTTATAAAAATCTCTTACTTCATAAAAGTAAATTATAATTTTGAAGCCTTTGCCTTTGGAGACAATATAAAATACAAAGATACTATGAAGTTTATAAACTAAAGTATTATTTTTTTATAAATCTAGATAGAGAATTTATTAACCTCACTTCATTATTTTAAAAAAATATAAATATATATTTTTTATTAATTTTTTATTAATTTTTTAAAATTTAAATTTTTATAAAAATACATGTTATAAAAGGCTTTAGACAAATATTGGAAGATTATACCATTAATGCAATGATGGGAGAAAAAGATTTTACCTAATTATTTTTTCTTAAAATATTTTAGTTAATTTTCTTAGCTAAAAAGCTAACCAAGGGAGACTTTTTAATTCTAGCCAATTATAATCTTTAAAATTTGTTATCCCTTATCTTTTTTGCTAAGCTTAAAGGCTCTTTAAGGATATGACCATCTGTTAGTGTCATGGCAAAAGTATTATAAATGAATTTTTTCTGGACTATATATATATATATATATATATATATATATAATAAATATATAAAGAAAAAAAAAAGTTTATAAAAATGATATTATATTATTATAGCTATTTTTTATATAAATTGATTAAAAGAAATAAAATCATACAGAAAAAACCAAAAAGTAAGAAGTTACAAGACTTAAAGGAGGATGTATATATTTTTGGTGATCTTAATACAATTGGGTATATTTATTTTTATTTTTATTTTTTAAATAACTATCTTTGATAGGATCTTGAAAACCAATATTGAGTGCAAGTTCAATCAAACTAGAAGATATCTTATAATTTTCTTTACTACCAATAACTTAGATTTGTTTTGTTTTGTTTTGTTTTTTTCTAAAAACTTTATTATAAAAATTGATAGTTGTCAATTTAAAATAAAGTTCTTATATAACTATCTGTATATTTGATTTAGTGAAAAGCCTTCTAATTCTTTTAGCTTTTTCTAATTAGAAATGGGTGTCTAAAATAAAAATTAATGTTCCAATACAATTAAAATAATTTACTTTATAAAAGATTAAAAAGTAAAATTATAGAAAAATAAGATTATATTGTTATATAATGATCAAATAAAGTATTTCATAAAAATAAGAATATTAATAAAATAAACAGATATATATATATATATATATATAAAGCCAAATAAAACCAAATAAAAAAGATGATTTGAGTAATAGATGTTATAATCTATATACAATTTTTAATTTTTTTTTTTTATTCAATTGTAATCTTAAAAATTCAAATTCTTTTGATATTCTTTAATCTAATATTCTAATTTAAATCTAGATTTATCAAGATAAGATTTTATAATTCTTTTAAAATAAAAATATTTTTTAGAATAACAACATTAAAGCTAAATTGGCAATTTATTGCAACTATTAGAATTGCACTATTACTACCTATGTAGCTATCTTTAAATTGTTTAGAACTGTATACATTTTTAAAAAGTTTTATTTTTTTGATATATTTTTTAAAATAATATTTATATTTTAATTTAGATAGTCCTTTGTTAACCATCATTTCTTTTATTTTAATAAAATTAGTTACTAATTATCAATTTATAATTGTTATATTTATAACTATTGGCAAAGTAGATAGTAAAAGAATATTATAAATCAAATTTAGAAATAAATGATTGTATAAAAGTTTTACAATAATTATTAAATTAATTTATTAAATTAATTTAAATTAAATATCAAAATTAAGTAGTAAATATTATATTTCTACAAAAAATTATATAAGATTTAGAATATATATATTTGATTTAAATTCTTAAAATATCATTGAAAAAAAATATAAACAAAAAATAATTTTTTAGTTGAATTAAAGCAATATTGTAATCTTAAGATTGATTTTGAAGGATAATATAATGATTTATTTAAATATTCTATAATTAATCTTCTAATCTTTATATTAATTAATATTAAGTATATAGATATAAGAAAATATTTTATTATTAAAAAAAAAACAAAGACATATTAATTACATTTAATAATGTTGAATACAAAATTTATTTTAAAATTATAAATATTAAAAAATAATTTACTTAAAGTATAATTAAAATTATTTAAATATTTTTTTATTAAATAAAATAAAATAATATTAATATAGAAGATTACAACAAATAAAGTAATAATTCCAACATTTTATTTAACATTGCAATTAATATGGTGCAAAACTCTTAATACAAGAGAAATTTATTATTGTAAGTTAATAATTTGTTTAATAAAATATTATTATATTTTAATTAATAACCTTGGTGTAATATCAATTTTATTAATAAAATAGACTTTTTAATTTACTAAATCTTACTTATTATAAGTTATAAAAAATTTGTAACACAATGTATATTATATTTTTTTAGTTGTAATAGTTAAACTTCTTATCTTACTATAAACTAAATGAAGACAATCTATTTGAAAAAAAGAAAAAAAGAAAAAAAGAAAAAAAATTAGTCATAGATTTTTTAATTTTATTTATACATAATAGTACAATTTGTTTTGCACAATTTTTTAAGATAATTAGTTTAGATAGTAATTTTTTTCTTTTAAAATATGTATTTTCTAAATTTGATGATTTATTGTAGTAGAGTTGTACAAAATCTATATATAATTTTTTGTGGTAATATAATTAGAATAATAATAATAATAATAATAATAAATACAAAGAAATAGACATCCATCAAATAAGTTAGATTTCTTTCTTATGTTGTATTACATAGAGGTCATTTTTATTTTTTATTTTTTTATTTTTTTTTTAAATTTACTTTTAAACTTAAGATAAATGACATTATATATTTATATATTTAGAGTTTTTGGTAATATTTTAATGCTAATATTTTATATTTTATATTTTATACTTATTAAATCACTATTATTTCACTATTATTTTACTATTATTGCACTATAGATTTATTTTTAAAAATATATTAGAATATTAAATTTATATATAAAATAAATATAATAAAATAACTAATAATTAAACAAAACTTCTTATAAATTTTAATTATATGTAAAAATATTGCTCTTAACTAATCATTATAAAATATTTTTATGAGAGAATGTTAGTAGAAAATATTAGTAATTTAAATTTAAATTATAAGATTTGCACTATTCTAAAAAAAATAGCACAAAGGTATTATTCTGTATATATATATATATATATATAAATATATATATATAAATATAACTTAATTTTTTTCATCAAGATTCAAAACTAACTTTATATGGTTCGTTATGCTTTTTAAACTATCAAAACATAGCAAGTTGCATCTAAAAATTGTTTCAAAAATTGATATGTGGTGATTTTAGACTACCGAAAAATGGGAGATTGATATTAAGAGATTGACATTCAAATCCCAACTCTAAAAGTCTTGGCATTGTTTGATGGATGCTAGCACAAAGAAGTGGCTCTTTGATTGATGAAAATAAGTAAGTAAATAAGTAACCTTGTTTTTTTAAAAATTAACAAGATTCTCAACCAACTTACCATACTAGATTCGATAAAATTCATCCACAGGGTTGGCATTGGAAACCCGAAATGGAGCCACGTGGAGGTTGGGTTGGGTGAACGGAGCTTGCCACGCGGGACAACATCGTGAAACGAATTCGAGGTAGGATGAATGGATGGATGGAAACGCGCCGAATCATCCACCTCGGAAGCATAGATTCGGGATGTGAAGCTTCACAGTGGCGGTGGGAGCTCGGTGGAGCACCACTTGAATTCACGCCGCACTCCAGCTTCGGTCCTGCGCTGAAACCCCACTCCCAGTTCACAACTTGACTTGGGGCTTGACGCGGACACCGAATCTGAGGATGTGGTGATGCAACACCGCAGAATCCTTGCAAACACATACGAAAAGAATCTACTGAATTGAAATCTCATTGCCACTGATATCCTCGACCCAGATACTCTGGGGCCACAGTGTCTCATATTTTTGCACCGAAATGCCATCCAGGAGGTATTGTTACTCTTTTTGTGCTTTTTTTGCCATGTGGAGGTGATCTTGACTGCGTCCGCCTGCACTTGGTGGTCCTGGTGTATGAGTTGGGCACGGTAGCTTTGGCGGCTGGGAATAATTTTGAGGCGTTGCGAGGTTTTTGTCCGCCTGCGAACGTCTCCCGTGTGAGAAATGAAAGAGGATAATCCTAGTTGGCCAGACGTGGTGGATAGTATCTTTTGGCCGGGGGAGTATTCTATGTCTTGACCTCGGGTGCCAGCCATTGAAGTCTGCGACAGCACTCCAGCTTTTTCAGAAGGCGCAAACAATAATTGCAGCGTGGATGTCAAAAGTAGGAGTCCGCGTATAATCGTATTCTACCTGGTGGCTTGGTATCTTGACCAGATTGAAGTGGACTCCGACGAAATGTGGCCAATACGTACTTCATCCATCTCATCGATGTCGTCCAAACAACCAAACTGGCACGAAAACGGCAATCTGCCGTCTATTTCCAACATGCGGGCACCCTGATACGCTCATAGATATGCGGCGGAGTTGGACTGGTCAGACTCAACACCACTTTTCTCGAGAACGACACCTTCGGCGTGAGAAGACCGAGAAAATGGTTACCTCCACTTGTTACCCCTGTGTGACTCCTCGTGGGACCTGGAGGTGATCAAGCAGCCAGTTCTGTGCAACCAGCCAGAACTGAATGGTCCGCGTCTCATGATCTTCGAGAAATAAGATCTCTCTGTCTACCACGATCGATCGAAGGTCTGGATCCAAAAACCAGTTACTCTCTCTCTCGCTCTCGCTCTCTCACAACACATTTCGAAGACCTTTTATTGATCACAGTGAAGACCGTTTGCCTCCAACGGTCGGTACTACCGCACAGCGATATCGACACAGATCTGATCATTCAAGCTCAGAAACGCCGCCGTCGAGAGCTCCTGAGCCAGGCACCCGTTTGCTGCAGTGCATGCACACCTTCATGGGGCATGGTGCGATTCGTGCTATAAACTGTATGCAGGCAAAAGAGCAAGATGGGGCTTTCCCCTTGACTCGGGGAGTGAGCGCCATCGTCAACTCATGAACAACATCGCCGGAACTAAGTGATCAAGTCACTGCTGGGTCACCGTTTTTACCACATTTCCTGCATTCAGAAAGTCAACGCGGTTGACTTTGGCATGGAGGGAATGAAAGCTACAAACATGCCACAAAAACATGTAATACTTGTATGGTTTTGTTTTATTGTATATATATTTGGAATGGGGAGAATACGGACTCGCATGATTCAACGTGTGTGGAGATCGTCTGATTGTGAACATAAAGCAATGGATTCTGCATATGAGTCGGTTTAATCTAATTTACATACGTGGAATAAGGCTGACCCCGCGTTTTGGGATGATGTGTTTTGGTACTTATTGATATATAATCCTTCAAACTACGTGTTATTTTTTTATTTTTTCATTCAATGATTTTTAGAGTTCTTGATTGTGAGTTTTAAGTTATACGGTTGTTCCTCAAATTGCATTATTTATTTAATTGTTTGTTTAAATGTTAGGGTCAAAAGATGTTGATTTATTCATAAATTATCCCAGATGATCCCTTGGATTGATTTCTGGGTTATTTTTTTTAAAGTATTGTGCTTTTTAAAAATTATATAACAGATTTGTGATCTATTTTCTATTGCTTATATTAAAACCAAACAACACATAAACATGACGGTGAAAATATATAAACTGTAATTAGATCAATCTATGATATGCCTTATAATGTTTCCAAGAATTACATAAAATATTGATAAATTTTAATAGTGATAATTAATTTTTTTGATTGGTGTACATATTTAATTTCTAATAAAAAATAGTATGTATTTTAGATTAGACTTGACAATAATTGCAATTGCAAGAGAAATGATGTTATAATGGCTACAATTTTAAATTCTAAGAAATAAAGAATAATAGAATGATTTCTTTCTAATTTTATTTAATAGTTAATACTTAGTTTGATCCAATATTATTATATATTTTATTTTTACTTCTATTTTTTGATATTCAAATATATTAAAAAAAACTATACTCTAATAATAAAAAAATAACTTATTAATTATAATATTGATATTGCTTATATATTTAAATCAATATTCTATATAAGTTATTAAAAATTATTAATATATATTATTATTAGATATATTTTATTTTTAGAATTAATAATTTTGTGTTATTTTTTCCAAATAATATCTTAAGTTTTATCATTCTTGCATCAAATTTACCAAATTATCTTAAAATCTCTCAAAAAGTGGTACAATCTAATCTAAAGAAAATTTAATTTAGAAAAACAAGATTAAAATCTTATTGGATGATTTTATAAAAATATTTTTAAAAAATATTTAAAATTTTAAAATTTTAAAAATCTAATCTAATTTATTTAAATCATTAGTGTCAAGATTTTTTACTTTTTATTTTAATTTTTTTTACTAGTTATTATCTAATTTTAGATTTTAAAAATTTTTAGTTTTAAAAATTAAGTAATACAAAACTGAATATTAAAATAAAAATATATATAAACTTATAAGCTAGCTAAAAAAATTATTTTTTAAAAATAATATTATATTAATATAAAATTAATATAATATACTAATTTTAAAAATAAATTAAATTTTTTTCTAAAATATTCATTTTTTTTATAGATAAATGAGTAATCTATTCTTCTAAAAAATGGTCCTAATACAATGCCTCTTAAAAAGTAGGCATTTTGTAATCTTTATAACTAAAAAATATTTTTGAGATAAAATTAGTTATTTATTTTTTAAAATACCAACATAAGACAAGATATTAATTAAAAGATAGATATTTTGTAACTTTAAAGATGCAACAATATTCTTTAAGAAGTAAGATAAATTACTTATATTAATAAAGATAAAATATTTTAATTAAAAACTTAAAAAAATAAAAATATATATATATACACAATATCTTATTAAAGTTTCTAGAATGCAAGCACAAGAAATGCCTTAAATCATAATATATGGATTGCTTAAAATTTTGTGTTGGTAAGATTGAAGTGCCTCTAATCTTGTATCTTGTTTATATTGTAGAAAATATGTCTTTAAAAAGATTTTAAAGAAAGTTCTAATGAAATTTGAATTGCTTTAAAAATCTATTTTTTAAAATAATAATAATAATAATAATAATAATAGAAGGTTTTATTCAGCCATAAAACCATGAAATTATTCAAAAGACTATAATTTTTTTTTTTTTTTTTTTTTTTTTTTTTTTCAAAACTTCTAATATGCTTAAAAAAATAAAAAACTTTTTAGAAGATTTGATTAGATTCTAGAGGCTTCTAAAATTCTACAAAAGATAATAAAAACATCTTAGATATATAAATCATATTTAAAGAAATGATATGTTACATGTTTATAAATATTATTGTTTATGTTATTTTTTACTTAAAAAATATATATACCTAATTCTAATTAAGCTCCTATTTTATTATAAAATTAGATGTTATTATATTTTTAAAATTTTTCTAATACATGAATGATAATTTTTTTTAAAATATATTTTTAGATAGTTTATAAAAAATATTAATTTTTAAAAAACTATTATTCTATTCTATTTGTTAATATTTGTAGCTTAAATCAAATTTAAGTATATTAAAAGAATAATTTTTTTAAAAATAAAACTATTAAATAGATTTAATTTGTATTAATTTTTAATGTAAGATTCTAATTTGCAAGAAATTTTAATCTTTTTAGATTCATAGTGATTATTCAAATATTAGTCATTATTCTGATTAAATGATAATTTTAAGAATAATAATTATTAAATAATAGTTTAAAACTTATTTCTTTAAAATATAATTAAAACTATTTTTTAAATCTCAATTATTTCTTTAAATTATTAACAAAATCTACCAAGTTGATTATTGATAAAACTTACATCTACCTTGATGTTTAGAGTCAATTTATCTATCATATTTTCAAATAACGCATTAAATGTTTTTCTATAATCTCTAAATGACTCATAGGACTCTAAACCATTTTTAATGTAGACTTTATTATTTATTTATTTATTTATTTTTAATTTATAACTTTAATATATGGCTTAGATCTTATAAAATATATAATATATTTAAAATATTTTTTAAAATTTAAGTATTTTTATAAAATTTTATTCCATTTTTAATTAACTTAAATAATTTATTTTTTAATTAATTTAATTAACTTAATTTTAATTTCTAAATATTATAATGGAAGCTTTTTAAAAACTTTAAAAAAATACTTATAAGAATATGGAAGCTTATAGAGGGATATAAATGAATGTGATTAAAAAAGGATTTACTTTCAAAGTTTTAACAATGTTAAAATTTTACAACAATTTAAATATAAATAGCTTCTCAACATGTCTTATACAAGCACAATGGCTTTAAGTTTGGTCCAAAGAAGATCAAAATCTGATTTAGATAGAATCTTAATTTGCTTCAATAATACTCAACTTCATACATTTTGTAAGCTTCACCATATCACCAATTCCCTTGAAACACAATACAAACTCATGAGTTGACAAATAAGAATTGAACACATTCTAATAATTTCCATCATTTTCCTCCTTATTTTGATTTATTGCTCATTTTTACAACTATATGTTTGGTTTTTTTTTAATTTTCATTTTACTTCTAAGAGAATCAGTTCCATCAAGTGGGAGTGATTTCTTCAAATAGAATGAAATTTGTACAGAATAAAATTTAGAAATGGAATCAATATGCTCCCAGACCAATGACCACGTGGACAGCCTTGTGGTCAATGGGGGAGGTATGGGACTTAGCGTCGAACCGCGATTCGCCACGTGGGATATCATGATTTGCCCTGATGCCGGTCCAATGTGCGGGAAGATCCTGGGGCTTGAGCCAGTTCCCGCCAAGGTTCCATGCTGTTTGAGCAACGGGCTTTACACGTCATTCCTCGCGGGGGCGTGACGTGGCAAGAATCGCTTTCCAGACAGAAGACCCAGTGGCGCCACTCAAACGGTCAGAGGGCTTCAGTTGGGGGATTCCAAACGAGGTCTTCTTTGGATGAGCATCTTCACGCCCTGGAGACAAATGACACGTCAGCTGCCACCTCGACCCCATGTGATGGGTTGGGTGCACGGCCAATTGTACCATTTGTTGGTGGCCTCCATCTGGTTACTGAGTTCCACGTACACATTTGGGTATATATATATATATATATAAGTGTGCCTTGGTCCTTATCTTAGAATGAACCCCCAAGTAAACATAAATATATATATATATATATATGTATTTATAGAAGCATTCAAATGTAATAGGGCACAAGTTGGAAGTTGTGCTTTGGGGATTTACATAAGGGCCAAAAAGCCATGGAATCAGGAAGTAGGAAGATGGATGGAATGTTGACATGGAATCTCAGTTGGTAATGACAATTGTGAAGTCATCTTTTCTTGTTGAAAGTTTTGAAAAGGGGTTTGATATAAAATTCATTAAAAGGTGTATACATATGGTATAGTCTTATTTTACAATTTTCCATTGGTTAATCATATGTAAAATTTTGAATATATAATTAACCAATGGAAATTTCTACATTAGAATTTATTTGATAGTTCAACATATATATTTTTTTGTTTCTTTGATTATTCATGAAGTTTCTGTGGGAGAATTTAGCACAATCTTAGTTTGAAGAATACAATCAAAAATATTATTAATGTTTATTTATTGGAGAAATTTAATTTTTGTTTATTTTTTATTTTTTATTGAGGTAATGTCTTGAAAGATCACATTATCATAAATATGAATACAAGATAAAGTTTTTCACCTTTCTTGCTTCAGAATAATTTTTTTGTCAATCCGCATGAACATTAGTTTGAATAAATATTATCTATTCTATTTTTTTCACATTTGTAAAAAAATACCATTAATAATACATTTCTTCTACCTTCAAACAATTTGGTCCTTTTAATTAAATTAATAATCCTCTTTCTTAAAAATAAAGGGACAATCAAAGACTACAGAGGATTTATATCTGAGTGTCATTAGATTCAACATGTCATGATTCATAGTGAAATTAAATGAAATTTTTTGTTCTTACTATCCAAATCATCTCATGTTGAAAGCAAGTCCAATCCACATTCTTTTGAAAAATAAGCACCAAATCTTTAAGAAATCAATAATAAAATATTTTTCAAATTATGTATATAATCTATTTATAAAATTTACCTCCATATTTATGATATTTTAAAAAATTGATGTTTTATACAATGTACTAGAAAAAATTCTCAAAAGATTCCTCAAATCACCTCAATACAGACTAGAATTTTGTCAACTTTAAAGTTGAAAAATTAAATGTCTCAGTTACTTTTGTATTCAATTTGAAGGAGATTGGAATGAAAACATCTACCACGTGCCGATGGTGTTGACAAGGGATTCAATGCAAACCAATTTAATGGCCAAAAGTGAGTTTTCACTATATTGGTGCTGGCATCAAGTTCCCATCCTCCAATGCTTTTTCAATTGTGCCTCTTGTGGGCCCACTTTCATGGAAGACTGGATCCTTCATTGAGGTGACATGCACTCATAAGATTCAAAAGGGGGCCATGACAACATACCCACAATTCAAAGTCCATGTTTAATGAGGGACACGCAAAGGTGGATTCAATGACCCCCCTGTTTGTTTTTTTGTTTGTTTTTTTGTTTGTTTTTTTGTTTGTTTTTTTGTATTTTTTTGTATTTTTTGTATTTTTGTTTTCTTACTTTCACAGTCCAATATCCAAACACACAACCATGGCTGCTGCAATGGAATTCTTTCATCTGCACATTTGCCAACTATGTGTGATTCAACAGTCATTCAATAGATGAAAAAATTCAAGGATGAATTAAAGAGAAATTTCTCTTCTAGGTTTTGTACCTTGGTCAATATATCTAATTCATTTTTACAATTAACATGGAATTCATTCTATTATTATTATTAATAATAATAATCAATTTTTATTATTATTTTATTTAGATTGTTCACTTTGAAAAATTACTTGAGTGGGAGGTGGGCTCCCACTGTAAATGAAATTTAGTCTAGACATAGGGTAATCTGCAGTGGTTGACAACTCCAGAGAGTATTAATTTATGATAAGATATTAACATTTTTCTCACACAGAAATAAATAATTATTCCAAAAATTAGGGAAACTTTTTACAAATTGGTTGAATTTTTAGTAGTGTTAAATAATAATATAAAGGAAAATACATGTATGCTTTAAATACAAAAAATCAAATATTTTTTCCATAATCTAAATTGGCTCTTTGCTTGCTAAATTGCAATCTTCTCTTGTACTTCATGAAAATTGAGTAAGTTTGTGCCAAATCTACTCCCAAGGAAATCCCACACAAACAAGCACACTTTGTGTGTTATTGTGATCAAAGTCAACCACCAATATGGATATATCACTTCTTGAGAATGTTGCCATGAATACATGTGTCTATTCATGCATATTCATCAATATCTTTAAATACAATGTCCTTGATAAGCATAAGAACTGCTTATCAAGGACATTACTTTTTTCATATGCTATTAATATATATATATACATTCTAAAAATTTGCAAATAGATGTAGGAGAGTTGGAAGTTTGAAAGGTTTAAAGTTTGGTTATACTTGTAACTTGTGTTCAAATTGTTCAATATAAAGTTAGAAACCATTTGCATTGAATACACATGGGTTTTACATATCTATCTATTGCATCACAGTGATCCAATTAAACACCTCTTTTTAATTTTCTAATTTTAAATTTTTCACAGGAATGGACATCTTTGGCAAGAGTGGAGCAAACTTTGTAAACATCAAGTACAACAGAAGAAGTATATATATATATATATATATAATGGTACCATGTGCTAAAGCCAGGCATGCAAATGTGCTGATTTGATCTGTGCAATCTCATTGCCACTTAAAGGAAAGATTTGATAGAAGGTGACACAATGCACTTGTCAGCAAAATCACAAGACCAGTTTGTTGATCATAGAAGTGGCCCCAACTCACATAACTTTGCATGGAAACACAAAATCATGAAACATTGCACATCCTATCTATCTCAAGTGGATATTATGAATATTATTATCATACATATGTACAGTATACAGTACTGTTTTTGTTACACACAGAAATGGGTCTTCTATGCACAGGTTCAAAAGCCATTCCATGCTGTGAAACCCAATGCTTCATCAACTAGTAGCTATGGCTTTCCTCAACCACACACTAGGCATATCTTTTGTCATGGTTTTCCATGTAAATACTGCCTTCTAGATAAGCTTGGCAGCTGCAGTATCTTTCCTCCAAGACAACTATGTCTTCAGCATGTCTGTTGCCGACCCACTCTTGCCAACAATGTGCAGTATGCATCCGAAACAACAAGCTGCACAAGATAGAACAGCAAGATGTTAACAAGAGCTGCTGTCTTCACATAGTGAAGAGTTACACGAGAACATGGTCCGCGAAGCTCATCGTGTTTTCTCCACAGAAATGTGGATTTCCATGCAGTTTGAACAACACTATATGCATAGTGCTGCGAAAAGTGATATACTCTTAGCAGCATCGCAACAACTCTGTCAGCTGTTGGTGCCCGGAAGTCGGTCACCGATAGTAACCGTTCGTTTTGTCATCAGTGGAGACAAAAAGAAAAGTTACAATCAGCGAGGAATAAAGATACCAACGTAGCAACATCTGCGATGGAAATGCGAGGCAGTTTACTGTCACGGAACACTGGGTTGTAGGTGAGCTTGAACCACAGACTTTGTGGTCGAAGGCTAAGATTAGCAAATTGTGTAATCGATTGAGTGGAGTACTCTCGTACGTGAGCTCAGCTTCTTTCTGCTTCTCTATCAGCCTCTTGCCTCGCACACACCGACACTTTTGAAGAGAATCCTAGTCCAATTGTAGCAAATGCTAACTCTCAAATGGATTTGATAAGAAAGCACTCATTCATAAACTGGTTGTATTATAAATCATGATGATGTGGCTAAAATACCACCATGAAGTGAAGGTTCAACTACACGAATTAAAGATTCATGAACACGGGGTCCCGGAATTAGAGAACTGACGAGACCAAACGTACCGAAAGTACGATCAGATGCTCACAGCCGGCCAGACGAAACATAAATCAAATTCTTTGCAACTACCGTTTTATACTAGAATACAGTGAACACAAGTGCATCGTTTTCAAAACGCATGAAAACTTGTGAATCTATTGACAGGTGGATGATGTTGACACCTTCGAAAACTAGGTGTAAATCTCTCCGCAATGATGGGTTGATGATACTAGAACAATGTTGTTTGAAGGTGATGTGTTGAATTTTCTTGTCACATATCCAGTGTCTACAGAAAGATCCGCTTGTAAATACCGACTTCTCCGTGACGTGTGTTTTAAATGCATATTCGACCGCATTTCGAAGTAATATAATAGAGTACTTTTTGTAATTTTTTAAATCTATTGATGCCTTAATGAACAAAACAAAGGTAGATCCGTGTCGCACAAGAGGTTAGGGATAGGAGACGAATATGAATAAGCCTATTGCATTAAGAAAATTGAGAGAATGATCAAGTTGAAGAAAGAGCTAGACAACTGCTGGCGCATACAAATGTGACAAAAAAGGAAGAGGGTTTGCACCAAAAGCTTACATTGGAAAATCGTGAAAAACATGGCTCAACGTTGGTATGGATGTTATCTACACTTCCCATTTCAGTGACTGGTTATCAATCAAGGTAAGTGAATTATTTTCAGAAATACGTACTCCTGTTCTCTTTTCATTCCCTTTCTTTGTTTTCTATATATATTCTTCCATCATGTTACTGATATGGTGCTATCGTTCCCTGAAGGGTAGACTGTGTTTAGGATGTGCTTACCAACCGTAAAATCATGAGGATGCCTAATGAAAGTGGGGGTGTTGCAAGGATGCACTGTGCAAAATTAAATGCAAATTGTCTTCAAAAGTAACTTGGAGTGCGTGGTGTTGGAGTTAACGTCGTTGAGTGCCACAAGATTGTGGGCCCAAGGCTCTCAAAACTGTCTGCATAAATACAAAACAGGAGGTATCGTTTTCATGCTGACATGGATTTCGGTCCACTATCTCAGAATCCACTGTTGTTAAAAGCATAATGAACCAGGACAAGCAAATAACACAACCATGCATCAATCATAATCAAATGATGAAAGAACATATGTAAGGATACTGATAGAAGACTAATCTTGTAATGGATTCATGCTGAGGTGCTTACCCAGCTGGTTGTCACATGATACAGCAAGTAATACAAAACTACCGAAATTGGGAAAAATGACCCACGTTGACAGTGAAGTAGCGGGAAAGGCACCAGCGGCCCAAAGGCGGACAAATTCTCTTCAGTTCGAGAGAAACCATCGATGAGAAATTTGTCTGAGAGTAAACCTGAAAGCCAAATTTTTTAAAAATAATTTAAATTTTTCTGAAAACATTTAAGAGGTGCATTCCCGCAACTCATTCGTATTCAGACTCAAACTGGATCTCTGCACGGAGCAAGTCTCCAGCACCAAGATGCACATAACCGAATTTATCTGCAATTTTTTGAAAGCGTGCCTTTCCTGCTCTGGTCCACCTGATTAACTGATTCACCTACCTCGTCAAAAAAGCAGATAAGAACGCATGTACTTTGTACACGTCACTGATAGTTCAGAGACAACTTCAAGTGTACCTCAGTTTGTGTTAGACCTTCCCACGCACCGGAAGGCAAGAAAGCAAGGACAACAAACTACAGTATGGTAACGGGAAAACTTGTCATGCAAGATGACAATCACCATTGCTTTTACTATTTGAGAAAATTGCATGTGTTTCAAGATTTGCAAAATCCTCACCAAGAAAGAAAACCACCTTAAGAGTTTCCTTCGAACTCAGTAAGAAGGTGACATTACTGCTTCCATCTTTGAAGACCTGCAAGCATCATAACACAATCGCTTAACAGAACTGCCATTTTCTAGACCTGATGCCGGTTAAGTGTCATTTTTCACATTAAGACCTAAAACTTGATTGATAGACACACGTTAAAAATATCTTCGACATAAAAATGAATATTACGCATCCTTTTTAGCTTTGTTCAAGGATCAAATGAGTGACCTATGTCTCTTGTTGAACCTCCTCATGAGTTGTCGAAGCAGCTAATTCACCAATAGTCGTTGTGGACAGTGTCCTCAAGCTAGCTACACAAATCACCCAAAACATTTGAGATGAATTTTGTGAAAGCACAAATTGTGTGTCAATAACATGCGAGAAATTAGACGTATTGATGTTCTTAAAGAGCAACGATGAGTAACCATAGAACCAATTTAAAGAGTAAAGTTGAGAGTTACTGCCTTATAGAGGGCACAATTCTCTTCGCAACTTATCGAAAGCTTTTATTTAACAAAACTAGCGAAGCACTTTCTGGATATGAATTCAATTGCTGCGATGCACCCTAACACAGGATGATCTTTAATTCCGATGAACACGTCTTGAGTTGAAATTTATCTGCAGCTGGAAAGTGAGTCTGCGGGAACTAGAAATCAATCAGAAGAGCGATAAACCTGGAATGACGTATAATTTCACATACCTTCACACCAAAGTCTTTGTAGACACAAATGCCAGCGTTCCCCGAATTCCTGATTCATGTCGTCCATTCTGACTGCACAATTCAAATGACTTAATTATATAGATTAAAGTATAGTAAGAGAATAGGCCACCCGTTTTATGCCGGTCACAAACCTTTAAACTTAGCAGGGTTGCCGAAGGAGAAGATGAGAAAATAATGGCAATAGCCGCTGGTAGGTCAGAAGTAGTAAGCTGCATAATGTCAATTCCGTACGAAGTATTAACACACAAATCAGATTCCAATCTGCGTCCAGCAATTAACCTACCCTGTGATGAACAAGAGAATGCTAAATTGGAGGTGCAGGCATGGCACGAAAGAGAGAGAGGGCTCAACGCATAAACAAACATAAAGCTGCAGGTACCAAGAACACTTAAACAGCCAAGTTCTGCCGAGTAATTAGGGTTAACACAGCTTACCGTCCCCTCACAACGAAAACCCAGTTCTACATTTTCTCTACTAAGACGATTGCATTACTCTTCATCGCCACTACCTAAAACAAGCACAAGTCCTCCATCCCATCATAATTGCCATGTTCTTGGCCAGATGTAACCATCGAGAAACTACAGAAAAGAGGCTCAAAATTCACCATACCAATTGCATAGCATGAGACGACAATGCAGCAGATTGAAAGTGTCGCAAAGATCGCACTGTTCGCGCCATAGCCAACTCCAGCTGGGTCTAAAATTGCCAAAAGTGATGGTGAGACAAACTGAAACCCCACAAAACCAAACACTTGCAATACTGCTGCACAGGTTTCTGAGTCTAAGATCCATCACCTGCTGCCTGGTGACCCCACTGAAATCACGCCCTAGTTATCACTTGCATCAACCATTTGGTATTGCACGACATAAATGACTGCCGAGTGGAAGATTGTTGAGAAAATGTGAGACTCTTGCTACACTTTTGCAATTGATAAAACGTTGATGAGACAGAAGAGATCATCTAGAGAAGTCGCAAATATCAAAGTCGACACACTGATTCCTGCACCACCTCTGACAATGTTCTTCATTTCTGTAAAAGCTTGTGGTTCTTGTAACAAGTTCTGCATAAGTTGGTAGCAAAAGCCTTTAAAACTTGCAGTGATTTTTTCTTCTTTATTATGCACATCACATCTTCCTGAGTAGATTTTTGTTTCTTCATTGTTGGAATATCTTGTATTGACCGATTGTGTATTAGTAACAACCTTGAACTATCCAATAGAATTTCAAGTAAACATTGAAAATTTTGAAGGAGTTTAGGTTAATCAAATGTTCATAAGTTTAACTTAAACTCTGAACATCTGATTAACCTAAACTCCATAGCAATATAATTATATTGCTATAGACAATGAACTAAAGTAATAATCAATATAAAAATTGTGATTCATTAGTGCTAATATTCTAATATGTTATATTTTTTATTATATTAATTAACACTTGATTTTATCCTTGCACACTAAGTTGACAATAACAACAAAATATGTTAAAGAAAGGTGTTTGGATTATTTATAATTGATAACAATGGAATATCCATTCTTAGTAGTGTCACCTTGTTTTCTTTTTTGTAGTCTCAATTTAAAGTGGTAATTTTAAATCTTTTCTTGTCTATTAATCTTACAATTATCAAAAATTTGAACTTGTTGACATTTACTATAAGAAAATTTAGATCAAAATAATAAACTAAAACCAACAATGCATTGATTTTAGACAAGTATATTGCATATTACATAGAATATAATTCTTGGATTTTTAGATTTTTTATTCAGCTATTTATTTCTTTTAAAAACTAAAATATATAATCTTTTTTTGTCAATTTCTTTTTTAAGTATCTATTTTTAAAATTTATAGCATCTTATTTTATTGGACATACATTAATCATTGGTGGTCTTTGATGTATTTGTTTTAATTATAATTAAAATCTATTAATTTTTTTGTTAGTACTTATTAGAATAATTTATGTAGTTTTTTTAAGTTTTATTTTTTTATTTTTTATTATAGTATATTTTATGAATACCAAGAATAAAATACTATAAATCAAATTAAAAATTTTAATTATTTGATATCTTGTATACTTTTGGTATAAAATAAAATATTTATATATATATATATTACTTAGATAAATAGAAATAAATAGAAGTAGGTAGAAATATTATATGTAGATAATATTTTTCTTTAGAAACATGTAAGAAGCTTTTGAAATACAAATTAGATCTTTAGATTCTTTTAGATATGCCTTTTAGCTATTAAAGCTTGACATATAAGTTTTTTATTTTTAGAATACAATATTAGAAGTAACTTACAACTTTAATACTTGGACCAACCTTATGGTCCTTAAGAAGCTCTTATAAGGCTTTCTTGGTAGTTAGTATATATAGAGATAAGACAAAGACCATCTTTAGTCTTGTCAATGTCTTTCTTACATGCCAAACTTTGTTTAAAACTTTCTAATTTTTTATACTTAAAAATAGCTATTTTAGTTTTTTATCATCTTATATTTATATTTAATTTTTTATTTACTATATTTATTTTTAGTAATATATGAGTGTATTATCTTTTCAAAGTCTAGATTAATGTCAAAAATAATTTGAAAAAAAAAGAAAAAAAAAAGAAAAAAAAAAGAAGTTATAAATTATTTTCTTTTAAATTAATATAATTTTTGAAATACCATTTTTATTTGTTCATTATTTTTTAAAATAAAAAATTTAACTTCTTACAATTATGGCAAAATTAGTAAAGATAGAATGCCATAACAATTGAGAGAATTGATGCTTACTATCCATAAACTTTACCTATTATCTCAACTAGTATTAAGAGTGACTAATAAAACAAGTATATAGATGATTATAATTTCTTTAATAAATACACTACCTCAAGTAATTCATATAAACATAGTTGCATTAACTATTAAATTAAAAGTTGTTCTTTTGGTGAATTTTAATGGTATTAGATCCAAGTTTTGAAGATTTATCAATTAAGTATAACTTGTTATTGAGCTCCAACCTCGGAGTTATCCAATCCAAATATCTCAAATTAGATTTATTGGAACTTTCATATGTTAGACAAACTTGATGGATTTTTGGTAGAATTTTAATTTATATATAAAAAATATGATGGAATTTATATATCAATAAATATAATCTAATTTTTATAATAAAAAATAAATATGTATCAATATATATATTATTATTTTTATAAATAGTAATTAATATCAAGTAAAATAATGATGCACTTATCAACTAATTTTTTTATAGGTTATAATGTAATATAAAGAAATTATTGCTTAACTTGCCTAATTCTTAAAATTGGATCAAACAATTGATTTTCGTATCAAATACAATAATCATATTTTAAAATTTGGATCAAAAAGTTATACAATGGCACTTCAATGCTTCTATATTTTTATAGAAAATACTTCTACCAATTAACATATACAACTAGACAAGGAAATAAGCAAATTGATACTATTTACTTCAAACCTCTTACAACAAAAGAAAAAACTTGATGCTAACAAGAAAGATTATGCTTGTATTGCAGAAAATTAAAATATGCTATTTATTATTATTTAAAAAAAAAATACCACAAAACAAAGAATATAACTTTTATAATAAGAAAATGTGTCAAAAAATATGTTTGTCCAATAATATTAAAGATTTTAAAATTGGATCCTTACACAACATTGTCATGTGAAGGCCTTATATCCAAAAACCCTATAATTTCTACCTTTTTCTTATTAGATTTTTTTTTTTTTTTTTTTTTTTTTTTTTTTTTTTTGACCAAAATATGCCAAGTATCATAAGGCATCATTAGTACAAAAAATTAAACTTGTATATATAAAACTCATAGATAAACAACCATTATCTTTTAAA
The DNA here is from genome assembly GCA_036785485.1 of Physcomitrellopsis africana. Classification (NCBI taxonomy): domain Eukaryota; kingdom Viridiplantae; phylum Streptophyta; class Bryopsida; order Funariales; family Funariaceae; genus Physcomitrellopsis; species Physcomitrellopsis africana. Next base: position 372,752 of record JAWRVF010000186.1, on the reverse strand, counting down.
AATATCAATTATAAAATCCTACTAGTAGAAGTAATTATAAAAGGCAATAGAAGGCTAGGAATATTTAGTATTATAAAATATTTAATCAATATTTTTATTTTAAATTTATTATGGTTTTAAATATATAATCATTACATGGACTAGATATCTTATAGTTTTGAATTTTATCTTGATTTATATAAGAAAAAATCAAAATAAGAAATATTCTTCATCTATTAAAATGTTAAATCTTTATATGTTGTGATACGGATATTTATATAAGTCACAAAAAAAAAAAAAAAAAAAAAAAAAAATCTATTTGTAATTTATACAATATTGAATCCTTATTTAAGTAAAAATTTAGCAAAATCTTAGAGCAATATAAGAAATATAAAGATATATTTAAAAATAAATTAATGCTGTTATATTGCTAAAAATTTATCTTATGATTGCACAATTAACTATCAAGAAGGAGCTTAAATACCATTTGAACTAATTTATCAATGATCACAAATTAAATTAACTATCTTCAAAGAACATATTAACATTGTATTTTTAAAGAAATTTATTTGACATTCAAGATTTTCTATAAATGTACCAATTTTTTTTTTGTAAAAAAAAATTACATATTCAACAAATCAACCAAGTTATTCTTTACTTTTGATATTAAATCTTCTCGACCAATTAAATAAAATTAAGATATATAATAGAATAGATCTACAAATAGCTTCTAATTTAGTATATATTAAAAAAAATATATATAAGATTATATTTTGAACTATGTAAGTCTATTTTGAATATAATATCATAACTTTTGGACTTACAAATGCTCTAATTATTTTCTAATATTTGATAGATAATATGTTTTGTGAATTTTTAGATAATTTTGTTGTATGTTATTTAGATGATATTCTTATCTATTCTAAGAATATAAAGAAATAAAAAAAATATACTTTCTTTATATTAAAAAACTTAAAGATGCAAGACCATATATTAAGATGAAAAAATGTGTATTTCATGCAACTAAAATAGAGTTTTTAGGATTTATTATCTCAAATGATGGTTTGCAAATATATTCTAGAAAAATATAGTCTATTATAGATAGGACAACATCAAAAATTATACTTGATGTTTAGTGCTTTTTAAAAATTGCTAACTATTGTTAAATATCTAAAAAGAAAATTTTCCACATTGCTCATTAATTTACACAATTAACTTGCATAGACAAATTGGAATAGAAAAAAAAATAATAGAAAATTTTTAAAATTTTAAGAAAAATATTTTAATTTCTATTTTATTCCATTATGATTATTTGAAGCCATTTTTTTTAATAAAATAGATGTATTAGACTTTATGTTAATTATAATTTTATCACAAACAAATATAAATAATATACTTTATCTTTTTTTTTTTGTTCAAGAATTTTTTTAATAGTTGAAATTAATTTCAAGATCAATAACACAAATTTTCTTTCTTTTATAGATTTTTAAAAACAATGGTGTCATTATTTAAAAAAATACTTCTAATCTAATCATAATATATATTGATTATAAGAATCTTTAACATTTTATATCAACATATTTGCATGCCAATTAAAATAAATCTTTGTTTTGATTTTTATATAATTTTATATATTATCCTAAAAACAACAAAGCTTTTTAAATTCTCTATTTAGTCATTCATATTTTGTATCAAAAGATAGAAATTTTGCATGTGATTAATAATATACTATTACTTTGAAACCATAGTAATTGCATCTTTAAGCTATAAAATCAAAAATAATGAATGTAATTACTTTTTAAAATAAATTTTATTTAAAAATAAACCTTCATGATGATCTAGGTAAATTTGATTTTAAAGATAATCTTTTGTATTATAAAGGGCATTTATATTTTCTAAAAATTCAAGCATAATTATATGTGTTTTAAGCACAATATGATTCTTTAACAACATAATATTTTGGATACAATAAATCTTTAGAGATTATTTTAAGAAAATCAATTAATAATTTATTCAAAATAACTTTATCTTATTACTAGCTTTGAATAGAGGTTATTTTTTTTAAAAATATTTTTATTGGTATTTTATCATTCTTGAGCTTCTTTGAGGTGTATTTTATTATTATTTATAGCTTTATTATTCTACTTATTAAACTCTCTATTGCTATATTTTTAACTTTGAAAAATTTAAAAGTATAAAATTATAAATAATAACTATAATTAGAAAAATATTATTTATTAAATAAAATAAAATATTATATTATTATATATAAAATCTATTAATAATAATACTATCTAATTATCTTGATAATAATTAATAAAATAATACAAATATTACTCCAATATTTGATTTTAAAATTTTTATCAATCAATTTGAGAATAAAAAGTTAAAAATATCTTAATATTAATATTTAATATATTTAAAATTATTTTTTATAACCTTGATATAGATTAGAGTCTTTAATCAATTTTAATATTAATTAAAAGTTTATAATATCAATAATTTTTTTTTCATCAATAACATTTTTTATAAAGATAAAAAAAATATACTATTATGGCTAAAAAATCTATTGTTATAATAATTTTAAGAATCCAAGATTAAAAGATCTATATTAAAATCTATTAAAACAGATGACCATGATTGTTTTAGAATAGGTAAAGCTTGAAGAAGTCTATAGGGTTGATGACATATAATCTTTGCTCAAAAATAAGGATTAAACAATTAAACAAATTACTATTTAAAATATATTTTTTGAAGGTGGTTATGAAGGTCTCAACAGTGATCAAATAACTAGATGGTCTTTTTGTCTTAAGAAAAGACATTATCAACGGCTTAATAGACTTATCAATTAATTTTATATAGAACATAGATAAAAATTTGTTACAAATACTATTCAATAAAAATTAAATTTTATAATTTTTTTTTATGAAGTAAGTCCAATAATTTTTAGTTTCTTTGTATTTAACAATAGATATTTTAATTCTTTTCTATCTTATATTTATATTTCTTCTTTAATTATTTTGTTCCTTTTTAGTGATATACAAGTGTGCTACCTTTTCAAAGTTTTGTCTAAATTCATGTCTATGATATTATAAATATCCAACATTTAAAAATATTTAAATTATAATATTATGAAAAAATAATAAATAATATAACTTTGGTATAGTTTTAAAAATAAGTTCTATTATTTTTAATATAAAAAAAACTTCAAAAAATATTTTTTATCTTTGGTACAACAACTATTCACTATTAAATATATATATAAATTTATAAATTTATAAATTTTAAAATAAAATTTATTCTTATTTATGTCTTTAAAAAATATTAATTTTTAAAAGTATTATATAAATTAAATCTAATTAAATTTAACAAAAAATAGTGTAATTTTTACTATTTTATTTAAGATAATTGTAGGTAATTTAATAGTATAGATATTGGAGAGTACATTTAAAAAATCTTCATTTTTATTTAAATTACTTTAAAGTAATATTATAAAAAAAACAATAATCATGGTAAAATTTGACCAAATATATGACGGTTTTTAATCAAGAAATATTTAAATAATATATCTAAGTTTTTTAAATAAAAGATTAAAATTTTTATTTCCTTAACTTTTATTTTTTTATGTAGCCCTATTAAGTTATTCAAAGTTAATACATACATATATATATATATATATATATATATATATATTTCTTTATTTCTTTTATTTCTTTTTTTTTACTTACTACAAAATCAATTACTAGTTAAATTACTTCATCAATTAGATTTATTGAGCCATTTATAATTTTTTTTAATAGAACTAACTTATAAGAAATTTTCAATATATTTTTTAAATAATTTAGATATTTTAAATACCTTGATTTGATAAACATAAATCTATATATGTATATATATATATACAATAGTAGTATCTAATTTAATGTACTTTAATGACTCTTTGTATAATTATTTATTATTTTATTTTTTATAATTGTTTATATTATTAACTTTTTTTAATTGAATCAATTTTAGAGTAGACTTTTACACTTCATTAAAGTAAATGGTTTAAGATTTATGTTTTATTTTAATGTTTATTAACTATTCTTTTGATTTTAAATTTTAAGAATTTTAAAAAAAAAATTTAAAAATTTAAAAATTCTTAGATTCTTTATAAGAATAAGATTTTTTCTATTGTTGTGTTAATTTAGAAATAAGAAAATAATTTTTTTTTATACATATATATTCTTGAGTTAAAAATAATCTTATAGTAGATTTAATGTAGGCAATATTATTGATGGCTTATTTATGGTTGATTTAAAAAGCTTGATTAATTTAATACTAGTAAATTTAAGTATAATTAGATCAAATAAAATCTTATCTATTTTTAGTAGTATATTTTTTAATAAAAATACCATCTATATTTATATTTATAGATAGATATGTATATCATTTCAAATTAATATTTTAAAAATACAGATATTAAATTTTAATTATTGATTAATTATAAAAATATAATTTTTTATTTTTTATTTTATATATATATATATATATATATATATATATATATATATATATATATAAACATATATATTTCTATCATACTTTGTCTTTATAAATTTTAATTATATTTTTAAAAAATAAATTAATATATTTTAAAATCTCTTTTAAAATAATAAAAAAAATCATATTATAGTATGTTCTATAAATGCTATCTTTTAAATTTCTAAAGGCTTGACTAAAAATCTATTCAACATCCTAAGATTATATTTTTTCATCATAATTTACTTAATCCTAAATGCTTCATTGTAAGTTATTATTATTTTATTTTATTTTGTTTTTTTTGCTTTTCAAATAAAAAATTATCTATACTTTGAAAAAATAAATTTGGCATGTATTTATTGATTACTATTTTTTAATAAATATTTATATTTTTAATAAATTGATAATCGAATTCATTCACTATTTTATTTTTAAAAGTGGTCTTTGATTTTAGAAGTAATTTTAATTATTTATTTTAATTTTAGAATTATTCCAAAAGATATAATTTTTTTTACTTGATATAATATTAGTAATAGAATATATGATTTTTTTTTATTATTTTGATGTTTAAAGTTAAAAAAAAAAAAATCATATCATCTTTTTTTAATTTTTTAATTTTTTAAAATTATTATTAATTTTTTTCAATAAATTTTTTAAAATATTTTTCTATGAAGTCATTTAATATAAAATTCTTATTATTCTTTAGTTTTTTTTTAATTGTATATTTTAATAATTGCAACTCTAATAAGTTGGTTGTTATATTTTAATTTTTAATTTGCATTACAGTGTGGTTGAAGTGACTCAATAGTAGCAAATATGTCAAATAATAAATTTGAAGTAGAAAAAGTTGACAAGAAGAACAATTTTGGATTAAAGGCACCTAAAATAAAAGATTTTTTTGTGCAATAAGGACTCTACAAATCATTAAAAAAATAAGTTTATTAATAAAACTGACAAGAATTAAAAGAAGATTAATCTAAAAGCAACAATTATTTTTTTTTATTTTTTTTGTTTTATTTTTTTTAATTCTATAGATAAGATGTTGTATAATATTATGAATGAGAGTCAAGTACCAAAAAAAATGGACAAAAAATTATTTGCTATTTATTCAAATCATACATGTAATACAAAATTAAAAGCCACAAGATTAAACCACTTTGATGTTTTTTTTTTTTTTTTTTTTTTTTTTTTAATAAATATAGTATTAAAAAATATATTTATTTCTACATGTTTGAATAGAATATTGTTGAGCAAAAGAACCAATATATTGTAAAAACTACAAGAGCCATATTAAATAAGAAGGCCTTGCCTATATGCTATAGATTATTAATTAGAAGGCAAAAATTGTTAATTGTGCTATTTACTAGATGAATCTATATGCTATAGTTGCACTACATAAGATGACTCTATGTTTTACTCTTATAAGTATAAAATATAATTTATCCAATATGAAGTTATTTGGTTGTGTTTTTTTGCTCATATTCTTGATTAAAAGAAGTCAGATCTAAAATCTCAAAAATATCATTTTCTTAGATATTCTTTTGGTTTAAAAGAATATATGTATTATAATCATAAGTCAAAAGTTTTTTTCATCAATAAAAAAAATTATTTTAAAGAGTTGAAATTCTAGTATATAAATTATATACTATATATATTATCTTTTACATATTTTGTTGTTCCTACCAATACTTTTATTTTTCAAGGTATTAGATAAATAATTTATATTATTTTTTAGATATTCTATATCTTCTAGATAAGACTAGCACTAATTATTTTCAACTTAATCTTATTAATCAACAAAAGAACAATACCAAGATATAAAAATTCTATCACATATTTTCAAATTGATGTATTTTTAGCCCACCATCATGCATATTAGTGTAGTCTATTTAAAATAGACAACCAAACTTTCTTAAAGGTATAATATATAAGTCTTTAGGATTTAAAATATTAAGATAGTTTTTTTGCTATCTCTTAGATTTCACGTACTCAATTTAGACTCTTTTTTGTATATGGTATAGATTGGTAATATTATAATATTGTTGATTGTCTATGTAGATGATTTTATTATCATTGATAACTATTAAAATCTCATTAGATAAGTTAAAGTTCAACTTTATGGAAAAATCAACATGAAGGACTTGAATGAGCTTAAATACTTTTTGGATATTAAATTTATTTAAAATGGTGATAACTTGTACCTCCTAGAATACTTTTATAGATATGCCACATGACTATTGAAACTTATTATATAAATTTTTTACTTTTAAAAAATTACATTAGAAGCAACCTATAACTTAACTCTTGGGCCATAAGCCTTACAATCTCTATAAAACTTTTTAGAAGACCTTCTTGATACTTGGTATATATGGAAGCAAGTTTGAGGTCATCCTCAATCTTGTCAATATCTTTCTTCTATTCTAATCTTAGTTTAAGATTCTCTAGCTTCTTTATGGTTGGTAATAATCATTTTAGCTTTTTAAATTTTATATCTATTTCTTATTTGTTTGCTTTCTCACTTATAGTAACATAAGAATATATTATCTTTTTAAAGTTCTATCTTAATTCATATCTTTGATAGTTTGAGGAGACTATTAATTTGTTATAATTGTTTTATTTAAAGAATAAGTAGATTACTTCACTTCTTGGAAAATATTGTAGTATTTAAAAGATTATTGACTATCCATCTTTAATCTAATATTTTTCTTGTTTGATATTAATTTTTTTCTTATAAAGAATGGACCATCCTTCTTTATAGAAATTTTTATTTGATATTAAAAATTATAGATTATCTTCCTCCAATTTGACTTGTATGCTTATTGGTAATTTCTATTCTAAATCCAAATCATCTTAGACAAAAATAAAACACACTATATATGTTGTACTTAAAAAAAGTGAAAATAAATTTGTAATTAATGTAAATTTTTACAAATTTTTTAATCCTCTTGGAGTAAAAATCTACATATTAGCAATCTTAACTATGGAAGTAATATTGCTATGAATATAGAAAAAGTCAACAATGAAGTTTGATATTTACATCAAGAAGTTGTACAATTGAAAGAAGTAAGTACAAATAGACTAATTTTACAAGTAAATTTTAAAGATCTTATCACTATAAGTATGAAAGAGTAGAAGATTGGCATACGAAAAAAAATTGATAAATAATTAAATTATCTCCTTTTCAAAAATACGCTTCAGTTCTATTTCCTTTACATAACATTTTAAGTATTTTGTAATATCTTTGCTTTCAAACTCATCAATCTTGCCGACCACTACTTATAAAGCCTTATGTGAAAAATCTTCTTTGTGATCTTTATTCTATTTTTGTTGTATAAATAAATCAAATGCTTCAAACATGCTTGTAAAGTTAGAATTAAAATATATACCTTGTCTTTTAGCAGTACCTCTAGTTGTAGCTCTACTTGTAACTTTATTTGAAGCTCCAATTAAAGTTTGATCTATATCTATACCTTTAACTCTCTTGACTTCTTTTTCTATAATTCAAATAAATAGAAAGAGAGAAAGAGAGAGAGAGAGAGAGAGAGAGAGAGAGAAAAAAAAAAAAACAAAAAAAAAAAAATCTTCCATTTCAAATTTTTCACATTAGATTCATCAAATTATGTTGTGTTATGTAAAAATCAATTTAGGAATGCACTAGGCATCAAGTTGTGGAAGGATTTGATCTTGCCTTGAGGTTGGATTTATAACTCAAAATAATGCATAAGATGTTTAGAAACACCTTTTTGATAATTTTGAACAACTTTTTGAACAAATTTTAAATAATTTAGATAAGCTTTCAATTATCTTAAGTATATTATATCAATTTTAAAAAAATCCTAAATATATTTCATCACACTATGATCAATTTTAAATAAACCTTAAATAATCCTCAATAATCTTAATTAAATCCTAAAGAAATCCTATTTAATTCAAAAAAATCTTAAAGAAATCTTAATAATTTTTAAAAAATCCTAAATAAATCTTAATTGAATTCTAGTAAAGTTTTAAGTAAATTCTAATAAATCCCAATAAAATTCTAGTCAATCCATAATCAAATTTTAATAATAGTAAAACAAAATCCTAGTCAAATTTTATTAAATTCTAGTAAATCCTAACAAATCATAACAAATCATAAAAAAATCTTAAATAGATCCTAAGTAAATTTGAATCAAATCTTAAGAAAATTCTAACCAATTCTAAAAAAATCTTAATCAAATCTTAATTAAATCCTACTAAAATTCTAATCAAATCTTAATCAAATTCTAATTAAAATTAAGTAAATCCTAACAAATCTTAACTAGATCCTAATGAAATCATAAATAAATCTTAAGTAAATTTTAATCAAATTTTAATCAAATCCTATTCAATTCTAAGTAAATTTTAACAATTCTTAATCAAATCCTAAGTATAAGTAACAACAAGCATATAAAAATTGAAAAAAAGTTAAACTTATAAATTAAGAGAAAAAACTCCTAATCTACTTGGATGTTGGTTGTCTTTTTTGTCCAAGCTTGATATCAATCTTCTAGCATCAATAGCTTCTATTTGTATCATTTACTTGCCTTAAACATTTGTATAAATGTTAGAAACTAATTCAACTATCAACTCACAAAATAATCACTTCAATCCAATTAGCAAATTGCTTAAAATCATAGAAACTTTTACTAACTCTCAAAATCTAATTTCTAAGATCTTAATCTATTTAAATTTTAATAACTATTAATATAACCATCTAATTAAGTTTAAATTAATAAAATACATTGAACACAATTATATTCACAAATTTATAAATTTTTATTTGTAGATCTGCTATATATCTTATAAAACTTATCCAAAATATGAATCCATTTTATTTTTCAAAAACCAAAGTTACTTAAATAGAATCTTAACTTTGTACAGCTCTCACAAGTTATTAACTCTTCAAATCACCTAAAACCAATGCTTAAAGAAATCTTATCAAGTCTATTCTCTAACCTCATTTTTAATCAATAGAAGATTTTTTTATTTGCCATTGGTACATGGTTTTGTACCTTAGGATCTAGTTTCAACCTTAATTCACAATTAGTCCTCTCCGAATATCAATCCATAGTTTTTTTAGGTAATTTTTATTAGAAACTATCTTTCACTTTGATCTTAAGATGCTTATAGTATTATTTTTATTAATCTATCTAATTTTGCCTTATTTATGGTCATACAAAATAAATAAAAGTTTTTATAAAAAAATAGAGCATAAATATAATATTTTTATTTTCTTTTATCTTTTATTTAAGATTTTTAAAAGAAATTTTGTTACTAAGTCTTTAATTAAGCTCTTCTATAATATAGGTCTTCTTTTGTTTTTTTACCATACAGTTGTGCTATAATACAATATCTATTTCTTGTGAACTTGTATATCTTTTGATATGCATAAAATAAATCATATGTTGTTGATGGCTTTGCACCATGCTTTCAATGTCTTCATCTAATTCTTCTTTATCATTCTTACTATCCAGTTCAAAATCATCTTCTTGTCTTAGAAGATTAAATTATTTAATAAGATCTTCTATATTAAATTTTGAATGTTGTATGAATATCTTCATTCACTTTTCAATAATTGATATTTTTAATTTTTTTTTATCTAACTCTTTTAGTGAATAGATTGCATTATTATAAATAATTATTATTACATATGGTCCAAATCAATATTTATAAAACTTTTGTATAGTATTATATTGATTATCTAAAATATTGTTATAAACCAAAATTCAATCACCTTCTTCAATTGTCTTAGGATTTAATTGATGTTGTTTATAAAATTAAGCATTATTTTGTAACCTTGTCCTTTTCAATCTTTTTAGTGTTATTTGTACATCTTTTGATCTTTGCTCAAATTATTAAATCTTAATAGCTAAAAGTTTTTTTTTTTATCAATCTATCTTTCTATAGTAGTATATTTTAAATTGATATTTTTTCAATTGGCATAATAGGTTTTTATCAAGGATAAAAATTGAAAAAAGATATATAAACCAATGAAGTTTGTGTCAAAGAAAAATAATAAGATCAAAATAAGAAAATATGTATTTTCAAGAAGAAACTGGAATGGCTATTGCCAAAGATTAGAAAATACAAGAGACTCTTGAACTAGACTAAAAGCAAGAAAGAAGTTGACAAGACTGAAGGAGGCTTCATTCTTGTCTCTATATATTCTATCTATCTAAGAACTATATAGCAGCATTCTATAGGACCTCCAATACATATCCAATTTGCAAAATACATGTCAAACTTGTAAGACAAGTTTCCTACATATGTGCTACATATTTAATTTATTCCACAAGCTACCAATATGTGCGACACGTGGCTAATTTGTTCCACAAGCTATCAACATGTGCGGCATGTGGCTAGCTTGTTCCACAAGCTATCAACATGTGCAGCACATGGCTAGCTTGTTGGCCAATTTTCTAACCTACCAATTATCTATAGACATGTATAAAGGTGAATCCGCATCTATAAAGCTTCTAAGAAGCTTTTCTATAAGATATTATCAACATAACTTATTTTTATCTACTTCTACATATCCGTATTAATTAAATAGTTATTGGAATAAATCTTATGTTCGTGATATTATTCTCTCTTTTAGAAATATATTCCATGAGGAGCAATGATTATGTTGTCGTAATGCACTTGCGGCAAATGCATCAAAGTTGAATAGATATGTATAAAAATTATAGTATAAAAAAAGATTAATAAGGAGCTAATTCTAAAATTGAAGTGTGAACATGGATAAAATAGAATTAGTTTTAAAATTACAATGTGAATAGATATAAAAACATGAAAGATCAAATCATAGAATGTTTTAAAATATCAATCAAGGAATCTTAGGATTCTAAGATATCAATAAGAAAATCTTAAGATTCTATAATATTAATAAGAAAATCTTAAGATTCTATAATATCAATTAGAAAATCTTAAGATCCTAGGATATCAACCAAAAAATCTTAAGATTTTAAGATATCAACTAAAAAATCTTAGGATTTTAGGATATTAATAAAAAAATATTAGGATTCTAAAGAATCTTTGAAGAAACAAAAGAGGTGATAAATAGGATATTTTGAAAGAAATCATAAGAATATAAATTAGAATATCATCAATTCTCTTTTTCTTTGCTTAATAGGTAGTCAGGATCCTAGTAATTTCTTGAAGAAGTCCCTTTTTTTTTTACGACATACTTAATGCTTTCACTAAGAGATTTTTCAAGACTATTAAGTGTTAACAAAATAGAAGAAATAAGAAGATTTGAGAATACTGAGGAGATATTGAAGGCATTTTTAAAATATATAGAAAAGTAATTACAAGAGTAATTAAGGATGCAACATGTGCAAATGGAAGAGAAGAATGTTTCTAAGGCTCTACAGTCTGTCATTAATTAAAGAAAGAGATTTAAAAGAAGAAATATATTCAAGTATCTTAAAACCTATGTAGATAAAATAGAAATATATCAAATTCCCTTTAGAAGGATGTCTTTGAATTTTCTATTTGCTTATATTTTTGAAGTCAAAGAAAGAGTCAAGGGCTTATATAGAGATGATATAAACTCTTGGAATCAGGATAAAAAAATTTTAAGAGAAGAATTTATTGAAGAGGATTCAGAGAAGGTAATCAAGAGAACATTCTTGGAATGGATAGAATAACAACTTGAGGAGTAGATGGGTCTTAAGGAGTTACTTGGAGAATTTGAAAGGAAATTTTTTCAGCTTCCTACAGGAAGATTTTTTCTTCCCAAGGATTTTGATAGGTAGTTGTTTGATGATAGGAAGGTGGAATTTTTTTAATAATCAATTGATGGAAATTTACAAGATAAGTTGTTTCTCCTTCTAATTAATAGAGGTGGCAAAAGAAGCCCTTTTAATAACTAGAAATAAATTAAGGAGGTTGTTGCAACAATCATAGAATAGAAAAAGATAAAGGCAAAAGAAGGTGTAATTGAGGAGTCAAGAATGGCTCTTATTTCCATCCCAGTAGCTCCAATGGTTTTTAATGATCCAATATTAGTTCTAAAAAAAGATATTCTTAATAAAATTCTTGAAGAACTTGTCAAGGATATGAAAAAATTAAGAGTCAAGTTCAATAAGTTAGAAAAAATAAAAAGAATGAATTCTCCTAAATTTATAATAAAAATCAAGAAATAGATATATATATATATATATATATATATTTTGTGACACTGAAGACCATAATAGGAAGAATTACTCAGCCTATAAACAGGATTTGAAGAAAGGGATAATCTTCTTCAAAGAAGGTAACATAAGATTCACTGCAACTGGAGAATCTATTGAATTAAATTTTGGCAAGAGAGGAATGAAGAAAATTATGTAATGCCACATTAGAAGTTCTAGTGGTGCATCTATGGTTAAAGAAGCAAGTGCATATGCCATTATCATAAAAATGGAAAATATAGGGATTTTTATAATTGATAGCAATGAGGTTATACTTAAGGGTGCACATATTATTAGGAAGAAGATTGGATGGAAAGATCTAATTGATGCAACAAGTATTAAAACTTACTTGGAAGTTAATGAAGAGAAAGATGAGATCCAAGAGGCTATTGCCAAGATAAAAAGTGACAAGATTATAAATAAGAAGAAAATAGAGGAATTCAATAGCAAGAGGTAAAATCAAAGATTGATAGATAAAAATCAAAAGAAGCAAATTGCCACTCCAATAAAATCAGGGCCTTTTTTCCTATCCAAATAAGAATACTTTATTATCTAAGAAAAAATGAGAGAAGAAAAATAAGAAGGAAGACTTAAAAAAAGATAAGAATAAGAATCCAATATTTAAATTAAAATTAGATATTGAATCTTTTATTGATATAAAAGATATTCTTAAAAAAAAGATTTTAGATGCAAAAATTAAGTTTTCTTTAAAGGGGGTTCTTGATATAGCTAAGAAAGAATATCATGAATTCATCATTGATATCATTGAGAAGAAGAAATAAATGACATCTAAAGCAATGATGATGAAGGCTTTGGGAGACATAAAAAAAAACAAAAGAAGAAAAAGAAGTACAAGTATTTGACTTGTCTACTGATAGCAAAAAAAGGATTGCATAGAATTAGAGGCATGAAAATTCTTATGTTGATGATGTAAATGAATTTGAAAATAAAAAAGAACTTAGCAAAAAAAAATAAATTAAGGAATTTAAAACCTCTGGTACTTCTACCAATAAGATTTATATGAAAGAGGTTAAATTAATTAGATGTAAAGTGGAGCTGCAACTTGAGAAATTATTTTCATGAAGATTTTATAGTAATTCAAAAATTTCAAAAAGCATTGAATATTTCTTACTATTCTTAGAATCTTCTAGTCCATGATTATTTGGACTTTGTTAGGATCTATTTTGAAACCATCATTTGAAATGATGTATCTTAAGAAATTAATTGAATAATGTAAAATATATACTTTTTCATCTTGGTATATAATCTTGCATCTTTAAATTTTTGTAATATACAAAAAACATGAAGTTTATATTCTTCTGTATTCTTAGAGTAGATCATAATGTCATCTAAATAGCAGAGAATAAAATCATCAAGAAACTCACAAAAAATATCATTCATAAGATGTTAAAAAGTAATTGGTGCGTTTGTAAGTCCGAAAGGCATGACATTATATTCAAAATGTCTATACCTTGTTCAAAATATAATCTTCTATTTATCACCTTTTTTTATATATATCAAGTTGTATGCTCTTTATAGATCTATTTTTGTATAGATCTTAGCTTGATTCAATTCATCAAAAAGTCTAGATATCAAAGATAGATGACATCTATTCTTGATGGTAATCTTGTTGAGCCCTTGATAATCTACACTTATCTATACAAATCCATCTTTTTTTTTTTTACAAACAAGATTAGAGCTCATACTGGGAATTTTAAATGGTGTATAAAAATTCTTGACCAAGTTTTCATCAATATATTTCTTAAGTTCAATTAATTCATTTTGTGATAAATTGTAGATTGGTCCAAATGGAGGCTGAGTTCCCTCTTTGAAATCAATTGAGTAATCATATAGATGATGCTTTGAAAGAATATCTGCATTCTTTTTTTCAAAAATATCTTGATAATCTTGATATTGGCTTGGAATGCCACTTGAAGTCCTTCTACCATCAAAAATAGGTGTATCATAAATAGTAAAAGATGATCCTTATTTTGCTACATTCATAAAAAAATTTGTACCTACAAATATGGATTATACTATACTAGACTTATGGCTTATCATTTGATTAATAAGACTCTTATTAATGCTTTGAAAAAAGTCAAGTCTATAAGAAATCCAGTCTATTTAAGGATTATATATTTTTTTTAGCCATGATAAATCTAAAATGATTAGATTAGATGGATATTTAATTATATTAAAGATTACACAACTATTATGACCATCTATTGTTACATTTATAGGAAAGATTTTATGAATAACATCTCTAGAAGATAACAAATGACCATCTATGACTTTTATATATATAGGTTTAATTTTTTATATTGTATAGATAGTCATGTGTACATATATTCTATGATTTTTAACAAATTTTTTATCTAAAAAATATATTGAGGCTCCTAAATCTAATAAGACAGAGGCATTGTGATTTTTAGGTCCCAAACAAATATCTATTATAAAATAAAGAGAGGATTTTGAAAAGAGAATATGATCTTTACTTGGAGTTGTATAAGATTCCAACTGCATGGTCTCTATTATAACTAGACAAACTTGATTTCCGATATATTATCTTGTTTGATAGCCATACTCCTCATTTTATAGTTGCATCATTTTTTTGGAGAATGTTGAGTAATGTGCTTAGATTCTCCATAATATAAACAAAATCCTTCTTAACAATGATAAGTCTTTTTTTGTCTAATAAGAGGTTTAAAACATACCATGTTAATTTGCATGTCTTTTATTTTAGAATATACATATTGAGAAGATCTCGATATTGTTATTATATTATAATAACATTGGGGCTTCCTTGTGCAACTCTCAGATCAAAATTCAAAAAGTCAATTGTCATACTTCACAGCAAAATCAATTGCTTGACTCAATGTTTGAGGATTGGATAAGTTGAACATCAATTTTTTTACCTCATATTATAATCCATAGAAAAATTGGTTGATGAGTGCAGCATCATTCCACTTGATATCAATTACTAGTTGTCAAAATTGTGTAGTATATGATATTACTGATCGATTGTCTTATTGCAGGATGTGGATTGTGTTGGTTGCAATATGAATTGCATCATGTTCTGTATACATAGATTGAAATTCCACTAAAAATACCTCCAAATTATCCAATATTGAATCACGTCGTTCAAAAAAAGATGAAAACTACGATAAAGCAAAATTTGAAAGTAGTGTTCCAATAAACCTAACTTATGATCTTTGAGTTGGATAACTTTGAGATTGAAGTTCAATTACTAATTATATTTGATTGATGAATCTTTGAAATTTAGATCTTGTATCATCAAATTTCTTCAACAAATTAATTTTTGGTTCTTTAATACTTGAACAGTGTTTAATCATAGATAAAGTGGTATCACTTGTAACAACTCTAATCATCTCTATATCTTCACTTTCTGCTAATTTTGTTAATCCTTATGGTAGTGCATTGTGAGCATTAATTTTTTTATTTGTTCTTACATTTGTGCCATTGGTTTCTTCATTTTAACAAGCTCTACCATGATAATATAATAGAAAGGAAAAAAAAAAAAATTAATCTCATTATAAAATAAAATATTTAAAAATAAAGAAAAAAATTCTAAAAATAATATTAGATTAGAAGTGAATAATCTATAACTTTTAATATACCTATGCCTTATTAAAAAAAGGGGAGAATCCACTCTTAATTAAAAAAAAGACAAAACTTTGATATTATAACTTCATTTTTATTAACCTATCAAAAATACAAATTGAAAAAAAATACATAAATCGGTGAAATCTGTTTCAAAGAGAAATAACAAGATAGAAATAAGAAAATATATATATTCAAGAAAAAACTCAAATAGCTATTTCCAAAGACTATAAAATAAAAGAGACTCTTGAACTAAACTAGAAGTAAGAAAAGAATTGATAAGAGTAAAGGAGGCTTCATTCTTGTTTCTATATATACTACCTATCTAAGAACTGCATGGTGGTGTTGTATAGGACCTTGAATACATGTCCAATTTGCGAGATACATGTCAAACTTGCAAAACAAGTTTCCTACATGTGTGCCTTGTATTTAACTTATTCTACAAGCTACCAACACGTGTGACATGTGGCTAGCTTATTCCACAAGCTATCAACATGTGCGGCATGTGGCTAGCTTGTTAGCCAAGTTTCTAATCTATCAATCACCTAAAAATATGTATACAAGTGAATCTACATCTATGAAGCTTTTAAGAAGCTTTTCTATAAGATATTATCAATATAACCTATTTTTACCTACTTCTACCTATCCGTATTAATTAAATAATTATTGGAGTAAATCTTATATTTGTGACAATTTTTGACCTATCATAAGCTTAATAGGGATATATTTTATTACTAAATTATAAGTTATTTGATTAATCAATAATGGAAATGGCAAAAATTAAGGCCATTTTTTCACCCCCTTATTATAAGCTTTAATTAATGCTTTTACAATCAATAGATGATTACATTCACTTTTTGCAATTTTTTTTAGATTATATGCAATGATCAATGATAACTTAATCCCACATCTTTCAAAGAAATTACAAGCTTCTTGTACATCTAATTCTTTACGATTTATAATAAATTTTTTTATACATCCATAGTGGCAAATAACATCTTTAAATAAAAATCTATAAATTTTTTTAATAAAATTTATTCATAGTAATCTTTCTTTTACCTGATTTATTAAATCCTTGTAAGCCAAGATCAAATATCTTATTTGTCATTATACAATTGGTATAATAATCAAATCAAAAATTCATTTAAAATGAATAGCTAAAGGATATATTAAATATAAACCATCTCAATATCTTATATTAAAATACATTTAATAAGTTGTATATGATTCTACAAATAAAAATACATCTTGATATATATTTTTTTTTAACAATATTGTTCTTTAAATTTAACAAAGGTAGCTCAAATTTTTCTATATTCTACCTATATACTATTGTGAAATTCTTTTGTAATTTTTATTGGTCTTTCTTATTATCTATTACTCATTCTAGCATCCCAATTTCTTTTTTAGTCTCATCAATAAGAATCCTTTTTGAAAAAAAAAATCTTTTTTTAATTATTTTTAATTTTTAATTTTTTTTTATAAACCGATTTGCTTGCTTAGTCAAGATATTTAAATAATAAATCAGGTAAAAGAAAGATATTCAAATAATTCTTCTTTATAAAGCTTTTTAAAAAGTAATTTTTTTTTAAATTAAGATTTAAAATTGAATAAAATTTTGTTCCAACATCATTGATATCTTCAATCATCTCATCTTTTCTATTAGATCTTGCTTAAGATAGCAAGTTTACTACTAAATTATCTTTATCATCAATATGTCTAAATTTTGGATTTAATAATTTGATATAAATAATATACCTTAGTATTATAAAATTTTATATTGTATAATTAATAATCATTTTAAGCAATAACAAGCAATCTATTTTAATTACTACCATTATATTAATTAAATAGTCTTTTTTAGCTTTCATAGTCAAAACAACTCTCTATAGCTCTCTTTTGACTTGTGAATATGCACATTGGTGAATATTTAAAATCTTAGTTCTAAATCAAATTACAAATCTATTCCCACTTAAATCATTTTGATCTACAATCTATCCAATAGCAATAGGAATAATATCTCTAGTAAGAATTATTTATCTATTATATCCATAATCAATTCTTATTAAAATTAGAAGTGATAATAACAATACCTTTAGCATTTATATTGCTATAGTTTGATTTTTTTTTTCCATTTAAATTGATAAATTTTATATAATAATTCATATAATAGATTTGTTATATAAGCATAATGAAGAATCCATATACAATAAAATATATATACACTCAAAAACATACATACTTCTGTTAAAGAATTACATATATTTTTTATCCTTCCAATTACATCAATTTTACTTAGATCTAGTTTTTTTTATAAAATCCACATAAATGTCCAACAATTAAAACTTCTTATATTTTAAATATAGATTTTGCTTTAAATAGTATAAGATAAACTTCTTTAAGTCAAATTAAAATCTTTTTATAATCTTGTATATGATTAATAATATATTTGTAACATCCCCTCTTATCTAAACTCTTATCTTTTTCTTCCTCTTTACATCCTTTAATAGGAACATCATTTAAAAAATACATAATTTTTTTTTAAAATGAAGTTTTTTAATACCTTATTTATTCTATTTATCATATGTGCAACTGAATTAATAGCACTTTGTAGAAGAATATACAATTTAAGTAGTTCAAGTGATATTTTCATGGTTGTTATATCTCTACTTTGATGTGCAAGTTGAAATTGATCATATCTTGAATATAAATCACTTACTGAATAATTTGTCCTTCTTACAAACACTTCAATAAATTCATCTACTAAATATCCTATATTTATATTTTTAATAGTTATTACATTTATTAATTGCATATCTTAGATAAATCATAGTGATTTATTTTTCTTAGGTACTATAAATCAACGGTTAGAATATGGAGCAAAAGAAGGCTCCAAAATCTTTATTTGCATCTTTTTAAAAATAAATCCACCAATTTAGATAAGTCTATCCTTGGCACTAGAATTGGTCTCAAGTTCTAAGATACATGCAATATTGTGAAGATAACTATAGCAGCTATAATATTAGGTTCTACACATCCTATCTCATGAGATTCAAAGACAAATAATTTATCTCATTTTGTAAGGATGTCTTTGAAATATACAATTTCTTTCAAGAATAAAGAACCATCAAATTCAATCCTCAATTCTTCAATTTTTTTTTGATAAATTGGTATCTAATATTCCCTAGATCTTTTAAATTCTTTTTTCTTGATGCTTCTTTCATTTTTTCTTTAGAATCCTTTAGCAAAAGTTTGGCAATGGATTTTATATTTTTATCCATTATCTTATGTTTTAATTCCATAATAATCTTTGATATTTGAAAAGATTCAAATATAGAATAAACCTCTCTTGAATCAATTTGCACAACCTTATCATCAACTTCTAATTCAATTCGTGCAAACAATTTCAAAAAATCTTCTAATCTATTTTTTTTCATAAATATTGAAAAAAAATTCATTATCTTCTAATATATCCAACTAATATTATTATTTTTTTAATATTATAGAGTCTTTTTTTTTTTTTTTTTTTTTTTTTTTCTTTATAAATCTTCAACTTCCTTATATATAATACTCCCATTTTCAAAATGCCAACAAAGCTTGTATCAAAGGCACCTACATCTTGTAAAAGTATTTGAAAAAAAAAATTCACTCTTTAATTTAAATTATAAGATGGTTTCAATTAAGAATTGCTTGTAATTGGTGGTATGAAATAAGAGATATAATTAATAAGAAATAAAGCATAAAAAAAATTAATTGAAAGCAATGAAATTAAACAATTATACATTCCAAAAAATTAGTTACAGTCTATTCACTTGATTTTTATCTAATAAAAAATAAAAAGTACGTTTTTTGATAAATAATTTTTATGTATTTTTAATGATATAAAAAAATATTAAAATCCAAATCATGATAAAAAAATTATGGTAATTTAAAGATAGAAGATAAAAAATAAAAAAAATTAAATAAATAGATTTTATTTCAAGCATAATTTGCTTATAATATCAAGAGTTTGAGCCTCACCAGTACTTACGAGTAGTGTATATGGATGTCCAAGAGAGGCCACAAGGCCTTAGTTGTACACTCCTACTTACATCCAAGGTGTTGCAACCCATATGAGACATGAATACTTTTCTTTCTATAACTACTATACTAGCTATTGGTTCTTCTATTTTCTATTAGTATAACTATTTTTTTTGCATTTTGACTTCACCATGGTATTTAAAAATATCCAATTAGTCTACAAATCTTGTAAGGCCTTCAAATCTTGCTTAAATTCTTTGTAATGGCCTTTCAAAGGTGGTAAAATCATTTTTACTAAAGTCTTAAAAATATGCTCTAAAAATTCCTAAAAATTTCTAAATAAAATATAAATAAAATATAAAATTTTTTATAATATTTTTAAGATATTAATATCAATATAAGACTATTTTTTCTTACTTTGGTAATTTTTTATAGTAATAAAATCAATTTATATCAATTAAAAATCTTATTTTTTATATAAATAATCAAAAAGATACAAGATACTTTTTTATGCTTCTTCTATCTACTAAATACTATTTATAGATTTTTAATGAATAATATATATAGATAAAAAGCTAATATAGATATTTTTCTCAATAACTAAATATAAATTCTCACAATTAAGAGAAAATACTAAACCAACTAAGATAATTGCTTCTAAGACTTACTAAAATTTTATTTTGATAACTTCTTTTTTAATAAGACTCTTGTAATTTATAAATTTTAATAAATTCTAATAAAAAATATTTAAATAATTAAATAGACTCTCTAATCTTAATATTTTTTTATCTAAATAATTTAAAATCTTATTTATAACAATTCTATCAACTAAGATACATTAATAGGAATCACAAAGATTCTTAAGAGAGTCATGTCTTTTTTTGAATTAATGGCAAGATATAGTATATTTAGTACTACAATCTTAGAAGAGACTTTCAATACTTAGTGATATTATTAGAAATAAATACTATATTTTTTGGAATATAGAGTATAATATATGAAGATAGTTATGAAAGCATCAATAATAATTAAATAATTGGACAATCTTCTTATTTTAATATGAGATATTATAGATAGTTGAAAGGACCTATCATCCACCTTTATATAGAAGATAGATTAAAATTTATTTCTAATACCATTCAATGGATCTTGGACTTCATCAACTTATGAAGTAATTTGACTACTTCTTGTAGAATTTATTGTCTAAAAGAGAAAGTAATATAATAGATAATCATATTATTTAAGTAAATAGAATAAATAAAAATAAATATAAGTAGATAGAAAATATGTTGGAAAGATAATATCTTCTTGAAGAAGCTTTAAAAAAGGAAGAAGATGTAAATTAGATATTTAGATTTTTATAGATATACCACATGGTTATGAAAGTTTATCCAATAAATTTCTTACTTTTAAAAAATTGCGTTGAAAGCAACCTACAACTAGATGCTTAGGCCACAAGTCTTGCAGTCCTTAAGAAACTTCTACAAGACCTTTTTCAAAGCTAATATTTATAGATGTAAGATTGAGCCTATTCTTAGTTTTATTAAAAAAATTCTTATATTCCAATCATAATTGAAGAGTCCTTAGTCTCTTTGTATATGATAATAGCCATTTTAGTTCTTTCTATCTTATAGCTTTTTTTATTTTTTTATTTTTTTTATTTTTTTTAATAATACATAAGTATATTATCTTTTAAATTCTACTATGATTGATGTCCTTGATAACAATGAAGATATAACTAAAAAAAGATCAAGAATAAAAAAATAATATTGATATTTTTTTAAAAAATAACCTCCATTCAAAGTTGGTGATAAAATATAATTACTTTGTTGTAATATTAAGACTTATTGATCTTTTGAAAAGCTAGATTATCAAAGACTTGGTCTATTTATTATTCAAAAATAAATTATTTTATTTGTATATCAATTATAATTATCATAATCAATAAAAATTCATCTTATATTTTATATATCTCTTATTAAATCTTATATTATAATTAATATAATATATTTTTAAAAATACTATTACTTCTTATTAAAATAGATAACAACCAAGAATTTGAAGTAGAAGAAGTCTTAGATTCAAAGTAGCTCCAAAATAAATTAGAATGTCTTATACGTTGGTACACATATGATATTAATAAATATATATGGGAGCTAGTCAAGAATCTTACAAACAAATCAAATTTTTTTATTTCTTTTCATTGATAACATTTATTAAAATTAAGGACCAACCATTAACAATAAGATATAAGTCAAAGAGAAAAAAGTTTAAAAATCAACTTGTAGAACTTCTTTATAAGATAGAGAACTAATAGTTAGCAAATTCATTTTAAGAGTTGTTATTTGCAAAATTGCTAGATGAAACACTTAAGCAACTTAAATAATAACAAAATCAAGATAAAAATCTTCAAGATAGATATATCTTTTTTTGAATAAATAATAAGATACAACATATTTCATACCATAATTTTAGAAGAGACTCCTGATGATTAATTATACTACTATAAATAGATACTATAATTGATGGCCTACAAAATATATTGTTTGAAGTTAGTTATGAAGGCCAACAAAATAATTAAATAATTAGGTAGTTTTTGTGTTTTAGAAAGGGATATTATCAATGGTTGATAGGGACCTATCTATTATCTTTGTATAAAATATAGATTGGAGTATGTTACTAATACTATTTGATAGATTTTAGATTTCATTAATTTATAAAACAATTTTACTATTCCTTATAGAATTTGTTGTTGAAAGAAGAGGTAATGTAACAAATGTCTATATTTCTTAAGTAAATAGAAACATGTTAGTTATATAATATCTTTATTGAGAAGCTTTGAGGAAATTTCTTAGATATAGATTAAATATTTAGACTTTTATAGATATATTACATGGCTATTAAAACTTATTGTATAATTTTTTTATTTTAAAAAAGTTATATTAGAAGCAACTTATAACTTGACTCTTAGGCCACAAGCCTCATGGAATCTACAAAGCTTTTTACAAGACCTTCTTGGTAGCTAATACATATGGAGGCAAGTTTAAGGCCATCTTTAATCTTGATAATACTCTTCTTGTATTTTAATCTTAATTCAAGATTTTCTAGCTTTTTTATGGTTGATAATAACCATTCTAATTTCTTTCTATTTTATATCTAATTCTTATTTATTTATTTTCTCACTTGTAGTAATATAAGAATATATTATTTTTTCTAATTTTTGTCTTGGTTATTGTCTTTGACAAAAAAAAAAAAAAAGAAAGAAAGAAAGAAAGAAAGAAAGAAAGATATAAGATAAGAAATAACTAGAATTTTTATTTTTAAATATAATAGATATTTTATATTATAACATTTAAAATATCCTTGTTGATAATGATGTCTAATTTAAAAAGATAGATACAAAAGTAGATGTAATAAATATATTGATAAGACTAGTAATAGTTAAAAAATTCAAGTTATGCTTCAACTTATTAAATATAAAATATATTGAATAAAAAAAATATATTGAAGTGGTATGATTTATATTAATAGTTAATTTTATTTATTTGAATAAAATTCAAATGAAGGTAGTAATTATTATACTTATGACTTATCTTTTATTTATTTAATATAAAAAGAATATAGCAAGCTTGTATTTTATTTATAATTGGTTTTATATCACAACAAATATCATATTTGATGCATATTTAGAATGTTTTATTAATAGTCTTTATAAGATATAGTGACTTCAATGATTAGCTTCATAAAATTATAAATTTACATGTATTTAATCAAATCTTAATAAAAAAGTAAAGATTAATAATAAAATAGATAAGATCAAAAATTTAATGGCTTATTTGTATTAAAATTAAAGATTATTTCATTAAAAATATAGCTACTATCATAACATTGTACAACTCATTGTAGAACCAATTATAAAAAGCTTGCTGTAGCTATTTATTAATTGTAAAGATGATTACTTATTTTACACTAAAGGAATAAAATACAAATAAGAAACAATAATGATGTAAAAATTTATCAAAAAATATAAGGCTATCTATTCCACAAACTTTAAAGAAGAGATTATAAAAATTAAAATTATAGTAAAGAATAAATAAACTTATTCTTAATTTTAATAATTAAATATTTATTGAATTAATAAATTTTTAGTCTTCTATTTAAGAAAAACTAATATTAAGACTATATAATGTAAAAATCTTAATAAAATAGATAATTAAATAGTTACAATCCTTTAAAAAAATAGCCAAAATAACTATCTTATTTTAATAACAATAATAGATGTTAACATAATCTTAGGTTTGAAAAATATTTCTTTAGCATAATTAGAATTTTATCAATATGTATATATATATATTTTATATAAGATAAGATTAAAAAATTATTATTTAATATTTTTATGGAAAAATATTTTTTTTATTTTTCTAATTGGATTTATAATTTATTTTAAAAGATCTAAAATAATAAAGAATTAAAAAAAATTACCAAATTTTCTCAAGTTTAATATAATAAGAAAAATTAAAGTATATATTATAAATATATAAAAAAATTATTATTTTTTATTATTATTATGAAATTTTTTAAAGAAGTTTTTATAAAATATTTTATTTTTAATTTCTTATTTATTATTTTATTAAAACATATAGAATCATTTTTTAGGGTTTCCACACATGAGTATTCAGTAATTGATTCTGATTCCTTACAAAAGTTGCAATCTTACCCTGTGACAAGCAGACTAGGTGGTGGCTGGTCATCTTCACCATCCAGTGTCCACAGTCAATTATCTCGTGCCCTAATTACCAACCCTCCAGTACTCTTTTGACACTCTGTGCAAAGACACCCTTGCAACATACATGAAGCCTGTGAATTGTTGCAAGCTAAGAAAGATGGGGGGGGGGGGGCATCAAAAAATTAAAAATAAGTAGTACCAAACTTGTTTTGTAACTTTGAAAGCTTGGTTGGGGTAAAACCCACAAGGTAAACCTCTCTGACACAAAAGGAAATGCCCACAAGTTTCTCTGTCTTTCTCCAGCTCTCTTGCTATTGCCAAGGAAAAAGCCAAGCACTGAATCTGTGTGATAGGTAACTGTGATTCACTGCAGCCCCGTGGCTGGATGCCTTGGTGAGGGTGAGTGGGGCTGTACACAGGGCCACAGACACAGCCACAGCCACCAGTGGCACTGCTCCCACATCCCCATTGTCCTTTCAGACTAGGTGCTCTGTTCCATCTCAAAAATATGGTTGTGATTCTCTGCGCAGGCTGGATAGAAGAATTGATTCTACAAAGACTTGTGACCTTCCTCCCCCTCCTCCCCCCACACCAGTCCAAATTACAGGGTGGGTAGTGGTGGTCAACACCTAATCTGAGACTGCTTGCTCTTTGCAAACATGTGACCAGCTGCTTTGATAGAATTTGATTCTACATGGGGATCTGCTGCAGAGCATGGGCATCCACAAGCTGGTGGGAGATTTTGTAAGAAGAAGAAGAAAAAGAAGTATATCCTCCTTCTTGATGAATGTGATTGCAACCCTCGTGATATCAGGGGGGTTTCATGTCACATATGGAAGAACAAAGAATAACTTGCAATAGTTATGTGTATGTATGTGTTGTTCAGTAATTTGTATTGAGTATTTATTATTATTATTGTTCAAAAAGTGATGGCATTGTACTAGAGTAAGAATCAGAGTACAGCCCCATCATGAGTTCCCTCTGCAAGTTCATAATTTTTTTTTTTTTGGCAAATTAACAGCAAAATGAAGTACCAACTTTGGTGGCACACTAACTTTGTGCCTGTAGGCTGTGAGGGGGGCTTAGCCTCTCAGGAAAGGGGGAAATGTACTGTCAGCCTTTTTAGTCTGACCATGATTGTCCAGCTTGTTTTCTTACACTTAGCACATGAGGACCAGTAAGTACATTACCTGGACATATTCTCACATCAAGTGGTTAGTTAACCCCTTCATCTCATTCAATAGCAAAGAATAGCTCAAGGCAGCTGACAGACTCATGGCTGACACCTGGCACAGTTGGCTAAACATGGATTCTTCTTGTTTATATATATATATATATATGTATATATGTGCACAAATAGATGAATGAATGAAAATTTCCTACCACTATGTTTTTGTTTTTGTTTCTAATGTAATTTTATGTAACATCTGAAGTGATTTTGAAGGGTTTTCACATTTTGTTACTTTGGATGCTAGATAATACACACACACATATATATATATATATATATATATATATACTAAAAAAGGATTATTTTCGAAAAAAGGAAGTACAATGACAAATATTGATTTCTGTAATGAGGGAATAACATAATTCCTAAAAATGTATGTTATAGCATGAACGATTGCACTTACTGAATAATCCATTTATTTTTTCAGAAGTGGTTGCAAGAAAATTACTAAAAAAGAAGTGTGCGCTGAAGTTCAAGGTATATTTGCAAATTTCCTCTACATGATATGACAATGCTTTTCTATTAGTCAATGATAGTAATTTTAATTCGGTTAGTTAAATTTTTTTTAGTGGCGTAGCTATTAAAGTTCCTGTTAGTTCATTCTGATATTAGGAAGAAAGTTTAACAGTAGTTTCTCTAAATTAGGCAGCAGCATTGGTGATAGACGTTGCTTTCGCGCTCCAAGTTGTTACAAAACTATACGTAATCCATTTTCGTCATAATATGAGCATTGTATTCTTTTCGAAATAGAAAAAATCTACAAAACTCTAATTCGATTATCAAAGAAAAGGTCTCAGTACAAGAGGTCCTGAACTCTTCTGAATCTGTGTTTTATGACACCTACTTCTGAACAATGCACTGGAATTGATTTACTGTTGATACAAACGTAACCCATCTTGTCGTTCCACAGCAAACATGAAGAGTAGATGACCTAACAGCTATCCAATTAATTTCTGCTATTTGTTTTCATTTTAAAGTTGTAACGTTGTTGTTGTTCATGCTGTTATTATGTTCTGACGAAACCATTTGCAATTAGCGAAGTTGGAAGGCACAGACTAGCAGAATCTCTCGGGAGCCACTGAGTAAGGCATAACTGTCTGACTGGGGGCCTGTTGTTGAGTAGTGTGTAAGAGTCTGATCACGCAATACGGTGGTAATCAGTTCGTAGAATGGGCCAATCAGACGTGATGAGGTGGGCATGAGGCTGTCCCTTCAGGCTACTATATACATCGCAGGTGCCTCCCAGCTTCACCATCATTTCCATGTCCACTTGTGCTCGATCTCCCAGCTTTTGCATGCTTCTAGTGGTCCTGGATCTCAGTAGAAGCGCTACTGAGCCACCCGATCTCCTGGAGTGTTCAGCCGTTCTGGATGCTGGAGGTGCCAACTTTCAAGTCAAAGTGGTCGGGGAAGCGGTCACCGTTCCTGAATCCCAAGGATGACGTCATGACCAGTATCAGCTCAGGGGCAGTAGCATGGAGAGCTGTTCAGACTCTGAGAGAGGGGTGTGGAAAACATGCACTGTTGTATCGACACTCGTCGCTCACAGTCTGCACAGCTCTCTGTGTTGCTCCCCCTACATGATTGACTTCATAACGAGGATCAACCACCAGTCGAGATCTAGCTAGTGACGGTTTGATGTCCTGCTTATGCTTTGCATTTCTTGCAGGTATTGCACTGTGATCACTGCCACTACTTCATTTTTCAAAGTTGGACAGTCTATTTCTGCAAGGATTTTCTGTATGCTGTCTTCTAGGTTGTGCTTTGAGCGATCTTTTTCCAGCTGGTTCAATAACTCTGACATATCGGTCAATACTACAAGCGGCCTGCACTGCGAAGGACGTTGTTCATGCAGAGTAGGGAAAGTCGGTTTGTGCAGGACTGTAAGACTTCATGTGTTAGTGTACATTGCAGTGGTGTTTCTCAGCTCCGGTGCATTTCAAGTCTATATTCGAGATCCAAAGAGCACCATTAGTCGTGTGCCTCTTTGTTTCAAAAGTCCAAAAATCAGTCGAGACTAGTAAGCTTCTAGATGCTTGTGATCATGCAATAGGAGTGAATGTCTCTGTATCGCGCAATTTTCAGAAATAAATAATCACTATCTAGTGGTTTAAGCACGATTCGATTTTTTTGGGGTCTCCTAAGCCACTTGGATTTTTTGTGTGTTGCAAAAGTTGGAGGTTGATGTGGTCGTAGCTGAGTAAACTGCTCGTGCATCTTAAGTGTGGATTGTCTCAGATTACGAAATGTTTTTTGTTTCACATAATTTCTGGTGATTCTTGTTGTAGTAGACACCATGGCTGCCGCAATTCTTTGACCTCCTGACGTTTCACTCAGAATAGCAGCTCATTGGAAGGTTCTTAAATTATCACATTGACAGAGTTGTCAGTCTGGTGAAGTAGTAATATATGTAGTTCTGTACTGCTTTGATGCAGCAATTGTGCGTAGCTCTTAAATATGAGATTCTGGTTTAAACACAAATGCCAGTTTTCTCAACAGCCTGTCAACAAGTTCTACTAGATTTTGAGGACACTTACAGTTTCCATTAATAAATCCACATGCACTTGCGCTAAAAGAAGCCTATAATTTGTCTCATTTTTTTTATTACTAGACTGATTACAACATACTTTACCGTCAGTGGAATGCATGATACTGGTGGTTTTTCTCATATCTAGTACATTTTCCATGAGTATCACATTGTAGTCCTTAACTTGGAAAGTCCTCAATGTGGTCAAATGGTTTACAACTCTACAATATATTCATAGAAAATTAAGGCACCGAAACTATTGATAGAGAAGCTACTGTTACTGTTCACGTTGGTTTCAAACTCACAGACAAAGCTTAACCAAAGTAGTGCTGGTTGCATTTGGAGCAAATTATCAACAAGCGTATGTAACATGATAAACTGCGCACTGTAGACATACTTCAAAAAATCTTTGAAAAGGGATCCGCAGAAAGAGAAGTAGCGACAGCCTGGCAGCTACGATTGGGACATTCTGGAGGATCAACTGAACAGTATCACTACTTATGGTACTTGTTGCTGTGAACATGGAGCAAGTCAGGTGAAAGAAAGCTGTACACTGGCGCAGGGATAAATATAGCTTACTGATATCCTGTCGAGATTAGTTTGTACCATCCTAAAAAAGCGTATAATCAAACCGCTGACTTTGTGATATCAGATTTGTGCAGTACGAAATTCCTGCTGGACGGGTTGGAGTTCTGGTGAATAATCTGTTGTCACTGCGCCTTGTCGAGAAGATAAAAATAGCAACCAGGTCAGTGAGGTCAGCAGCATAAGGTCGACAACTAATAACTGTAATGGTGAAGAGTAAAAAAAACAAGTAGTATACTTGTAGCATAACTTATTTCTGAACGAGGATTTGATAAACTAATATGTGAAAAAGATCACAAAATTGACCTGTATATATTGTTATTGTGAATCAGAGAATGTACAATCCTCATTCCAAAGCCCAATCTTATTTTTAATGGTACATTGATGTTGAAATTATTTATGCTAGAAACCTCTTCATTAAAAAAATATTATACAATACAAATCAAAGTTCACTTGACTTTGTTGGATATTAATGAATGGTATTCCAATTTACATTGGATCATTCATCCATCTTCTAGATTCTATATTGGTTCAAAGATTTGGAAAAGGGTATGCAACTAATGACCAAAGACTTCAAATATATATATTGTTATGTAGCATGATTTTCAATCTAAGAATACATTAGATACCTAGTTGTAGAAAATTTATTTGTAACTTATTGGCAAGATTCTAATAAGTGATTTGTCCTTAATAAGAATAAAAAATAGATATAATAATATTATAAGAAAATATTGTACTATTAAAAATCTCTTATATTTAAGTAAGTTTGTATATAAAGTTCTTCTATGGCTTATAGAAAATCTTAAACACCTTTTTTTAAAATATAAAATCACAACTAACCATTTGTTGATAAGTTAGATTCTTAATAATTTTAAAAAAAAATCTATAATCTCCTTTTAAAATCTCATCTTTATATCAAAATTTTATTATAATTCCATACATCTATTTTTCTACTTCCATAAATTCTTGACTCTCAAAAAATCCTTTAATTTACATAAAATAATCAAATTATTATAAAATCCTTCAATACCTTATTCACCTACAAAGATTGATTTATTGTATATATAAAATATAGCTAAGAAAGTGTTTTTTCCAACCCTAATTGTTGATTTTTTATTGCTTTTTATATACGCAAGTTATATCCAAAAGAATAATAGTAGGTGCAAATTCAACATCTTAACTTTGAGTAACTATATCTCCTTCATAAAAATTCCAAATCTCTCAATTTTTATACCAAAACCATAGCCAAAAGTCTAAACTTATTGATCCTAACCTTTGATGTTCAAATTTTTTCAAAAAAAACCCTAATTTCTAATAAGACTACAAATAATCTCTTTGAAGTCTATTAGGTATGACTCTTGACCAATAAGAATAGAGATTTCTATTATCCATCTCCAGTCATCTATATAAATGGCCTAACTATTTTTTTTTATATTAATTTTTTTTAAAATTTATTTTGTAATAAGATTTATATAGTATATATTTTAAAATATAAATATAAGAAATAAAACAAGATTTCAAGAGTCACTAATGTCTAACAAAGGTGACTTAAAATATATAAAAATTATTATTAATATAAAATTAACTTCAAAAATTACTATATATATATATATATATAAAAATCTCAATAATAATCCTTTTAAATAGATTCTTTCTAAAGTAACAACTTAATCACATTTTCTAACCAATAAAAATTCATTGATATGGCTCTCACTTAGTTATATAATAAAATATATATATATATATATATATATATATATATATACAATATTTTCACATGGTAGCAAAATCACAATACGACAATGTCTAAATAACTTTTATTCTATACTTAATTATCTTCTATCAAATGAAAATATCCTTCATTTAATAGGAACCACTATCACTCAAGAAATGACAATTATATTGTATATGGCTAATCTTTAACAAATCAAAGACTTATGATATAAGTAATATAAGAAATAATTTTTTAGAATGAAGTTCAAAATAAATGTTGTATGCATATCTTTATAGATCATATTCATCATATTGATCATTATTTATAGACTTTTATGGTAGTTCAACATTGAACGAAAATTAATTATCTAAAATCTAAAATTTTTTAGGAACAAAAATTGGATTAGATTTTTTTCATAAGATAAATAGAAAAAATCTTTTTTTCTTTTTTAAATACCAAAAGACAAAGCAAGTGGAATAGATAGTGATCCTTTTAATATTAATTTTTATATTAAATAATCAATGTATACAACTAGCAAAGGTATCTTTTTATTAAGAAAAGATTGGTAGCTAGGTATACTTAATATCTTCTAAAGAACTTTAGACTTTAGCATAATAGGCCCCTCATTTATACACAAATATAAGGTGATTTTTTTAGAAGGTGTATTATTCCAACAACTTCAATCACTAGCATACTTTGGAATGGTTGAAAAATTAAAATTTGATCCTAATGAATTTACTTGGAATATATTGTACATTTTAAAAGAATAAAATATTAAATATAATTAATAGATCTTAAAAAGCTTTATTTTTCCTACATAATTATAAATTACAAATATAACAAACTTTGTATTCAATTAGAAATAACTTTTAGATAAAAACATATTTAGAAAAGAATCTATACTTATTTGACTGATATGACATAAAGAAATTTTAGTAATTGCTTGGAGATGAAAAAAAAAACATAATAGCTGACTCATGCCTCTTTTGTTCTCTCCTTACTTCCAAAACAATCTTATATATATTTTTAGAATGTAAGACAATCTAAATTATATAGGAATAGAGAACAATCTTCTTATATTATCTAAACACTCAAGGCCTAGATCTCCTCCATGACTTGCTTTTATGATAAAGCAAAAAAAATTGGAACCCTTCTTATCAATCTTAAAGATATGAAGATTTTATGGCCTATAATAGTAAAAATCTACTTTTGGACTATTTGGGAACAAAGAAACAACTTAATCTTTAAATAAGAAACTTGAACAAAAATCAAAATAATATTTGTATTATAGAATATGCTAATTAATAGTAACAAAGTAAGTTGAAAAAAACTTTAGAGGTAGTAAAAAAAGGCCTCAAAATGAAATTAAGTTTTTGAAAAAATTTTAAAAATTTGGATTAGAGATAACAATTGAAGAATAAGAGATGTAGAAACCTACTTGAGATGGAACTACACTCCACCTCCTCAAGTAAGCTTAGTCCAGCCAGGTCAATGACTTTCATAATGTCACACTTTGTATCCAACTTCATACCCCTTGTGTTACAACAAAAAAAGAAGTACAGTCTTATTTCACAGGATATTATCGATAACAACACTACTTAAAACTGTGAGTCATCCTAGTCTGCGGTGATTGTTATCCAGTAAGGATATTCTCCGTGTAGTGGAAACTGATTAGGCAACCTCTGTATTAGATCAAGAAGATCTCAAAAAGAGTTTGTAGAAAGATCTGTACAATATCGCAACAATGATCCTCTATAGCAATTCTAGCAGCATCCGTTTAAAATCACATCAAAACTGAATTCACTATAAATTAACCAGCTAATTTATCATTAGGTCTCATAGCCATTCTCAAGGTCGTCACAGAATCTCACACAGAGGCTCTTACAAAGTCTCAGAAAGGGTTAACGACCAAGACCCACCGACTGTCGCCGCCGTCTCGAAAGTCCCAAAAGGCAGCTCCGAGTTTCGACACCCCAAACGATCAAAATCGACGCAATGATCGACTCAATTCCAGAGTCATGGCTAATTCTAGCAATGAATCTGATTACAGAGCTTCTAGGACGACAAATCGGCGTGGTGAATTCCAGATTGTCGGCACCACCAAAGCGCAATAGAGAAGGGTTGGAACTGAAGTGACGAACTGAAGAGACGGCGCCAAGACATGGATAAGTAAGCGAAAGCGGGGAGGGTCATGATACCAAGGGAGAAGATGTTGAAAGCTGACAAACCGTCCTTAATTCCTTTAGAAGGCCGATTGGATTATTTGCCAGGACGAAGTTTCTGAGTCCAATGCTACCACAGGTGGGTCTATATAGCCAGCGGTATCTCATGTAGACCCAGTAAGAGTAGGCGGATGAGGTTGTGATGCAGGCAAGCGCAAGCAAGGGGCAAAGCACCTTTTCATCTACAGAAGTATTAGAAATCAGCAGTTACGAAATAAGCAAATTGTGATAATCGAAACAACAAAGTCGCACCATGTCCAGGAGTCGCGACCCTTCTGGTCTCACCCCACTCGACAGTATAAAACAGTGATTAAACACAATGAAAATATCAAGAAATTTATTACTGAATAACAGAACTACTTAACCTAAAAGTAAATTTGTAGTTCCAATAATAAGAAGTCCGAAACAGTGGCATCTGAACAGAAAAATGATAATGACCAGTCACAACGACAGGCGCCGTGCGACGAAAAACCCCCGAAAGATGGAACTATTTAACGTGGGATAATATTAGCATCCTGTCTTCCCGATGGAATCTTCAACGCAGAATGCCGACTATGCCGAGCGAACTTTACATTCGTGCCCACAAATGAGACCTCATGTCGAGACTAACAAAATTTCCTTGACCTTCAACTTCCTCCCACAAACTGGGGTCCGTTGAGCAAAGAGTCAACGAAGGTGTGCATGCCATGTCCATTAGACGAGCACCTCCAACCAGGGTTGAATTTGATACAGCAGAAAAGTTCACAGATGCAGTAAACACTGCCATTCTGGCTCCCTGTCGACGGAGATCATCACCGAGGTGTTCAGACCCCTCCAGACCCCGTGTAAAGCTGACCACCGCGGATCGCACTAGATGCTACAGACCGAACAGCCCGACGTGTTTTCTGAGAGTGTTGTCACCGGGTACCTTTACGGTCCCATACTGGAGTGAGTGTCGGAGCGGTAAAGCAAGACTAGAAACTCAATGGTGCTATCCCAATCACCTCGCATGATTCTGCATGACCTTCTTGATCAAACCTGGAAAAGGCTCCGCGAACTGCAACACTGTCTGCGCACGCAAGGTGCACCAGTGCCAGCCACAACGGTGAAAGCTTCTAGAAGCTCTGCACCGCATGAACCAGCCCAGTTAGCCCCAAAGTCTCAAAAACAAATATACTGTCGACAAAAGCACTTCTGCTTTTCTCGCGTTGTCCATTTGCAGACTACATTGTAGATGTAAGACGAGACGTCAGCCCGCCCATGTATACTACAAAGGCACCCGCCTAGTTCTGTCTAGCAGTGGAGTGGCCATGTTGCTCAGATCCATGTCAACTTATTCCCCCTTCGTCGTCGTTGCAGTGTTGAGTTATGGTGATGAATGATTTCCTACTTCATGCCCATGTTTTTGTTTTAGCCAAGCTGGTTCATCTCTCCATGTCATTCTGGCCCATGCTACATGAGTACAAAATTTCTTTCAAACTGCTATGAAATAGTAGATGCAAAGAACCTAAGCTTTGTGTTTGTCTTGAATACAAGGTCTTCTTTACTCGTTTATGCACAAGAATTGGAAAAAAAAAAGAAAAAAGAAATGCATATATATATAATTTGAAACATAACATTTTTTATAATTTTATTTTTTAAATGTGAATTATTTATATTATTTATTATTTATCAATAATTAATGATTACATTTTGTATCTTATTCTACCAAAATGATGTTGTTTTTAAAATTAAGAATCTTGAAATCTTTCTAGACATGTTTAATCCAACATGTATAGAACCAACATGTATTTGAAATAATTTATTATCCTATTAATATATTTTTAGATATAATTGATTAATTTATTACAGAAAATAAAATAATGATGATCATAAATTAATTATATTTATTTATTGATTTAAGTTTTAAAAAAGTTCATAAAAAATTATAATTTTAAATTTAAAAAAAAAAAAAAAAAAAAAAAAAAAAACTCAGGAAAAGAATTAATTTACTTCAAAGTGTTTAAAAATTCATTATAGAAATGTCATCCAACAAGACTTATTGCATGAGGTTCTTTATATACTTTTATTAGATTTACTGATGATTTGAGTGTAAAAGATGCAAGAAGAATTTAGAAATCTATGTTTACAATAATTTTTACATATTTGGTGACAATATTTTATAAAAAATAAATAATTTATCTTAATCTTAAATTTTTTAAAAAATTATGTATATATATTGTAGAATAATTTTTAAACTAATTTAATTCTAACCAAGTATAAGGTGGTGTATAAAGCTTTAAATCCAACAAGAATCTCTAAATTCTTTCTATAAATTTGACTCAAACTAGTGATTTTATAATCTCTCTTAAACATGATTTGAAGACTATATACAAACATCAAAAATTTTAGATTAAATTTGTAAAATATATATATATATATATATATATATATGTTGAAATTGGTAAAAAATATTTATTATTATAAAAATTCTTCACTTCAAATATATTTCTAAATTGCTAAATGTATAATACCAATAGTTTACATTGTGTAATCAATGTATAATTTCTTAGTTGCAATAGTTGTTGTTGTTATTTTTTTGTTTGTTTGTTTGTTTGTTTGTTTGTTTTTTTTTCCTAATATAATTTTTATATTACAATAGTGATGTAGAATTTTGCTACTTATATGATTACTTCAAAATAACAAATACTTTAACTTGTCGTATCTCACTTTAAACTCTATAATTTTATCTTAAATTCTTTTTTTAATTAAAGATTCTTTAAGCAATAGTAGCACTTTTTATTATTTTAGGTATATATATATATATATATATATATACACCAAAATTTTCTAATTAAATGGTAAATCATGGTATTAAAATTTGTGATCTATTATTCTATTTTTAAGTAACAACTTATTTTAAATATCACTCTAAAACTTGAAAAATAAATAGTGTTATAAATAAAATATAATATAATATGTTTTTGTCTGGTTGGAAGTTTATAAATATTGATCATTAAAAACCAAAATTATATGGTGGTTTTTTATTAAGAAAAATATAATAATAAATCATTAAGAAATAATATTTATATGAAGTAATATAAAATTTATTTTTCACAAAGATAATAAATATTTTTAAAATTTAATAGATTTTTATTTTTTAAAAATTAAACACGTATATGTAAATATACT
Source organism: Physcomitrellopsis africana (assembly GCA_036785485.1). Lineage (NCBI taxonomy): Eukaryota > Viridiplantae > Streptophyta > Bryopsida > Funariales > Funariaceae > Physcomitrellopsis > Physcomitrellopsis africana. The sequence continues at coordinate 336,264 of JAWRVF010000186.1, read as the reverse complement.
CAAAAAATTGATGTTTGTACTAGAATTTCTAATTTTGTAAATAACCACTTTTTAAAAGCTTCTATAGCTATAATAAAAACCTCCAAAAAGATTTATGGTTTCTGTGTTATGCATAAATATAAATTCATCATTTTTTTCTACTTTTTTTTTTTCTTCTTTATAATTTTATTATATATCTATAACAAACCAAGATTACAATAGCTTTAGATTTTAATACTTTCAATAAATTCAACTTCCAACTATTCAACACAATGTTAAAATAATATTTCAACATGTAATTGCAGCTTACAAGACTTCTGCTTTCGTTACAGTTTAGAGTAACTTTAAACTTGATATTAATTCCAACAAAGAAAGCACAAAAAATCAAACGCCATAACCATAAAAATAAAATGAAGCAATGCATGTACTTATTATCAACACCCGGCAAAGCAACAAGGTTGTCAACAATGCAGTAAACATTGCAAACTGGGAAGCTTTATGTGATCATACTCCAGCATTTGTTTCCAATCTCCCACTGCAAGAGTAGCTAGATCAATCATCAAATCAAGAATTAGAAGAAAAAAAACTGCATGAACCTTCAAAGGTTCAACAACCTGGAAGAATGCAAGGCCATTCAGCGGCTTCGAGTCTGGAAGCAATTCACCGCATGGAAGAAGTCGACGATGAGGACGCACACATCCTGAAACCAATCCAACAGACAAACCATACATATACACACACACACACACACACACACACACGTTGATTCTGCAAGCGACAGAAACCTGCAAATCACTGATTCACCAGTCAAAGATTCCTGAAACCGACCCCCCACGCTTGCGCAATGCGTTGTGCGTGGACCCACGAGTGGGCATCGTAGCGCCTCGATTCCACCACCAGCGCCAGAACCCTCATGACCCGACGCTGCGTTTCCGTACCGCGACCCACGTCAGTCTTGTCAAAACCTGCGCAGAGGTCTCAGTGCAGAGAGCAAACGCGCGAGCGACTGCGTGATTACCCACCGTCTGGTTTTTGACTGTGCGTTCGCGCAGGTACGGGTCAGGGCGTGGCAGAAGTTTAGCTCGGCGGCGGCAGCGAAGGTGGCACCAGGTCTATACTAAGATCTAAGTCCCCGGGGTCCACACCACACAGTCCATAAAGCAGACACAGAAAATGGGTGTGTGCCCACGTTGTGTTCAGGTCCCGGGGTACGAAGGATGTTGAGCTTCTGGCATGCTTGGAATTTGTCGCTGTGGGTGCAGCTATGGACCCGAGCTTGTCGTGAACGCCTAGTACTGAACGCATTACTTCCTGTCCCGAGGTGTCTCGATCTCTGTGGGGTTGCAAACCTGGACCCGATGTGCTCGTGTATAGGCACCCAGTACCTGCATGCAGGTTTTCATGGTTGTGGTGCTTCGGGGATCCCGTGCGAGATAATTCCCCCTCGCTCGCTCGCTCGTTGTGGTTGCGGCATGACTGCGTGTTAGTGCGGTGGAATGCTTGCAACCTGCGCTCCAACTCCGAAGCCAGCAGGAGGAGAAAGGACTGCACTAGAAGCTTCTGCTTGTGCATATGAATCCAGGCTCTTCTGTGATTCTTGTGCTCTCATTCTTTTTTCTTTCTTCACAACTGGCGTTGATGTTTTGAGAATTTGTTGCTGAAAAGTTGAAATGAATGAGTACAAGTATACGGCAACTTATCCGCTAATGTGCGTGTGTGTGTGTGAGTATATATATATATATATATATATATATATGTATAAACATATAAATACACATACTCAAAAATCATTTAACAAAGTGGAATTTTTAGAAAAAGCTCAATCTATCAGAACAAACATATGCAATAAAGTTAACTGGATTAGGTCATTGTTTCAGAATGAAGGTTGTTGAGTTAGTTCATTGTTTCAGGAAAAAACTGTATCAATTGGATTTGTATGATAATATTCAATTTTTCTCCTTCTTCTTCTTATTATTATATATCTTTCAATTTTTTTATTAATTGGTTTTATTTTTTTAATGTTCCTGGATTATTGTGATTATTTTATACAGTTTTTGAAGCAAATTTTAACAAAAATTTGTGAACATTCTATTTAATCTCAATTGGTTGTGTTGGAATTTATAATTAATTTGTATAGATAAAGTGATACATGATATAAATTGGCAGGTTTACAAAATGAATTCATTTCATATTTTGAACATGGATATTGTAACTTGTGTTTAGTACTGATAAGTTAGAAATGGTTTTTTCAAAATAAATATCTTTTTCATAATAATTGTGTCATGCCACAATCTACATAGATCAACATCACATAAATTAAATGATAATATATTTTTTTCTAATTTTTTTAAATGCTTGTTATCTATATTTTGACAAGTTTATTTATAACTAGTAGTATCCTTCATGAATTTCTACAAGTGCACAAAAAAATTACCACTTTGTAGCTCAACTATCATTAGGGTTATTTTTGTTGCAACCTTATCAACTTCACAATGCCATTATTAAATGATTCTCTTAACTCAATATTTGTTTTATAAATCACCTCTTTAATACATCATCATATTTTTAACTATTAGTTTGGTATTTTTAAAATTATTATATAAATATCTTTATAATTTTTATTTATTTTATTATTATAGATAATATTTGATTGTTTTCCAACATCTTTTAGAAATTAGTACAAAAATTATTCAATTAAGTCTCTATACTAAGCAACAAAGTAACTTTAAAATATTCTATTAGAATATTTTTAAGTTTTGAAAATGAGTCTAAAGAATTAGAAAATATTTTAAATCGCATGAAATAATATCATAATCAAATAATTAAATATATTTTTATATAATTTTTATTTTTTTTTATTAATAATCAAAAGTTTTAAAAAAATAGCAATCATATAACTATTATTTGGATCTTATTACTAGGAAATTTTAAATACTTGTAAATAAATTATATTGCTATATTTCAATGTATATATCTTGTATGCAAATTGGTTATCAACAATAAAAATTAAGATATGTTTTTTCTTCTTGTTGATATTACAATATAAATTAATTATTAGTCAAAATGTGTAAATTATAAAATGTAATGTTTTAAAACATATCTAAATATTTTTTTGTTAATTTTAGATTTGATTTTTTACATCAAATTTTAAATTTTAAAATTGTTAGATTAAGATCATATACATACATACATACATACATAAAAAGTTGATAGCAACCAAAAATAATAATTTTTTTAATCTAATTCAAAAACCAGGATTTTTTTTTGAATAGTTGGAATAACTGAGTTTATTTCTTAAAAAGATAATTATGAAAAATCAGAAGCATTTTAATTAGATATTGTTCAGTATTAGATATGACTTTATTAGTTGATTATGAAGAAAATCATTGATATTGCTAATTTTTTTAATTTTTTCTGACTTATAAAATGAATCAAACAGGCATGGTGGTTTTAAAATCATTTGAATATATTTGAGGACCTTTTTTGAGTTAAAACTTTAATTTTAAGTTTCATAAAAAAGTACTGTACTGATTTTGTTTTGTTTTGTTTTGTTTTTTAATTTTCTTTTTCTTAAGATTTAAAAAAAAAAAAAAAAAAAAAAAAATGGTTGATTGCACAGTAACTTTTTTCAGTTACAAGTGTATAAAATAGGATAAACTTGAGTCAAATTTATATTGTACAAACATTAAAATAACATTAAAGTATTTTATATCTACTTTAGAATCTAACAATTTACTTAAAAAAACAAAAAAAAACCTTGAAATTATTCTAAAACCTTAACTGATGATGAATTCACTATGTAAATTTGTGAAGTTATTAAAGATTGGAAATAAAATAATGGCACCTTTGTAAAGTAAAATTATGATTTTGTTACTCTAGTTTCTAAAATCTGAATATCATTTTTTTTTAGTTTACTCTTGAATAAATAAGTTGATAGTATTAATTTTTTGTCTTATCATATAATAAGTGAAAATTGAGAGAATCAAAAAATCAATTGTGTTATGTATGTATATATTTATGTGTATATATGCATATTCATACACATACACATACATGCATACATACATAAATGAAAGATCAACAAAATAAAATGTTCACTTAGTTTTGGGCAAATAATTTGTGAAGGTCCTGACACTTTATTATCACAACAAGTTTCTATTATTTTGAATAAGCTATGAGATATTGCAAACAAAAAAGTTGTGGATTGTAGTGAAGTTATGGCTCTTGCATTCAATTTATCTGAAAAGCATATTGTAGAACTTATCTTGTATCCAATAGAATGAATATCCTGTAGACTATCTCAGTTCATTAGTTCAATAAAACAATAGAAAAAACATCTTCTTATCTTTTTTTTCATGATATAAGATAAAGAAAAAAGGATGCAAGCCCATCCTGGTAAAGAAGAGAGAGAAAAAGACATAAAGCACTGTTGACAAATAGCTCAGGCCACTGTATAAAGCTGAAACAAAGGAGAGTGTCAGAACAATTTTATTAAAATTATAAAAATGGGGTACTTAATAACAAAAACACTACACAACAGCATCCTTCCCACCTGGATCATGAAGCCCATACTATCATGCACTTTAATGGATACAAGACAGCAACTAATACTGGATCCAAACAAAGAAAACAACTGAAATAAACCCACCTAATGATCAGCTGATAAAAGCACAAACTCAATTCCCCCTATGTGTTGGGCATACATCACAATGACAAGACAGGACTAGGATGGCAGACTTGTGAAAGCCAACTCAGTAAAGACATGAGGCTAGACAATGGCTTGGTTGCTACATATCTGAGGTTTCTTTTTGCAAAATTAAATAGGGAACTAGCAGGTTTTTTGCTTGTAATGTGGCCAACAGTCAAGCATTAGCAATGAATATCAAATGCTGGAAGTGTAGCTAAATAGGAAATCAGCTGGATAATGAACTTTGCTGATCAGGAAATGGGATAATTCTTGGATGGTCAAGAGTGTCCTACACACAAGAATGGGAATGAAAATCAGGTGGGATTCTAGAATTCCATCAGCAAGAATAATATGGCATACCAACACAAATACATAATTGCTATTTGTGTTGGTATGCCATATTTGCAATTATGTTTAGGATCTAGCTCCATGGTCAGTCCTGTTTTCAAGAAGTAAGGACTTTGGATGTCTTGGAATTTTAGAAGATTAATCTAAAGCATTTGGTACATCCCATTTTGTGTCGAAAATATAAACAATTAAAAAAAAAATTGTTTGAGGTGGGGTCATAATTAGATTGAGGTGTCTTTGCCGGCAGATGAAGTCAGTGGTGGGCCTTACACCATGGTGGTAAACATGTTTAACCAGGAAGAACTAAGATTTAGTTGCATCTTTCAAAATGGATATATAATTGTTTTTTTTTTAATGAAACAGTCACTTCCACTTCACTTCCATTTGTTCCTAATGGTCCTTTAATCGGAACATTTCACTACTTTATGGGTTCTTCCTGACGCCTATCTTCATAAGGCTCACTCTTCAAAATTGACGTGTTCAATGCCCGGCCAGGTTCATCTGTATTCTGATATCTTCACCCAGGAGAATTTAAGGTGTGATGACTTGGGTTGGTGTCTTTAATTAAGTGGATCCCTTGACCTCCTTTTTTATATCATTCTTCTTTTTCATTAACTGTTTCAATGCATTTCAACACATGCCGAGGTACGAATGGAGGATAGATCATGATGGACCGATAAGGATAATGTCAGATACTCTGAGCGCTTTCAGAAAAGTTCGGTGAAGGTTGAGAATAGAGGAACTGGAATCATAGCAGAAATGTAATAGATGAGTGATTGGAGTGAGAAATTCAGATAAGGTACGCTGAAGCTGAGAATTAAAGCAGACGCTACTTAACAATAGATTCAGGAACTGCAAAAACACGACACAGCAATGATCCCACCCGTGTGGAAAATGTCAAGCGCTAGATGACAGCAAAGATAGAAACTTGCAACTTCTTGCATCTTGCTAGTGACCTCTTAGTTCTTCCTGGTTCTCAAAACTCTGCTTGTACCTTTCAGTTATTTAAATTTCTCCAAATGAGATCAATGTAGGCCTATAATTTTAGCCCTTTCTCACACAAAAAAAAAAAAAAAAAAAAAAAAAAACTGGCAACCTCTGTTTTGCACCTATCCTTGAAATAAAAAACTCCCCGCGTAAGCCAAACACACTCCCCAGTCTGTCTCTTTTTCTCTCACCGTGCTCGGCTCCGCTATATTCCCCAGTGCCGATTTAAACTGATCTCAGTGTTGTGGTTCAAAAACTGATCCCAATTGTAAACACCGATCACCGACTCCTTCAGATCTCAATGTTATCGATGCACCCAACTTTCTACGTTAGCACAAGACTCTGTAGTGATTCACAACCTTGTCGGTGGTCAGTGAAATACTTCACGGACAACTGAATTCTTACTGTGTAAGTTTGAAAGGAAAATAATAAAAATAATATTCATACACCTTGTTTTATTAGCTGGGCCACAATTGATGTGTTATATAATTAAATTGTTATGTAGGATATTAGAATGCCATCAAATTTTATTTTTTATTTTTTCCTATAATATTATTAGATATCCAAAAAAACATTCCATTTATTTGTAAAGATAAATTTATATAATTTTTTTTCTTCATATTCTTTTAAGTGTCTTTTTTTTAAAATTATTTTTCCATATTCAACTAATCTTGTCCAAAAAAATGTGTGAAATGGTTGATCCAAAAAAAGATCATCACATTTTCTTAAATTTATTTGATCTACAAGCAAGTACCATTTAATAGTAACCAAAAAATTCTAAGTTTTAAAAACTTGATTGCAAATAGAGCTTGTTACCAAGAAAATGTTCTCTATGGTTATTATTGTCTAAAGATAGTAACTATTTTATATACAATTAAAGTAGCCTAATTCCAAATTCTTCTAATTTAGAAGCATTTTTAAAACATATGCATAATACAATCAAGTATTTGTAAATTATGTAGAGGACAAAATGTATATAAGTTGGTATTAATCTTTATTCTCTTTTTGTTCATCACTATTCTTTTATGCCATATAAGCCATATTAACATAACTTCTTTAAAAGATCTAATTATAAACCTTATGGTCTTTTAGTCAAAAATAAAATTTTGGTCTAAAATTCTAATTTATTCTAATTGATCTAAGTTCTATGAAGATTATAGTGATATTTTTAATTTTATAATTTAATTAAAAATTTAAATTATAATTTCTTTTTTAGAATTCTATTTATAAATAAGTGGATCAAAAGCTAAGTTTGTAATAAGATCATGTACTATTTTCAATTTATAAAATATATTTTTTGGCTTTAACAATATTAACAATACAAATTAATCATACAAAGTAACTTATATTTTGTAAATGAATATTTCTTGTTAATATTTGTTTGTATTGTAATTTTTTAATGTTTATTTGTTATAGCAAAGAAATCAAGATTAAGATCCTATTTAAAAGATCTTTATATTATATTTATATTTGATATATATGATAAGTGATTACCTATATTATAAAGTCTTTGGTCTTTTGTAGATTATTTTTGTATAAAACTACTATCATATTAATTTAGATGTAAGTAAGAACAATACAATATATTAGATCCTATCATATTGACTTCCTCTATGTATTATAGGGAAAGAGAGAAAAAAAAAAAAAAAAAAAAAAAAAAAACTCAAGTTGTAAATGTAATGCTAATTTAATCCAGAATTGATTTATTTTAATTTAGTTTTTAGATTTAAAATACTATTTTAAAAGTAAAATTAATGTTTGTATTAAGACTAGATTTTAATTTATTTTTAATTTAGTTTTTTAATCTAAATTTATATCTGATGAGATTTTGGATATTAGACTTATGTACATTTATTAAACTAATAATTTATTTAGCTATTAATGTATTTATAACTTCTTCTAGATCTATAATCTTTATATTATTTTTAAATTTATTTTAATAACATATATGCCAAGCTACTTTGATTTCTATTATTATTTTAATAGATGGCTATATTACATAAAAAAAAAGAAATTAATAGAAATAGATAAAAAATATTTTATAGATAGTATTTTTTTAAAAAAAAACTTCAAAGAAGTTTTTTAGATATAGATTAGATCTTTTAATTCTTTTAAATATTCTATATGGCTATTACAAATTTGTTACTTTTAGGAAGTTGCATTAGAAGCATGTTACAACTTAGACGCTTAAGCTATAAGCCTAGCGACCTTTAAGAAGTATTTATAGGACTTATTTAATAGCTAATGTATATAGAAGTAAGATTGAAACCATCTTTAGTTTAGCCAATGATTTTTTTTGTATTTTAGTTTTAATTCAAGATTCTTTAATTTTTAATTTTTAATTTTTAAAATATCTATTATAGTTTATATATATATATATATATATATATATATATATATATATATATTAAAGACATATGAGTGTACTATTTTTTTAGAATTTTGTCTAGATTCATATCTTTAATAGTTTGATAAGATTAATATATAGAATAATATAATTTGATATATTTTAATAAAAATAGATTATTTCTTTCTTTTAAGAAAATTATAGAACTTTAGAGGTAATAAATTATCTTCTTCTTAATTAATATTATTTTTATAATATTATTTTGTTTTTTTAAATTTTTTATATAAATTTTTAATTTTAATCTTAAAATTATAAAAAATTTAGTAGAAATAAAGAATGGCATAGCAAAAATAAAAAAAATAATTGAAAGATTTGATAGTTATTATGTATTAATTTTATTAGTAATATCAACCAATATTAGAAGTCATTAATAAAAAAATTACAATGACAAGAGTTTCTTTAATAATTATACTATATTAAATAACTCATATAAATATAAATGCATCAACTAGAGAATCAAGAGTTGCTCTCCTAAAGAAGTTTGATGGTACTAGATCCATATTTTAAGAGTTTATCAACCAAATATAATTTTTTATTCAACTCCAATATCTTAGTTAACCAATTCAAACATTTTAGATTAGATTTATTATAACTTTATAAAGTAGATATATTTTTTTTTGGCTTTTATTATTTTTAGAATAATAAGATTTTATATTAAATATCTTAGATATGTTTTAAAATAAAATATTGATTTATATATAAAAAATATAATATAATATATATAATAGTTAATAAAATCAAAATTTTATGATAAAAATATTAATTTGTATTAATATATGCATTATAATTTTAATAATTAGAAAATAATATCAAATAACATAATATATGACGCACATAAGATTTACTCCAATAATTATCTAGTTAATAGAAATTAAGAGAAGTAGATAAAATAAGTTAATTTGATAATATCTTATAGAAAAGCTTCCTAAAAGCTTCATAGATACAGAATCACCTTTATACATGTCTATAGGTGATTGATAGGTTAGAAACTTGGCCAACAAGCTAGCCACATGTCATACATATTGGTAGCTTGTAGAACAAGCTAGCCATGTGTCGCACATTTTGGTAGCTTGTGGAACAAGCCAAGTACGTGGCGCACATGTAGAAAACTTGTCCTACAAGTTTGACACGTGTCTTGCAAATTAGACACGTGTACAAGGTCCTATAGAATGCCGCCATGTTGTCGTGATGTAATGTGACTATTAGATGAAAGAGTATAAAAATAGTATATTATAGAAGAACTTAGTTCAAAATATTGTAGCAAATTATCTTAGAAAAATAGATAATAGTAAAAAAGGAATAAAACTAATGGATGTTAATGCTGCCTTTTTTACAAATGAGCTTCTATTTACTTTGTAAGACCATAAGTAAGGCAAAACAAAGTAGATTGGGAAATAAAATGATATAGGCATATATAGAAAGGAGTTAAGAATAGGTTTCAAAAAAAATTACTAAAAAAATCTCAAAATAGATACCCAGAAAAGACTAGTTATGAGCTAGGTTCAAGATCAGACCCCGAGGCACAAAACCACATGTCTACGGCGGATCCAAGGATTTTTTAGAGATCAAAAAGTGGAATTAGAGAGCAGACTAAAGGATCTTTTATTGAGCATTAGTTGAAAGTGATTTGAGTTGGTAATGACTTTGTAATGGCTTTGCAAAGTCAGAGTTGATTTTGGTGACTCTAATTTTGTGAAATATATTAGGGTTTACATTTTTGAGCATTCTGTGAGATTGGTTTTAGATCTATAAATGATATTTTGTAGGTTGGTGCATACAATAGTACTTATAAGGTGCTATGAATTTGAGATTAATCTAAATGGTTCAATCAAAGATTATTGAAGTTTATGTGGGTTAGGATCTTAGAAATTGGGAATTGAAGGTTAGTTAGGTTTCCTAAGATTTCTAGCAATCTACTAGTTGGATTGGAGTGAAATTTGTGTACATCTATAGAAGACTTAATTTTCTACATGCATGTGAAATTTAGAAGCAACTAAATGGTATAAGAAGGAGATATTGGTACTAAACAATTAGCATTAAGATAGGAGAAGGAGGCCAACACTTGATTGAAATTTTGGGTTGAATTTCTTATTGGTAAATTTGATCTACTTCAAATTTTATGTGCTTGCTGTTAACTTAGTTTTTAAAGATAGTGTAAATTTTTAAGCAAGATCAATGGTTTAGTCAATAGTTACTGGGGTTCTAAAATTGCATTAGAAATTACTTAGGGTTTGTTTAGGATTTGTTAGGGCTTGACAAAGGTTGATTAGGATTTAGTTAGGATTTGTTTTAGAATTTGTTAGGATTTGACTAGGATTAATTAGGATTTAATTAAGATTTATTTTAGAATTTATTAGGATTTGACCAAGGTTGACTAGGATTAATTAAGGTTTGTTAAGGTTTGACCAAGGTTGACTAGGATTTTAAGATTTATTAAAGTTTAATCAAGATTGATTAGAATTTAATTAGGGTTTATTAAGATTTATTAAGATTTAATCAAGATTGACTAGAATTTAATTAGAACTTATTTTAGAATTTGTTAAGATTTGACCAGGATTGATTAGAATTTTAGAGTTTGTTAGGATTTGATTAGGGTTGATTAAGATTTTAAAATTTATTAAAATTTGACTAGGATTGACTAGGATTTAATTAGGAATTATTTTTGGATTTGTTAGGATTTATTTTAAGATTTATTAGGATTTGACCAAGATTAACTAGGATTTAATTAGAGCTTGTTTTAGGATTTGTTAAGGTTTGACTAGGATTGATTAGGATTTTAGAGTTTGTTAAAATTTGATTAAGATTGACTAGGATTTAGTTAAGATTTAATTAGGATTTGTTTTAGATTTTGTTAGGATTTGACCAAGATTGACTAGGATTAAGTTAGGATTTATTTTAAAATTTATTAGGATTTGTTTTAGGATTTGTTAAGGTGTGATCAGAATTGACTAAGGTTTAGTTAAGATTTGTTTTAAGGTTGTTAGGATTTATTTTAGGATTTATTTGGGTTTGACCAAGGTTGACTATGGTTTAGTTAAGATTTGATAAATGATTATTTAGAGATTGATTAGAGAGGTTAGGACTAGTTATTGTTGCGTATTTCTTTTTTATTTTCTATAGCCAAGTGCCTGGAGCATTTTCAAGCAAGACTTCACGACATACGACAATGTAGCTCTTAGATAGATAGTATATACAGAAACAAGAGTGAAGCCTTCTTCACTCTTATCAATTCCTTTCTTGCTTCTAGTCTAGTTCAAGAGTCTTATATATTTTCTAATCTTTGGCAATAGCCATTCCAGTTTCTTCTTGAATATATATACTTCTTTATTTCTATGTTATTATTTTCCTTTGACATAATTTTTACTAACTTGTACATACATTTTAATTCATGTCCTTGACAGATTGACAAGAGTGAAGTTATAATATTAGAGCTTTGTTTCTTCTTGATTAAGAGTGGATTACCTCTTTTTCTTGATAAGACATAAGCATATTAGAAGTTGTGGATTACTTACTTCTAAATTGATATTGTTCATAGAATTTTTTCCTTTGTTCTTAAATATTTTATTTTATAATGAGAGTAGATATATATATATATATCTTTGTGGTATCATGGCAGAGCTTCCTGAAATGAGGAGTGTAGTGGCACAAATATAAGAGCAAATGAGAAAATTAATGCTCGCAATGCATCAACTCAATGCACCACCACAAGGAGGAAGAAGATTAGGAGGAAGTGAAGATATAAAGATGATTCAAGCTGCTTCAAGCCATACCACTTTACCTACAATTGAACACCATTCAAGCATCAAAAAATCAAAAATTAGTTTACTGAAGAAGTTTGATGGCACCAAATCTAAGTTTCAAGGATTCATCAATCAAGTACAATTGGTGATTGAACTTCAATCCCAAAGTTATCCAACCCAAAGGTCATAAGTCAGGTTAATTGAAACATTACTTTTAAGTTCTATTTTATCAAGGTTTTTGTCTTTTCTTGAATGACATGATCTAATATTGGACAATTTGGAGGCATTTTTAGCAAAATTTCTATCTATGTATGAAGAACATGATGTAATTCATGTTGCAACCAACAAGATCCGTATCTTGCAACAAGACAATCAATCAGTAACATCATATACTTCATAATTTTGACAATTAGTAATTGACACAAAGTGGGATGATGCTGTGCTTATTAGTCAATTTCTCTATGGATCATAATATGAGGTAAAGAAATTGATGCTCAACTTATGCGATCCTCAGACATTGAGTCAGCAATTGATTTTATTGAGAAGTGTGATAATCGGCTTTTTGAATTTCAATCAAAGAGCCACAAAAGAGACATCTAATATTACTATAATATAATAGCAACATCAACGTCTTCTTAATACGTACATTCGAAAGTAGAAGAGATGTAAATTGATGTAATACATTTTAAACCTCTTACTGAACAAGAAAAGACTCATTGTCATTAAGAAGGATTGTGTTTATATTATGGAGAATCTAAGCACAATGCTTAGCATTGTTCAAAGAAATAATGCAACCACAAAATGAAAAATACAGATGTCAAAGAAGACAATATGTCAAAAAATGAATTTGTTCAGTTACAATAAGGACCGTTGTCGTGGTAGAGAGAATTTGTTTCAAGAAAGCGCTAGGCTTCTGCCTACCACTAATTACTCAACCAAGATCCAAGTATAATAAATCCTCCCAAATTTAATAATCCATATATTACATCCAATACATAAGTCTTATTTTCTCAAACCTCTCAAAACATAACAAATGCTCTAAAACCCTCATTCCCCCGTAGGCAGGGAATTTTTTCCAAACTTTAATAATCCATAACTTTTAATCCAACCATCCAAATCTACTCCAAATTTATATAAAATATTGATGTATCTTCACAACTACTACCACAAATTTCAACCGTTGATTCATTATCAATCTATAGATATCGCCAAAATCCTAGCAATAGCTTCAAACCCTTATTTACAAACACTTGTATACTAAATTCTTCATATCTCACAATCTAAAAGTCCAAATACTATAAAACTTTAATGTATAGCTTTTCAACATAATAATATACCTTTTTAAAAATTTTGAAACAAAAATTCGTCCAGAAACTCAAGATATGGCAAACCCCATCACTATCAACAAAACGGCCTATTTATTGCCTTAGAATTCAATCTGCTATCTTTGACTTCCAATAACTTCTTCTTCAAAATTCCAAATATAATAATTCTTCTTTGTTTGATGTAGATCTTAAAATCCCCTCTCTAACCACATCTCTTGATTTTCAAAAACTCACATACAACTCCTCCAATCCTCAAAAGAGTGATAGTAGGTACAATTTATATACCTCAACTTCAAGTGCCTACTCCTCTTTCATTAAAACTCTAAATCCTTCAATTTTTATACCAAAATTATAGCCCAAAAAATAAGCTTTCTAATTATAGTCTTTGATTTTCTAATGGCCTCCTTGAAGTTGCTAAAAACCTTATTAAGGTCGTGGGCAAGCTCCTCAAAGTCCATTAGGCATGGTATTCAACCAATAGGGATGAAGTTCTCCATTCCTTGCCTTCATCTGACCATGCCTTGATTTCATCCCTTCCAATTAGCCTCCTACTAGCTTAAAATTTCATCCTTAGGCTCCCACCTTCTCTCAAGGCTTCATGCTAAACATTTAGATCTATATAATTTAAATCCTATAACCAAATTAAGTAAAAATCTAAAATAAATTTTCTTACACCAATCCCCTTTAATTTACTTTACTAACCATTATAACACATATCTAAATCTATAAATATATTATGTATTTTGAGTGGATTTTACATACTGGAAGCAATTATAGTATGACACTATACAATTAGAATCTTATACAACTCCTAGTAAAGGTCATATTCTCTCCTCAAAATCTTCTCTTTGTTTTATAATAGATGTCTATTGGAGACCTAAAAATCACAAAGTCTTTGCCTAATTAGATTTGGAAGCCTCAATATGTTTTTTAGATAAATAATTTGTTAAAAGTCATAGAATACCTTCAATACAAAAAACTAAATCCGTACATATAGAAAACATAGATGGTCGCCCGTTATCTTTTAGAGATATTACTCATAAAACTCTTCCAATAAATATAACAATAGATACTTATAATAATTGTGTAATCTTTAATATAATTAAATCTCTCTCTAATCCAATCACTTTAGGTTTATCATGGTTAGAAAAGTATAATCCTCGAATAGATTGAATTTCTCGTAAATTTGATTTTTTTCAAAGTATTAATAAGAGTCCCGTAAATCACATAACAAATCATAAGCCTAATATAATAAAACTCGTACTTATAGGCATAAAAGCTTTTATGAAGAAAAAGAAAGATCATCTTTTGTTATTTATACTACATCCATTTCTGATGGTGGAAGGACTTCAAGTGACATTCCAAGCCAATATCAAGATTATCAAGACGTTTTTGAGAAAAAAAATGTAGACATTCTTTCGGAGCATTGTCCATATGATTGTTCAATTGATCTCAAAGAAGGAACTTAGCCTTTATTTGGACCAATCTATAGTCTATTTTAGAATAAATTAGCTCAATTCAAGAAATACATTGATGAGAACTTAGCCAAAAAGTTCATACGCCATTCAAAATTTCCAACAAGAGCTCCTATCTTGTTTATAAAGAAAAAAGATGAGTCACTATGGATGTGTATAGATTATCAAGGATTCAACAAGATTACCATCAAGAATAGATATCCTTTGCTTCTAATATCTGAATTTTTTGATTAATTAAATCAAGCTAAGATCTATATAAAAATAGATCTGAGAGGAGCATACAAGTTAGTGTGCATCAAAGAAGGTGATGAATGGAAGATTACATTTTGAACAAGATATGGACATTTTGAATATAATGTCATGCCTTTTGGATTTACAAATGCACCAATTGCTTTTTAACATCTTATGAATGACGTATTTTATGAATTTCTTGATGATTTTGTTATCTATTATTTAGATGGCATAAGTGATTTACTCTAAGAATATAGAAGAACATGAATTTTATATTCGTTATATATTACAAAAACTTAGAGATACAAGATTACATGCCAAGATGAAAAAGTGTGTATTTCACACTACTTAAGTTAATTTTTTAGAATACATCATTTCAAATGATGGTCTCAAAATGGATCTAAAGAAAGTCTAGACAATCATGGATTGGAAGATTTCAAAAACAATACAAGATGTGCAATGCTTTTTAGAATTTGCCAATTATTATCAAAACTTTATCAAGAACTTTTTGCAAGTTGCAGCTCCACTTACACACTTAATTTGTAAGGACAATCTCAAGTGGAATAAAGAAGTAGAAACATCATTTGAGGCTTTGAAGATAATTTTTATTTCTGCACCAATTTTGTATCATGTCGACTTTTTAAAGGCATTTTTTATGGAAACAAACGCATCAAATTTTGCTTTGGAGGCAATATTGCCACAAATGGGAGGAGATGACAAAATCCATCCAGTAGCTTTTCATTTCAAGAAATTTTCAGTAACAAAAATCAATTAAAAAATCTATGATAAAGAACTTTTTATAATTATGGATTCTTTTCAAGAATGGCATCACTATCTAGAAGATGCTTCTAGTCCAATCACTATATATATAGATCATAAGAACATCAAATATTTCATGTCAATATGTGTGTCGAATTATCATCAAGCTTATTGGAGCATGTCTTTGTCAAGATTCAAATTTATTATCACCTATCAGCCAAAAAAACAATAAAATTTGTCAAATGCCCTTTCTAGACGTTCTTATTTTGTACCAAAAGAAAAAAATTTGGCTTTTAATCAACAAAGAACGATCTTCTTGAAGCCAAAATAATTTCATCTTTGAGCAATGAAATCAATATTGACTGTTGATTCAACTTTTGTCAAGAAAATCTAGTCAAGTATGTCTTTAGACCCTCTTGTCAATGAGATTAAGAATAATTCATCTAAGTCTCATGATACTTCTAAGTTTGAGTTCAAAAATGATCAACTCTATTTTGAAGGCCGCCTATATATTCCAAAAGGCACAGCATGATTACATACTCTAGAAGCTCATCACAACTTCCCTACGATAGGACATTTTGGATATAATAAGATTTTAGAGCTATTATCAAGAGATTTTGGTGACTTCAGATATACAAGGCTATTAAAGAGTTTGTATAATCATATGACATTTATTCAATATCAAAAACTCCTCGTTACTGATCTTATGGACTTCTCCAACCATTACTTGTACGAGAATAATCTTGGTCTTCTATTTCTATGGATTTTATCACACATCTTTCAAAATCAAGTTCATATGACTCTATATTCATGATTGTAGATTATTTTACTAAGATGGTATATTTTATATCATACATAAAATCTATTACAAGTGAAAAAATAGCTAAACTCTTCCTTGATAATATCTATCATGGATTATCAAGGGATATTATATTAGATAGATGAACATAATTTGTATCAAGATTTTGGACGATCCTTTTCAAAATATTAAAGATGGATATAAAACTATCTTCAGCTTTCTACCTTCAAATTCATGGACAAATAGAACAAGTAAATCAAGTTTTAGAGCAATATTTGAGATGTACCATTAATTATCATCAAGATGAGTAGACAACTCTTTTTCCATTGGCAGAGTTTGCTTATAATAATTCGATACATTCTTCTATTCAACAAACTCTATTCTTTATAAATTATGGTTATTATCTATGACTTGATACTTTTGACTTTTTAAAAGTTGATAATCTTGTGGCAGAAGATTTAGTAAATCGGTTGTCAAAGCTCATGCAACAATAAAGGTACAATTAAAGAAAGCTCAAGAACGATAAAAAATCAATGTAAATGTCTATTGCAAGGAACAACCTTGATTCCACGTGGAAAATAAGATATGATTATTTTTTTGTAATATCAAGATTATTTACCCTTACGACAAGTTAGATTATTATAGGCTTGTATCTTTTTTGATTTGTGGACAAATCAACTCAATTACTTATTGATTATGCCTACCAAAATCTATGAAGATCCATCCTGTATTCTACGTATCACTACTTGAGCCATACAAGACAATAGATATATAAGAAAGAAGACAAATACCACAGCCTCCTATAAAAATAGACAACAATAAAGAATTTGAGGTAGAAGAGATTTTAAATTCAAGGCAGTGCCAAAATCGACTGGAATATCTTATATATTGGCACATGTACAATATTAGTGAATGCGCATGGCAGATATTTAAGAATCTAGCAAATGCATCAGTAAAAGTCAATATGTTTTATTGATGATATCCTTAAAAATTAAGATAAAGAGTCAAACAAATCTTTGTTCTAAAGCAAAATATGTTCTATAGAAGTTTCACTCTATCTTATATCATTATTTGTTGTTTTGTTGAATTTGTTTATATTAAAGAGATGGAGGATTAATAACCAGCAAATTCATCTCAAAATCCATCATTTGCTAATTTATCAGATGAGACATTATGACTATCACAATCTTTAAGATGACATAATAGAGATGAAGATCATCAAGAATAACATATTCTTTCTTGGATTGATGGAAAAATATAACATGTTTGATATCATGACCTTGGAAGAGACTCTCTATGTTTGATAATACTTTTAGAGGTAGAAACTACTCGTGATGGTGTTCTAAATGTTTTCTTTGAAGGAAGTTATGAAGGTCTCAACAATGATCAAATAACAGGATGGTCCTCTTGCCTTGGTATGAGACACTATCGATGGCTGAAAGAACCTATCAACTACCTTCAAAGGGAACAAAGATCAGAGTACATGGCAAGCTTAATTCAACATATCATGGACTTCTTCAACATGTAATCACCATTCCTTGTGGAACTCGTCCCTAGAAAGGAGGATAATGTCATGGACATAAGATTTATTCCAATAATTATCAGATTAATAGAGATTAATGGAATAGATAAAATAAGTTAATTTGATAATATCTTATAGAAAAGCTTTCTAAAAGCTTCATAGACATAGAATCACCTTTATACATATCTATAAGTGATTGGTAGGTTAAAAACTTGGCCAACAAACTAGCCACATGTCGTATATATTTGTAGCTTGTAGAACAAGCTCGCCATGTGTTGCACATATTGGTAGCTTGTAGAACAAGCTCGCCATGTGTTGCACATATTCGTAGCTTGTAGAACAAGCCAAGTACATGGCGCACATGTAAGAAACTTGTCTTGCAAGTTTGACACATGTCTTGCAAATTAGACACGTGTACGAGGTCCTATAGAATACCACCATATAGCTCTTAGATAGATAGTATATATAGAGACAAGAGTGAAGCCTTCTTTACTCTTGCCAACTCCTTTCTTGCTTCTAGTCTAGTTTAAGAGTTTCATGTATTTTCTAATCTTTGGCAATAGCCATTCCAGTTTCTTCTTGAATATATTTCTTTATTTTTATCTTGTTATTTTTTTTTGACATAGTTTTTATTAACTTACGCATCTGTTTTAGTTCGTGTCTTTAATACAATATTATCTTCTTTAGCCAATTTTTTTTTATAATTTATAATATAATATAAAAAAATTATTATTCAACTTGCTTTATCTTCTAATATTGAGTCAAAGAATTGGTTTTATTGTCAATTGTAATAATTAACTTTTGAATTTTGAAAAAAAAAAAAAATTTATGCCTAAATACTTTTATACTTTTATTGCAAATATTTCTATCAATTAAAGCATAAAATCAAATATGGAAGATATATAGATTGATATTATATGTTTCAAACTTTTTATAAGATAAGAAAAAATTTAAACTTAGCAAAAAAGATTAATTCTAAAAAAAATAATGTATTAGAAAATAAATTTTTTAATAATATCAGAAGTCATTTCTATGTTGTTATATGCCTACTTGGTGAAAGGATTGGTGAAACCTATAATATAAAAAAAAAATTCAATTACAAAGTTAATAGATATATTTTTAGAATTTTATAGCTTATAAATAAAATTTAGCTATAAATTTATTATTTTATGGTATCATAGGCATAAGATTTATTCCAATAATTATCTAGTTAATATGGATAGATAGAAGTAGATAAAAATAGGTTAATTTGATAATATCTTATAGATAAGCTTCTTAGAAGCTTCATAGATACAATTACACCTTTATACATGTCTATAGGTGATTGATAAGTTAGAAACTTGGCTAACAAGTTAGCCATGTATTGTACATATTAATAGCTTGTGGAATAAGCTAAGTATATGGCATACATATATAAAACTTGTCTTATAAGTTTGACATGTGTCTTGCAAATGTATTAGAGGTCCTATAAAATGCTGCCATGTAGCTCTTAGGTAGATAGTATATATAAAAATAAGAGTGAAGCCTTCTTCACTCTTATCAACTCCTTTCTTGCTTCATACCAATTCAAGAATCTTTGTATTTTTTAATCTTTGAGAATAGTCATTTCAATTTTATCTTATATATATATATATATTTTATTTTTACTTTTTTGTTTTTTTTTGACATAAATTTTATTAATTTATGCATCTTCTTTTAGCTTGTGTCCTTAATACATTGACAAGAGTGTATATATAGTATCAAAGTTTTATTTATTTTTAATTAAAAGTAGATTATCTCTTTTTCTTGATAAAATATAAATATATTAAAAATTAAAGATTATCTACTTTTAAATTGATATTGTTTATAGATTTTTTTTATTTTTTTTTATTTTTTTATTTTAAAAAAATTCTTGAGTGTTTTATAATATAGTGAGAGTAGACATTTTCTTTTCTATTGTATTATCATAGTAGAGCTTGCTAAAATGAAGAATATAATGGCACAAATATAAGAGCAAATGAAAAAGTTAATGCTTGCAATTGATCAATTCAATTTACCACCACAAGAAGCAACAAGATTAGCAAGAAGTGAAGATATAGAAATGATTGAAGTTGCTTCAATATCTACACCAAACTATACTATTTTACCTATGATGGAACACCATTCAAGCATCAAAGAACCAAAAATTAGTTTATTTGAGAAGTTTGATGGTACAAGATCTAAGTTTTGAGGATTCATCAATCAAATACAACTAGTGATTAAACTTCAACCTCAAAGTTATTCAACTCAAGGATCACAAGTTAGATTTATTGAATCACTACTCTTTGATTCTACTTTATTGTGGTTTTTATCTTTTTTTGAATGATGTGATCTAATATTAGATAATTTGAAGATATTTTTAGTAGAATTTTAATCTATATATAGAAAATATGATATAATTTATATTATAACTAATAAGATCTATATCTTGCAATAAGGCAATTGATTAGTGACATTATATGCTTAACAATTTTAACAACTAGTAGTTGATATCAAATGAGATGATGTTACATTCACTAGCAAATTTTTCTATGGATTATAATATGAGATAAAGAAATTGATATTCAATTTATTCAATCTTCAAAAATTGAATCAAACAATTGATTTTATTATAAAGTATAACAATTGGCTTTTTGAATTTTAATTTAAGAGTTGCATAAATGAGCCTCAATATTATTATAATACAATGGCAATATTGATGTCTTTTCAATACATACATTTAAAAGTAAAAGATCTATAAATTGATGCGATATGTTTTAAACCTCTTATTGAATAAAAAAAGACTTATTGTTGTCAAGAAGGATTGTATTTATATTATAGAGAATCCAAATACAGTGTTCAACATTGTTCAAAGAAATGACGCAACTACAAAATAAAAAATACAACTATCAAAGAAGATAATATGTGAAGAAATAAGTTTGTACAGCTACAATAGAAATTGTGTCGTTGGAAACTTGTATAAGTCATAATAAAAGTCCTATTTTTTCCTTAGAACCATCTCTTTATTTTATAATAGATGTAAATTTGGAACCTAAAAATCACAAAGCCTCTACCTTATTAGATTTAGAAGCTTCAATGTGTTTTTTAGATAAAATTTTTGTTAATGGCCATAGAATACTTTTAATACAAAAAACTAAATCTGTACATATAAAAGTCATAGATGGTCATCTGTTATCTTTTGAAAATATTATTCATCAAATCTTTCCTATAAATATAATAATAAATGATTATAATAGTTATATAATCTTAAATATAATTAAATCATCTTCTAATTTAATTATTTTAGATTTATTATGCCTAAAAAAATATAATTTTTAAATAGACTAGATTTTTTATAGACTTAATTTTTTTCAAAGCATTAATAAGAGTCTTATTAATTAAGTAAAAAGCCATAAGTTTAATATAATAAAACTTATACTTATAGGTACAAAAGCTTTTATATATAAAATAAAAGAAAATTTATTTTTTATTATTTATGCTATATTTATTTTTAATGATGGAAAAATTTCAAATAGCATTCTAAACTAATATCAAGATTATTAAGACGTTTTTGAAAAAAAAAATGTAAATATTTTTATGGAACATTGTCCATATGATTGCTCAATTGATTTCAAAGAGAGAACTCAACCTTCATTTAGACCAATCTATAGTTTATCACAAAATGAATTGACTGAATTCAAAGAATACATTGATGAAAATTTTGTTAAGAATTTCATATGTTATTTAAAATTTTTAGTAGGAGCTTTTATTTTATTGGTGAAGAAAAAAGATAGATCACTACGGATGTGTGTAGATTATTGAAGACTCAATAAGATTACCATGAAGAATAGATATCCTCTACCTTTAATATTTGGACTTCTTGATCAACTGAATTAAGCTAAAATCTATATAAAAATAGATCTATAAGGAGCATACAAATTGATCCCCATCAAAGAAGGAGATGAATGAAAAACTATATTTTGAACAAGATATGGATATTTTATATATAATATTATGCCTTTTAGATTCACAAATGTATGAATTTTTTTTAACATCTCATAAATGATGTTTTTTGTGAGTTCCTAAATAACTTTGTTGTTAGCTATCTAGACGACATTTTAATCTACTCTAAGAATATAAAAGAGCATAAATTACATGTTTGTCATGTGTTACAAAAATTTAAAGATATGGAATTATTTGCCAAGATGTTAAAGTAGATATTTCATACTACTCAAGTTGACTTTTGAGGATGCATTATTTCAAATGATGGTCTCATGATAGATCCTAAGAAAGTCCAAACAATTATAGATTGAAAGATTTTAAGAATAATAAAGGATGTACAATATTTTTGAAATTTGTCAATTATTATTGAATCTTCATTAAGAATTTTTTTTAAGTTAGAGCTCCACTTACATACTTAACTTGTAAGGACAAGCTTAAATAGAGTAAAAAAATAAAATTATTGTTTGAAGCTTTGAAGACAACTTTTATTTCTATACCAATTTTGTATTGCATCAACTACTTCAAAGCATTTTTTATAAAAATATATGCATTAGACTTTGCCTCGGGTGCAATATTATCACAAATGAGAGCAGATGACAAATTCCAACCAGTAGCTTTCTATTCCAAAAAATTTTCAGTAATAGAGATCAATTAAAAAATCCATAATAAAGAACTTCTTGCAATTATAGATTCTTTTTAAGAATAGCGTTACTATCTAGAAGACACTTCTAATCTAATCATTGTATATATAGATTACAAGAACCTTAAGTACTTTATATCAACATATGTGCTAAATCATTGTTAGGCTTGTTGGAGCATGTTTTTATGAAGATTCAAGTTTTTTATTATTTATTAGCTAAGAAAATAATAAGATCTATTTGATGCCCTTTTTAGATATTCTTATTTTGTACCAAAAGAAGAAGATGCAATTTTTGATTAACAAAAGACCATTTTCTTGAAGTCGGAGCAATTTCATCTTTGAGCAATGTGAGAGTAAATTTCACCTGTCAACTCAAATTATAAGATAGCCTCATTTAAGAGTTATTTGTAATTGGTGGTATAAAGTAAAAGAAACAAATAGTAAAAATAAAAATAAATAAATATAAAAGAAGTGAAATAAATGTAATCAAGTAATTATACAATCTAAAATTAGATCATAGTTTGTTCACTATATTATTATTTAATAAAAAATAAAAATAAAAATAAAAGTTAAAATTTTAAAAATAAATAATTTTTTAATCTTTCTAATGATATAAAAAATATATAAATTCAAATTACTATGAATAAGTTATGATAGTTTAAAGATAAAAGATAAATAATAAAAAATTAAATGAATAATTTTTATGTCAAAAAGAACTTGTTTAAAAGATCAAAAGTTTGAATCTCACCTAGGCTTATAAATAGTATATAAAAGTGTCCTAGAGAGGCCTTGAGGCCTTAGTCTTATCCTCCTACCTACATCCAAGATGCCACAATCCATATGGGACTTATACACCTCCCTTCCTATAAGGACTATACTAGCTACTAGTCCTCCTATTTTCTACTAATAGAACTTATTTTTTTGCATTTTTGACTTCACCATGGTATTCAAAAACATCCAATTAACCTAAGAACCTTGTATGGCCTTCAAATCTTGTTCCATTTCTTCATAATGGCTCCCAAGGTGATAAAACTTATTTTTATCAAAGTCTTCAAAATTATTCTACTTTAGTGATTTTTTATAATAATAAAATCAATTTTAATCAACTAAAAATCCTATCTTTTATATAAATAACTAAAAAAATATGAGATTTATTTTTCATGCTTCTTCTATCTATTAAGTAATATTTATATATTTCTAATAAATAATATATGTAGATAGAAGGCCAATATAGGCATTAATCTCAATAATTAAATACTAATTCTTACAATCAAGAAAAAATACTAAATCAACTAAGATGATTGCCTCTAAGACTTATTAAGACTTCTTTTATTCTCTATTAATACTATTTTTCTTCATTTAGCATATTCTAATCACATCTTTGCTTTACAATTATAATTTTGATACTTTAAATGCATTCTTTTGTCCTAATGAGTCAATTTGATAACTCATAAACAATAAAATCAATATTAATTGTTGATTCAACTTTTCTCAAGGAAGTCTAATTAAATATGTCCTTAGACCCTCTTATTCATGATACTAAAAAAAATTATTTTGAATCTCATGATACTTCAAAGTTCAAGGTCAAAGACAATCTATTTTATTTTGAAAGATACTTATATGTTCCAAAAGATGAAACATGACTATGTGCTCTTGAAGCTCGTCACAACTTTCTTGTAGTAGGATATTTTGGATATAATAAGACTTTGGAGTTAATATCAAGAGATTTTTAGTAGCTTTAAATATGGAAGATAATTAAAAAATTTGTATACTTGTATGATATTTGTTTAAGATCAAAAACTCCTTATCATCGACCTTATGGACTTTTCTAACCATTATCTATACCAAAACAACCTTAAGCTTTTGTTTCTATGGATTTTATCATAGATCTTCCAAATTCAAATTCATATGATTCTATTTTTGTAATTATAGATCATTTTATTAAGATAGTATATTTTTTACCATATGTAAAATCTATCACAAATGAAAAAATAATTAAAATCTTTCTTGACAATATCTATTATTATTATAGATTATCAAAGAATATTATATCAAATAAAAGAATATAATTTGTATTAAGATTTTAAAAAAACTTCTTCAAAATATTAAAAGTAGATATAAAACTATATTTAATTTTCTACCCTCAAACTGATGGACAATAAAAATAGGTAAATTAAGTTTTAAAATAATATATGAGATACATCATCAATAATCATTAAGATGATTGAAAATTTTTTTTGCCATTGAAAAAGTTTATTTATAATAATTTGGTATATTATTTTATTTAATAAATTCTATTCTTTGTCAATTATGGTTATCATCTATGACTTGATACTTTTTACTTTTAAAAAATTAATAATCTTGCTGCAGAAGATTTGACAAATTAGTTGTCAAAGCTACATGTAATAATAAAGGCACAATTAAAGGAAGCTTAAGAATGACAAAAGATCAATACAAATGTCTATCACAAGAAACAATCTCAATTCCACATGGATAATAAAATATGATTACTTTGTTGTAATATCAAGATTATTTATCCTTAAGATAAGTTAAATTATTATAGGCTTGGAGCATTTCTAATTATCAAACAGATCAATCTAATTGCTTACTAATTACACTTATCAAAATCTATAAAGATCTATCTTGTATTCCACTTATTATTATTTGAGTCATACAAGATAGTGGATATATAAGAAAGAAGGTGGATATCACCGCCTTCTATAGAAGTCGACAACAATAAAGAATTTGAGGTGGAAGAGGTCTTAGATTCAAAGAAGCATTAAAATCGGTTTGAATATCTTATATATTAGCACATATATGATATTAGTAAATGTACATTGGAGCCATCTAAGAATCTAATAAATACACCAACTAAAATCAATACATTTTATTGACTGTATTTATTAAAATCAAAATAAAGAATTAAAATTTTTTTTACTATAAAATAAATTAGATTCAATAGAAATTTTATTCTATTTTATATCATTGTTTGCTATTTCTTTGAATTTTTTAGCACCAAAGAGATGGAAAATCAACAACCATCAAATTTACCTCAAGAGCTATTGTTTGCTGACTTATTAGATGAAATGTTATGATTATTACAACCTTCAAGACAACAAAATAGAAATGAAGATCATCAAGAATGACATGTTTTTTTCTTGGATTCATAGTGAGATATAATGTATTTCGTATTACGACCTTGGAAGAAACTCCTAATATATGGTGATACTTTTAGAGGTAAGAATTACTCTTGATAGAGTTTCAAATGTTTTCTTAGAAAGAAGTTATAAAGGCCTCAATAATAATCAAATATTAGGATGGTTCTCCTGCCCTAATATGGAATACTATTCGTAGTTGAGAGGAGCTATTAACTACCTTAAAAAAGAACAAAGATTAGAGTATGTGACAAATACAATTTGACACATCTTAAACTCCCTAAACATGTAATCACCACTCTTCAACGAACTTATTCTTAAAACAGGGGATAATATTATGAATATAAGATTTATTCTAATAATTATATAGCTAATACAAATAGGTAGAAGTAAATAAAAGTAGGTTAATTTGATAATATCTTATAAAAAAGCTTCTTAGAAGCTTCATAGATATAGTTTTATTTTTATATATATCTATAGGTGATTGATAGGTTAGAAACTTAATCAACAAGTTAACCATATATTGTACATGTTGGTAGCTTGTGGAATAAGCTAAGCACGTAGCACACATATAAAAAACTTATCTTGCAAGTTTAATATGTTGTCATATTTTAACACATTTATATAATGAAAAATATGAATAAGAATAATTTCTATTTAATACTTGATTATTTTGGTTCAATAGGAACTTAAGATAATTAAAAAAAAGATTTATGAAAGCCTCTTAGATTATTTTCTTATTATAATAGCTAATAGATAAAAGTTAATTATTAAATTTTTTTTCTAGATTATATAAACTCTGTTACTGCTTTAAAAAGCCATAAATTAATAAAAATAGGATAGAGAAGATAAATAGTTAATATGGTTGATACTAAAATTAAGTTGAAGATAAGATTAAGCTTAAAATCCTTAGAATAAGTTGGATTGATACTTAGGGGTCGACCATGTATGAAACAGGGTCAAAATCAAATCTCTAGCTACAAAAATAGCCACCAAGGGCAGGGGGTTGGGGGTATTTGGAGATCGGCAACTAGGATTAGAAGGTTGGCTTTAAGCTTGTATCAAAAACATTAGGCTTATTTTTGTAAGGTTTGGGAGGACTTAGCAATTGCTATCTAAAATTAGGATTTATATTAGAAATTAAGTTTTTGTACAATAAAGTTAGGACCAATACTTTTAGCTATTGTGTGCAATTGAAGTGACATCTATGATTGTAACTTTGATAGTAAATAGGTGATTAAGTGTGCTAAGACTAAATAATTTTTTTTAACAATCTAATAGTACAATTGAGATTTTAGTACAAAGACGTACCAAAAATTGGCAGTTTAATACATGATCTTTAGTACAAAGAAGTACCAAAAATTGGCAGTTTAGGGTTGTTTGGAGTTTGTGCAATATCTAAAGATCTATCAATCAAATTATGGTGAAATTTGGCATAGTGTTAGAAGACTTAAAAGAAAAGTTATGTACTAAATTTTATTTAAAGTTAATATTTGAAGAAAGAGAATTTGCCATTGGGATATCTGCATCAACCTTCAAGCCAACAGCCAAGTGACATTAGTGTGGATTTTGATTGATTTTCTACAATTTGTAAAGTGGATTGGATTAAAACTTTTTGAACATATAGAAGACTTATATTTACATTTATATATAAAATTTCATACCAAGTTGATGGTTAGATTAAAAGTTATAGCTTATTGAAATTCACTAGATAAGACTAGGACTTATAAAGAGAAATCTTAGTTGCTTGATTGTGACAAGCAATAAAGCAATTGGGATTTGTATGTAGATAAAGTTATGAAGAAGAATATTTTTAAGCACTTTGTAATGATTTAAACACTCTCATATTGATATTCAATTATATTCTTCTTGTATGGACAAAACCTGTTAAAAATTCTTGGATATTTGTGAATCCCAACTTCATCCTCCACAGCCAGGTGCCCAATGCATTCCCAAATAGGACAACACATAATACAACTATGTGTCTTGCAAATTGGATGCATGTTAGAAGTCCTATAGAATGCCATCTTCTAGCTGTTAGATAGATAGTATATATAAAAATAAAAGTGAAGTCTTTTTCATTCTTGTCAATTCTTTTTTTGTTTTTAGTCTAATTCAAGAGTCTTTATATTCTTTTAATCTTTAGAAATAGCCATTCCAATTTCTTCTTGAATACATATACTTTCTTATTTTTACTTGTCATTTTCCTTTGACATGGATTTCATTGATTTATGCATCTTCTTTCAGTTTGTATCCTTGACATATGGTATCTTTTGTATCAAAAAGGCTTCCATTGCTTTAGTAGGACCATGAAGGTATCAAAATAAAGTGGGATATATAGAAAATTAATATAATTAATTTTAAAAAAAAATTAAAGATAAACTCTTATAAAATTTGTTATAAAAATTATAAGGTTGATACTAAAGAAATGACCATTTGTAAAATAGGATGTACATCAAAGCTCAAGGTATAAAAATAAAAATCTATAACAAATTGAAAATATTTTTAGAGATTAAAAGATTAGATTAAAGAGCTAGTTTTTAAAATATTTTAAGAGTATAAGATTTAAAAGGTTATAAATTAAAAAATAGCTTCAATAAATCAATAAAATTTAGGATTTTTTAAGAAAAATTATTTTAAAGATAAAAAAATTCAATATAAATTGGATAGTTTTTAATATATATTTTATTTAATCTATAGTTAAATTTTTATTAATATAGATATATATATATATATATATATATATATATATATCAAGTTTTATATTATTTTAATAATACAATTATGAGATGGTTGACCACATATACAAATAGATATAAGAATTGGACAAATTAATGTCAATTGTAAGTTTTTAGATATTTAAAGATCTAAAAATTAGATAAAGAATAAATTTTAGATATTAGTATAAGAAATGAAAACTAAGCCACAAATAAAGTTAAAAAAATATTAATTGCTAAACAATAAAAATATCTTTTTTTTGGTTCTTTATCAAACTTGGAATAAAAACCAAGATTCATCAATGAAGATTTTTTTATAATATTTATTAAATTATAAATTTGATCTAAATTTTTTTGATTTTATATATAATTTATAAAAATAAGATTGTGCAAATGTTTAAGCTGATCCAATGCTTTAATTAAAAAATAATGCTTATTGAAGTTTATTAATTAGAATTTAGAATATATTTAGAATTTCTTTAAGATTTGTTAAGGTTTGGTAAGAATTTCTTAAGGTTTTTAAGGTTTTTCAAGTTTAAGATTTAGAATTTGATAAGATTTTAGAATTTAGGATTTGATAGGATTTAAGATTTAAAATTCTATAAAGTTTTAAAATTTTATATTTTAAATTGTTAGGATTTAGAATTATTAGGATTTATAATTAATATTAAGATTAATAATTTAAAAAAGATTAGGATTTAATATTATCAAGAATAAATAATTTATTTGCATACAAGGTTATAAGGATTTCTACATCTAAGGACATATTACTTTTTTGGAAAAACAACAAACTTCTTAACACAATGTGGCTCAATTCTCCTACTACATCAACTTGTGAAGGTATTGTGTTATTTTTAAGCCATACACTTTTAATACAAGTTTGTTTAAGATTTAAAGTTCTAAAGTTTTTATCTTTATCTTGCTAGATTTTGATATCTCTATTTATTTTTTGGATTAAAAATTTACTAAGTATTATAAGATATTGTATATACAAAAAACCAAACTTGTACATGTAAATGTCATAGATGGAAAAACTTTATCTTTTAGAAATATCACCAATAAAACTATATTAGTAGAAGTGATTATGAAAGGTCATAAAAGTCTAATAGTATTTAATATTATAAAATCTTTAACCAATCATGTTAATTTAGGCTTATTGTAGTTTAAAAAAATCTTAGGTAGATTAGATAGCTTACACTTTTGAATTTTTTCTTGTCTTATCTAAGAAAACATCAAAACAAAAAATATATCTTATATCTAAAAAAATCAAATCTTTATTTATTGAAATTAGAACATTTATATGAGATGTAGAAAAAAGAGATCTATTTGTGATTTATGCAATACTAAGTCCTCATTTAAGTAGAGGTTGCAATTAAATCTTGGAGTAATATAAGAAATATCAAGATGTATTTGAAAGAAAAAATATTAATATATTGTCAAAATACCAACTTTACAATTGCACAATTGATCATCAAGAAAGAATTCAATTACCATTTGGACCAATTTACAACTTGTTATTGAACACATTGGTTTTTTTAGAAGAAATTATTTTAAATGTTCTATTGCAAGGAAGTTGTATCATACTTAAAGTGAACGTAATTTTTTTTGATCTTTTAGAATATATTAATGAATATCATAATAAAAAATATTTTTTTAAAATATAACTTATTAGAATTATTATAAAGGTTATTTTTAACATCTGAAATAAGAATATCTATTAATATAATTAAATAAACTTTATTAAAAAAAGTAATATCAATTTTAATTATTAATTTTATAATTTAAAAATATAATTGCTCTAATTTAAAAAAGATGGTTTATTATTGATTATGTGTATGTGTATATATATATATATATATATATATATATATAGATAAGGCATCCAACAACTCTTATTATTTTTTAGTAAAAAATATATTATTAAATTTAAATTATGATAAAGATATTTGTTGATCTAACAAACTTTATGATGATTTAAGATATATACTAATATATAATATTTAAGCTTTTTGTGATTAATGTAAGTTATAATTAAACTATAAGTATCTTTTAGATAACTATACTATTTTAAAAATAAATCTATAATAATTGGTAGTTTTTAGTCATGGATCTCATAATTAATCTTAGCTATTGAAGTTTTTTAAAAATAAAAAGCAATAGAATTAAGTCTACTATTAGAATCTATTTTTTTATAATTTTTTTATAATTTTAATTTTTATGCATTTATTTCTACAATAAAGTGCTTAAAAAATCAACATAATATAAAATAAAAGTTGAAGTAAAAGTTGTTTTTAAACTTTGAAATGTTATTTTTATATCTTTATTTTATTTTAGTTTGTCTTTGTAAGTTAATTGTGTAAGTAGAGGAATAATTAAAAAAAATTTTTTTATACATTTGATAATGTTTTTAAATCTTAAAAAATATTAGATATCAGGTATAACTCTTGGAGTTGTTCAATCTATAATAGTTTATATCTTCTTAGAATCCATTTGTAAACCATCATTTAAGATAATATATTCTAAAAATTCTCCTTAGATTGTATAAAATACACATTTTTCTATCTTAGTATATAGTCTAATAAAACTTAAAACCTTATTTCAACAAAATTTTGGTAGCTTCAAATATAGAAAGATGTCAAAATATCTATTCAAACTTATGATACTTATTTTTTACTAAATACTCTATATCATTAATTTTATTGACTTATTCAACCTATATTTATTCCAAAACATCATTGATCATCTATTTCTATAGATTTTATTATAGATTTTTCAACCTTAGATTCTTATAATTTTTTTTTAATTATGGAAAATTATGAAACTAAAACAGCACATTTTTATTCTTGAAAAAAAATATTAACAGTGGAAATAAAATAAAAAGAATTTATAATAATATTTGTTAATATCATTGACTTTTAGTTGATATTATATCTAATTCAAAATCCAAGTTTGTATGAAGGCTTTAGAAGAATCTTTTTAACATATTATATATTGATATGAAGTTATTTTTAAATTTTTATTGTCAAATTGAAAAACAAATAAAATGTGCAAATGAAGTATTGTTAAAATATTTGTAATATGTAATTCATTATTACTAAGATAAATTAATAATTTTTTTTCTATAATAAAAATTTTGTATAATAATATAATATATGTTTTTATTCAATAAATATTATTTTTTGCCAATTATGATTATTATCTATAATTTAATTTTATTGAAATTTAAAAAATTAAAAATATAATAGTAGAGGATTTAGTAGATAGAATAACAAAGCTTTATATAATAATGAAATTATATCTAAAAATAACTCAAGAACAATAAAAAGCCAATGCCAATATTTTAAAAAAAGAACAATCTCTATTCAAAGCTGATAAAATAATCTCACCTAATGATAAGATAAGATTATTTTTTTATAATATCAAGACTATTTAATCTTAAAACAAATTAAATCATTGAATGCTTGGCTTATTTGTTATTTGAAAGCAAATAAATCTAATTGCATATCAATTATAATTACTAATATTAATGGCTTGAGAAAACTATTAACAAAGTTTGTATAGAACATAGAACAAAGTTTGTTGCTAACATTATTTGACAATCTTTGACTTTATCAACTTATGAAATAACTTCATTACTATTCATAGAACTTATTCTTGGAAAGAGAAGTAATACCTCTTTATTTAATACCTCTTTTTTAGTGACACATAAATATATTGTCTTTTTAAAATTTATTTAGATTTATTTTTTGACAATTATATGCATTTTTTTTATTATAATATACATACCATAGATTTTAAATTTAAAATAGATATAAGTAAATAAATCAAAATAAAAATAAGAAAAAAAAATATATATTATACATAATAATTATTCTACTAGTCATATTTAAATATATAGAATATTAATAGTCAAATTTGTTTTTTGTTTGATTCATAAAGAATCAAATTATATCACTTATTTATAATGATAGTATAAATAGAATTTTTAATATTTTTAAAATTTTATATTTAGCATCCCAATTCCATCCAAATTTCTTTGCTCAATAGAACTCATTTTTGTTAATATGTCAATGATTTAGCTTAATTAATACTTAGTTTAAAGCTAAGCTAAATTTATAGAAAATATTGATTGTATTGGATTTGGATTTTTTTTTATTTAAAACTATAAGAATGATTTTTTTATTTTTTGTTTTTTATTTTTTATTAGTTAATTAATTATCGTACATTATTATCAAATATTTTAAGTTTTTTAATGCTTCTACTTACTAATGTCCTTTAGGATATGATATAAAAGACTTCAACTACTTGTATAGCCAAAAAATTATATTACCTAGGAATTAATGGTATTTTGATATATTATCAATATAATATAATATTACATACAAAGACGTGCCACTTGTTTTAAAAGCTTATTATGTAAGTACTTATATAGGATTTTTTTAGTTGATTAATAATTCAAAAATTTCTTATAAGAGATTGTCTTTGATCTACAATATTTGTTTATTTAGAATTCTTTCAATTTATAAGTTTAATTGAAAATACTTCTATTCTATTCAAAATTATAATCTCAAAAATAAAATTTATATCTATAATTTTTTATAAGAAGATAAAATAGAATGATTTTTTATAATAATAATTTTTACTCCTTATATTTGGAAAAAATATTAAAATATATCATCCATTTATAGATCCCACTATGTGAGTTATGTGATACAAAACTTTAGATTTCCTTATTATATTTTTCTTTTTATACCATTAATGCTTATATATTAATAATATATTATATTATTAATTATTAAAATAAGTATATAAAAATAAACAAGCTTTAGATGAGGATAGAGAGATAAGTTAAATAGATAAAAATAAAAAGATAAGAATCAAGATATAAATTGATCTACTTAGAGTTATAATAATAATAATAATAAAGGTGCTATTTCATAACTTCTTCTTATTTTATACTATTTCCAAAGACTAATTCTTTAAAAGAATAGAATTTTTATATTAAGCAAGATACTTTTATAAGACTTCTTAATTGCTCCTTTTAAAAAAAAAAATTAAGTTCAAACAACTTATTAAATTCTTGAAAAATTATTATTCTTATTATTATTATTATTATTATTACTAAAAAATTATTCAAATTAATATGATAAATATGAATTAATTATTATATTAAATATTATATAACATCAATTTAAGAATTTATAGCTTGAAAGTTTTTTTACAATATTTTATATAATTTATAGCTTGAAAGTTTTTTTACAATATTTTACATAATTTATAGCTTGAAAGTTTTTTTACAATATTTTAAGACTTTAAATATATTGATGAATATATTCCTTGAGACATAACAATCCTACAATATTTTGGATGATTTTTTTAAGTAGTTTTTATATCCAAGAAATAAAAAATAAATGTACTTATTATTAAATATAAATATAAATTAGTAAATTTACTTACTAAAAATCACCACCACAATAAATCTTTATGATTTTAAACTACATTCAATATTTTTTTTTTTATAATTTAATTTTTTTATACTAATTACCAAATGTTCACTTTTTATTATTATTATATATATATATATATATATATATATATCTATAAATAATGTTTTGAACACAAATAAAGAAATAAATGTGGAGATCAATATATATATATATATATATATATATACATGTATATATATATAATTTGAAATGTCCATGATAAATTTAATCAAAATCCAAAAGTGGATGACAATGGAACATAATTTCCTTGAAGACACCTTGTTCATTACAAACGAGTCACATGAGGAGACAAACACCCTCACAAGCATATTCAATTGCAGCTAGCCAGAACTCAAACGCAACCACAACCATCACCGGAGTTGCATTGAAACGAAAGCTGCATCTCAAGGCACAGAAACAGAAAACTTGCAGATCTAAAAACCCAGAGAAGACTGATGAGGTTTCGATAGCACTTTCTTTCTATCTGAAACGGCAATGGCACCAGAAGCAGACATAGGACTGAAGTATGAAGCACAAGGATGGCAGATAGTTCACAAGCACAGAAATTGTATTCACGCGAACAGTGCTCATCTCTCAACTATTGAGCTCTTTTGATTTATTTCTAAGTGAAGGATGACATTACCAGAACACTGCTCGGTTAAACTCATGTCAACGTTTATAGCGCTGTGATGTCCCACATTGTAAAACTTTATTGTAAAGAGAGCTGAGGCAGTCTTCATTGCCATCTTGCATTGAAACCAGTGCATTCAAGATGAAACTTCTAAAGCTTAGGGCCATCTTTCACAGGGTGTTTGATCCAGGTGATGTCAAACCAGAATGAGTTTGCTATGTTATCCTGGTCAATCTGCGACACAGGACGAAATTGGGCTATGGTTTATAGGCCTTTAGGGTCACGGGGAGTCTAAGGATGGGTTTAAGGATGAGCTCGGGGGGGGGGGGGGTCGTACTAGCCAAAATTATCTAGTTCGCCGATGGCTGCACTCTGAAAGCTATCGACCAAGCTCTTGTGCGGCTCGGATTTTTATGTCCGTGCTGGTCCAGTGATCCGAGCAGGCAGTTAGCAGCACGTTGCCGTCGGAACTTTTCCTCAGCTCACACGCCCTGAAGGGACGAGGTACACCAGCTACATTCTCTGTGAAGTGACGAGGCAGACTGACCTTCAATGAGTTTTTCCGGATAAAATCGTCGTCGCTGTCAAGGCCAGATGCATCGAGGTTGTACATTACCGGTACAAGCAGAATACAGCCACAGAACACTGCGATAGGACTAAAAAGCCAGAGCAGTAATGGGAATGCGACGTAGAATCCACGAGTGCCGGCAGTATAGAAGTTACATCCCTTGGCGAGCACATTTGAGACGTACTGAGGGGAGATGCGGATTGCTATGGCCTCCTGAAGCGGAATGTTTACAAGGAAGTTTACATGGTTGACATACCGCACAGATTGCATGTAGGCGAGAAATGAGAAAAGGAAGCATGCCATGAGCGATAGGAACTTGAAATTTAGTAGTTTGGGGCTAACTCCACCATAAAGCGGCTCCTTACTGCCGAAGTAGGCACTGCTCATAAAGACAGCAGTTGCAGAGCACATCAAGATGGCGGTAGATGCCATGAGGGTAGATCCCATAATCGTGTTTCGGAGACTTTGCACCGCTAGGATGTTCTTCTTATCATTATCCTGCAGCACAACGAAATGCATAACTGGTGTAAAGAATCTTCAGCAGGAAAATACCTCAACATGACCATGACAGACTAAAGCGGAGGGTTGCCACTCATTAATGAGTGTAAACAGAAGCCCTTCGCAAGATGAGCTTATTGATTCCCTTTGAGATAAGAGACGAATGTATGGATTTTATTCGGCCTGCCTATTCCCGAAAATTCGTAACGTCCAAAAATCAAGAAGATTCCAATAGTAGGTAACTCAATATTCTCAAGGATTAGTTATAAGGATTCCTTCTCAAATGTGCTCTGAATTGCAGTACATTGGAGCATGGAGGCGTAAATTTTACCATGTACCCACTTGCAAAAGTTTTACATTAAACTGAATCAAAGAGTTCATGGTGTCGCACCAATTCTTTAATTCCACTAATAGGACCACAGGCATATCTTTGTGACACCCTGCGCGGTGCCCTCCTGTAGCATCGCAATTTTAAGAACGTCTATTTCAAATTTAGTTATGAGATAATAGGCAATTGATGTTGCTATCGAGAGATGCTCACAAAGGAATATATAGCAAGGTGATGACACTAAACATGCAGAGGATGGGCGTACCTTCATCACACTCTCGACCCAGTGCCGTCTGGCAAGATGGTTCACCCCAATTGCAGTCAGCAGTGGTGCACACCGCACTCTCCAGACCAACCATACTTGATATGCTAGAATGATTAATAACCCTAGAGGCACTAGGGTAGCATCTAGTATTCCATCTCTGGAATCCATGTTTTATGTAATTTATCCAAGAACTCCACAACGGCTGAAATGGGTGAAAATTGTGTGTCCACTAATTTTTATCGAGTCAATCGAATTGATTGCCTAAAGATGTCTTTCGTCCATCATGAACTGTTTTCATAAAATCAAGTCACAGAAATCCCTTGCTCTGAAACGTTTGTCCGCACGCCTGCAAAACAACATTTAGGCAAAATATTGCCAATGGAAGATAAGAACGAAATTAGACGCAGGATACTTGGAGAATACACGGCTGTGTTTTAGGACAACAAGGATATAGCCGATAGAAACCTACTGCCTGTATTTCTGTCCTTATCAATGCATCGACGTTAACATGGGCCACTATTTGGATGAAAACTCCATGGTATACACACAAGCATTTCTCCAGCCCAGCATTGAATGATTCCAAACTTATTCTTCGAATGTGGCCTCCAAAGCCAGGAAAAACAAGCATGGAAAAAATCAGCCAAAACTCCAACCTACGATTAAGTTCACTCGAGCTTATACATTCAACCATTTGAATTTCAAAACCCTCACCACGCTGCACTTCACCCAACCTCTTTGACGGCACCACGGTACAAGATGGCACCCATGCAAGAGATCTATCCAGAAACACACCCAAACCACTTGTTCATACCAAAAATTTGTAGCCCAAATTCATGTCAACACACGAGGACGTCCACAGAGGAACATGATTGACACCGATCGGACTAACACATTTCATCTCGCATCTCAACGAGAGGTGCAATTCACTCATCTGAATCTCTACAAGACGTACCCAGTTAAGCCGAATCAACAACCGCAACACGCTTAAAATACTGCCTCGTGAACATGCACACAGAAACGCCCTGAACAAGACGAAACGTCTGTGGCCAACTAATAAGGTGGACGATGCAGGGGAATGCATCAGGTGAGCATTGGCGTGATTCTAACTATCATCTGTCATGTGGGAAGTGACGGGAAACGAGATCTGAGGTGAAGAGTACAGTGCAAGGTGAGGATGAGTTGCAGCTATAACTCCTGATGATGTTCCTAATTGTACGGATATGGTGGCAATCTGCGGCTGTGTATCCTACGACATTTGCCGTAGACGAGCGTCTCTGGCGGCTCCAGAAAAGCAGCTTTGTGACTTCTCTGGGATCATGAGGTAATTCTCTGCAGCTTTGTGACTTCGCTGGGATCATAATCTGCACACGTCATTGTACATGAACTGTACTTGTATCCTCACCTAATATTGAGATCCACGTAATGCAAAAGCGCAAGAAACTAACCACCCTCACACAGACTCGGTCGATCTTCTTCTTCTTCTTCCCCCAGTTGCCTGCTTGTCGCTGGAGTGATTGCGCGGGGCACAGAAATGGATGCGTTGGGGGGAAGCTGGCTCTGGTTGCAAAGGGATGAATGGGGCAAGCAGCGGACACGGCTAATGCGTGGCGGAGGTACGTGGGCCAACATGCCCTGCCCACCAGCTGCACTTGTGTGTGTGTGAGAGAGAGAGAGCGTGAGTGAGTGTGAGGTGCTCTCTCTCTCTCTCTGTCATTCCCATATTCTCACACCCACCCACGATCGAGGAGGCGAGATCCGTGTGACTATGCAGCCATGCCCCAAGCCACGGGATTGCACCAGACAGCAATACAGCAACGCCCTGACTGGGCCTGGCCTGGCCTGGCCTTGCAAGGCAACGACGCGCATGGGTGGTGGCGAGCGCACACCATCGCTTAACGCCAGCTCTTGGACCTGATCAACGCATCGCCCTCACACGCCGCGACCCACTTTTCCAATTCTCCCCTCCCCTCGCTTCCCCTCGCGTGGCGCTGAGGCTGCTGCTTATGCCGCAAGCAACGCCCTGACCAACCTCGTCAGGAGCCCATGCAACATGCAACACACACACATATATTATTCGAGACATATGGAGCCTATATTCTGTGTCTGTGTATGCAATTGTAAGTGTGAATTACATGGATGAATGTGGGTTTCTTATACACTGGATTGAATCATGCGTGAAGAATATACATGTGTGGATTTTTTTTATGTGTCGTTTGGATGAAGGTTCTCATTTATTTTATTAATAAGTTCTCATTTAAAAAATATTATGTTAATTTTATTTTAAAATATATAAATATTTGAAAGCATGTTAATTTCTTTACAATTCTCATTAAAATTAATCTAGTATTAATAAAAATTATATATTTTTTTCTTTCTAACTAAACATTAAAATCAACACAATATATTATGTGATATATTAAATATAAATATAAATATAATTAAAAATTAAATTAGCAGAATTTTTTTGATTCATTTTAAAATTTTAATGATACTACTTTTTATTAAAATAGATTACAAACAATAGTTTGAAGTAGAAAAAATCAATTTAAGACTTAACTAAAATTTATCAAAATATCTTATACATTTGTACAAATATGATATTAATGAACATATCTTAGAGCCATCTAAAAATCTTGCAAATATTTTAAAAAAGAGTTTTTTAAATTAAAGATGAAATTTCTTTAAATCAAGAATCAATTATTGACAATGATAATAAGTTTATATAAAATAAGAAAAAATAGATTAAAAAAAAAATCATTTCTATATATATTTAAAAATTTATTGTTGATTTTGCTTTAGAAAGATAGAAAATTAATAGCTTATATAACTATTTTAAAAACTATTATTTTAAAAAAATATACATAATCTATTTAGATTCTTACAACCTATATAATATTAAAATCAAAATTAAGATTTAAAGAAAAAAAAAAAAAAAAAAAAAAAAACATATTTTCTTTCAAATAATTGACAAAATATAAGCATGCAATGATTTTAGAGGGGAATTTTGGTGCTTGGTAATATTGTTAGAGGAAGATACTACAATAAATAGTATTCTAATTTTTTAATTTGAAAATAGTTATAAATTTTTTAATAATAATCAAATAACTAAATGATCTTTTTATTTATTTTTTGATCCATCAATATTATCTTACATCTTACTCGAGTAGCTTCATAGTTAGTGGAAGGAGCTCGAGAAGCTTTCAAGTTGGTAGAAGTTGCTCGAGAAGCTTCCTAGTTTGATGGAAGCCGCTCAAGAAGCTTCTTAGACAAGAGTATATATTAGAGTCAAGGCTGAAGAGTTCTTTAGTCTCGACAACACATCTTTTGGAATTCTAATTCATCTTTTTTGGTATTGTTTGTGTACTCATCTAATTAATTCAAGTCCTTGTTCATTTCTTTTTGAAACCTTTTTCTAGTTCAAGTTTCTTGTATTGTATTCTTGTGTCCTTGACAATTTATCGAGACTACCTTCATCTTAAATATCAAAGTTAGATCCTTCTTGTTAGAAAATAGATTATCCTTCTTCTTGAAGGTATATT
Source organism: Physcomitrellopsis africana (assembly GCA_036785485.1). Taxonomy (NCBI): domain Eukaryota; kingdom Viridiplantae; phylum Streptophyta; class Bryopsida; order Funariales; family Funariaceae; genus Physcomitrellopsis; species Physcomitrellopsis africana. The sequence goes on along the minus strand of JAWRVF010000186.1, from coordinate 296,179 downwards.
AGCACTTTAAAGGTTGCAGATTATTCTCCTCTAAATTGATATTATCTTCTTATAGATTCATTTTTTTTTTTCTTTTAGAATAGCTCGAGATTAAAATATTAATATGACCAAATCTTTTGAGTCCAAGTTAAATGCTATTATAAGTGCTCTTATTACTTTATGTACTAGAACTATGGAGATTGAAGGAATTGTTACAAAACTTCATAACAACACAACATCAAGAATACTACAATCTAAACTGTACCTACTTCCAATTTTTGTACTTAAGGATGGAATACTATCTATATTGTGCTAAGAAAATCCACGTGTTTAGCAATGTAAAGAGCCTCAAGTTAGTCTTCCAAATAAATATGATGGTACATGTTCAAAGTTTTGAGGGTTTGCCAATCAAATTTGATTGATAATGATTCTACAACTTAATACTTATTTGATAGAAGAATCACGGTGTTGTATTGTTATACATTTATATAGTAAAAATATAAACAAGAATGATTTTTTACTTAATATTCAATTATCTTGGTTCAATAGGAGCTTAAGATATTTAAAAAAGATTTTATGAAGGCCTCTTAGATTTTTTTCTTATATTAATAGCTAGTAGATGAAAGTTAATTATTAATTTTTCCTTCTAGATTGTAAAAATTCTTTTATTAATTTTAAAAAGCCATAAATTGATAAAAATAAAATAAAAGATATAAATAATTGATATGATTGATACTAAGATTAAGTTGAAGGTAGGGTCAAGCTTAAAAATTCCTAAGATAGATTAGACTAATATTCAATGTTGTATTATGTGTTGTCCTATTGGAGAATGTGCCAAGCACTTGGTTGTGAAAGGTGAAGTTGCGGTTTATAAATTCTGAAGAATCATTAATAAATTTTATCCATATAAGAAAAATATGATTCAAATTTCAATTTAAGAGTGCTTAAGTTAATACAAAGTGCTAAAAATTATCTTCCTGATAACTTCAACTATATATAAAATCCAATTGTTTTGTTACTTGTCACAATTAAGCAACTAAGATTTATCTTTGCAAGTCCTAATCTTAGTCAGTGAACTTTAATAACTTATAACTCTTAATTTGACCATCAACTTGGTGTAAAATTTTGCACACAAATATAAATATAAGTCTTTTATATGCTTGGAAAGTTTCAATCCAACTCAACTTATAGATTGTCAAAAATTAACTGAAAACCGCACTAAAGTCACTCAACCACCAACTTGGAAGTTGATACAAATATCCCAACAATAATTTCTCCTTCTCCAACTATTAACTTCAGCTAAAAATTGGTATATAGCTTGATTTTTAAATCTTCTAATATCATAACAAATTTCACCTTGATTTGACTAATAGATCTTTAGATATTATAGAAATCCTATACAATTCTAAATTGCCAATTTTTGGTATCTCCTCGTACTAAAAATCAAATGAATCCTGATTGCACTATTAGATTGTTACAAATTTTTACTCAATCTTAGCATACTCATTTATCTACACATTTTAAAATTTTTAATCATATATATCACTCCAATTGCACAAAATAGTTGAGAGTGTTAGTCCTACTTTTATTGCATAAAAACTCAATCTCTAATACAAACCCTAATTTTAGATAATGATTGCTAAGTCTTCTCAAATCCTACAAAAATAAGTCTAATGCTTCTAAAACAAGCTTAAAGCTAACTCTTCAATTCTAATTGCCAATCTCCAAATGACCTAATAGCTTGTCCTTGGTGGCCATTTTTATAGCTAGAGGTCTATTTTTGACCTTGTCCCATATACGATCAATCCTTGGATATCAATCCTACCTATCCTAAGGATTTTTAAGCTTGATCCTACTCTCAACTTAATTCTAGTATCAACCATACTAATTATTTATCTCTTTTATTTTATTTTTATTAATTTATGGCTTTTTAAAAGTAATAAAAGAATTTTTATAACCTAGAAGAAAAAATTAATAACTAACTTTTATCTATTAGCTATTAAGACAAGAAAATAATCTAAGAGGCTTTCATAAAACCTTCCTTAAGTATCTTGAATTCCTATTTAATCAAAATAATTGAATATTAAGTAGAAATTATTCTTGTTTATATTTTTCACTACATAAATGTGTTACAACATGACACCGAGGTCAATTGTTTACAACACAAGGTCAAAATCAAATCTCTAGCTATAAAAACAACTACCAAGTATAAAGCATCAAGTCATTTGAAGATTAAAAATTAGGATTTTAGAGCTAGCTTTAAGCTCATTTCAAAAGCACAAGACTTGTTTTTGTAGGGTTTGGAAAGACTTAGCAATTGTTGTTTAAAATCAAGGTTTATTTTGGTGATTTGGATTTTATGCAATAAAATTAGGGTTAGCACTTTCACCTAGTGTATGCAATTGGTGTAACATCTATAGTTGAAAATTTTAAAATGTATGGTTGATTAGAAGTGCTAAGAGTGTATAAAATTTTGTGATAATTTAATAGTGAAGTTGAGAGATATTTGATCTTTAGTGTGAGAAAGTATCAGAAGTTGATAGTTTAAGATTGTTTAGGATTTTTGTGATATCTAGAGATCTATTATTCAAAATAGGGTGAAATATAGCATGTTATTAGAAGACTTAGAAATCAAGCTATAAATTAATTTTTAGCTAAAATTAATAGTTAAAAAAGGAGAGATTACTACTAAAACATTTATATCAATTTTTAAGTTGGCGGCCAAGTAACATCAATGCGGATTTTGAATATTTTTTTATAATTTGGTTTCATGCATATATGTAAATCACAACTTCTTCTATAGCTAGGTGTCCACTGCATTGCCAAATAAGACAATATATAATATGACATAAGTGGTAAATCCAATATGAACATTTGACGTGGAAGATGTTGGATTTTATTTGTGATTATTTGGAATTGATGGCACAAAAAGGCAAGAAGGTTGAATTTGGAGTTTTTGATAGAGCTTTGGATGGCGCTTCAAGTGGATCTTCAAGTGGAGCTTCAAGTAGATTTTTTACTTATAAACAAGATATATACTTAGATCTAAATACTACAAATATATTTTAAGCATTTATATTATTTATGCAACACCAATAGGATAATGATCACAAGGAGGCTTTGGCAATCAAAGCGTTATAAGCTATGGTTAACAAAATTGACCAATTTGATAGAAGAAATATTTCTAAGTATTTGAGATGTTATATATAAAAAATGGAATTGAATTGTATATTTGAAAAAGAGATGATTCTATTATTTGAGCTTACCATGATGTTGGAGATGAGAGAACATGTAAGATTGATTATGGAATAATTTAGAAGTTCTTAGGAGATATTCTTTCATGCAATGAAAGATGAATATTTCTTAAAAGATTTTGATTGAGTCACTAAAAAGTCATTTTTGGAATGGATTGAATATCCTAATAAGAAATTGTAAGCTATTGAATTATTAAGGGAGTTTGAAAGGCAATATTCTTGATTATCAAAAGTGGAAAAGATAACATTGGGATCAAATAATATTAAATTGTTTCTTCAAGCAATTGATACAAAATTGTAAGAAAAATTAGAAATTCTTCTTGAGAATAAAGAAGAAAATGAAGGTTGACAACAAAATGGAAAGAAGTTGAAGATGCTGTGGGACTATTTGCAAAAAAAAGAAAAGAGAAAGAATAGGGCTGATATTCAAAGAATTGTACAAGTATCTAAAATTCAAGTATCTACTTCACAATCAATAATACCTATTATCAAACCTTTAATGATTATACCAAAGAAAGGAGATGTAAGAATTGAAAAAATTATATGTGGGATGCAGAATCTTGAAATCAAATTTGTAAGATTTGAGGAGAAGATTTTTATAATAAGTTTAAAGCCTACTTCTAGGTAAAGGTATATCCAAAGATATATTTGGTGTGATGATGATTCTCATTCTTGAAAAAATTGCAATGAATTCAATGAAATGGTGTAACAAAGCATTATTTTTTGAAAAGATGGGAAAGTGGCATTAAAAGATACTGGTGATTTTTTCCAAACCAACTTTTATAAGGGAGGTATAAAAGCACTAATTAAAAATTATTTGGCACCAAATGGGATTGTACCAATGGAAGTTACAAGTTATGGTATTAAGGTGGATGATGATAGCAAACAAGATTTTTTTGGAAATATTGAACCTAATGGATTTTGATCTTATGCCTATATTGCTAAAAATCAATATGAAGCTTTAATGGAAGAAAAGAGGAGACATGATTTTGATGACACAAGAGAAGAAAATTCTTCTAAGAAACATACTTGAAGAGATAAGGCTTATAAGATGGCTTCAAAAGAGTTATTAATAGAGGATGCTTCAATAGGATTAAAGCAAAAATCAAAAGACACAAGAAAAAAAGGTAAATCAATAAGTAAAAAGATTGGATACTATTGAAAAAGAATTGTATGGATTAAAAATATCAAAAAATAATGAAAAGATTATTGGTATTTATGAAGAAAATGGATTGAAAAATCTTTTGAAATTGATTGCATCTTTTAGATTAGATAACAATAATAAAATTATACAGATTCATTCAAAAGAAGTTTATGATGTGATTGAATCTTTTCAAGCATTAGAGATTATAGTTAAAATAAAATTTAAGATAATAGATAAGAAGGTGAAATTCATTGCTAAATCTTTGTTAGAAGATTCTAAAGAACAAATAAAAAAAGCATCAAGAAAAAAGAGCTTAAGAGATCTAAAGAATATTAGACTTAAATTCACTAAAAAAAACTTTTGAGGAATTGAAGATTGGTTTTGATGATTCTTTATTGCCAAAGGAAATTGAGTACTTCAAAGAGATACTAGCAAAACAAGATAAATCATTTGCCTTTGAATCTTATAAAATTGGATGTGTAAATCCACATATTGTAATTCCAATGGTTATTTTTATTATACCACATATACCTTAAAATTTGAGATTAATTTCAATATCAAAAATATTGTATTGTAATTGCTTATAATATATAAAATCCAATCAAAATGTATAATATGTTCATAGATTATAATATGTATTAGAATGGCTAAAAAAATAAATTAAAGGGAGTTGGTATAAGAAACTTTATTTCAGATTTTTATTTAGTTTGGTTATGGCGTTTAAATTATATAGGACCTAAATATTTAGTATAAAGCCTTGAGAGGCAATTAAAATCTAAAGAAGAAGAATTAAACCACTAAGAGGCTTATTTGGAAGGATGAAGACAAATTATAGATGAATGAAGGCAAGGGGTGAAGTTCTTCATTCCTATTGGTCAATGGTCATATTCAAAAGGCTTTGAGGAGGCTGCCTGTAAGAAGAACAAGGATTCTGGCAATTTCAAGGAGGCATTCAAAAATCAAAGACTAGAATTAGAAAGCTTATTTTTTTTAATTACAATTTTGATATAAAAATTGAGAGGTTTGGAATTTTTATAAAAGAGAAGTAGGCACTTGAAATTAAGATATACAAATAGTACCTACTATCACTCTTTTGAGTATTGGAGGAGTTATACAAAAGCTTTTGGAAATTAGAAGATGTGGTTAGAGAGGTAATTTTAAGATCTACATCTAATAAGAAAGAATTACTACATTTAGAATTCTAAAAAAGGAGATATTAGGAGTCAAAGAAAACAAATCGAATTCCAAGATAGTAAGTGTGAGGGATACAAGATAGTAGGTTAGCCAAGAACCAAGGAGAAGAATTCAAAATCAGAATAACTTCAAGAACAAAAAATTAGATCGACAAGAATAAGAACTAGATCAAGAATAAGAAACTGGATTAATATTAAGAACAAGGCAGCACTTTGGATTGCTCCAAGACTTATGTTGGCAAGATTGAGGTGCTCCTCAGTCTTGCCTCTTATTTATACTATGAGGCCTTATGTCCTATTAGACCTTCTAAGAATATCTTAGAATATTCTAAAAGCTTAAGGAAGATTTTAGAAGACTCTAAAAAGTCTACGGAAGGTCTTGAAAGGTTGAAAAAGATTCTAGAAATTTGAAGAATATTTTGGAAGATTCTAAAAAGTCCAGAAGAGGTCTTGGAAGGTTGAGGAGGATTCTAGAAGATTCTAGAAGATTTTAGAAAGCTATAGAAGATTTTTAGAAGATTATAAAAAGTTCTAGTAATAGCTTAAAGTATGTCCGTGATAGTAAGTAGATTATTTTGTTGATAGTAATGGTTTTTATCATATCTTGAACTTCTACAAGAATTTTTATGTAAACATTTTTAAAAGAATATAATATTATATTAAAAAATTATACATCAAATTTTCATAGTATTTGAACTTTTAGTTTGTGAGATATAAAGAATTTAGTACATAGATTTTTGTAAACAAGGGTTTGAAGCTACTGTTAGGATTTTTATAATAATTAAAGATTGATAACAAGTCAATAGTTGAAATTTGTTATCCAAGTTGTTAAGAGTACATCAGTACTTTAAGTAAATTTAGAGTGGTTTTGGACAATTGGATTAAAAATTATGGTTTATTGAAGTTTAGAAAAAATTCCCTCTTTACGGATGAATGAGAGTTTTAAAATATTTGTTATATTCTAAGTATTTTGGAAAAATAAGACTTATGTATTAGGTATAATAGTCCTATGAAGAAGTCTTATATATAAGTTTAGAGGTTTTGTTATACAAATAATTAGTAGCAACCAAAAGCTCTGCGCTTTCTTGAGACAAATTCTTTCTACCACGACAATGACGCATTTGCCAAGTTTGGTAGAATTATTGAAAGAAAAGATGAAGATGAAGATTTGGAAGTCTTCTTTTGTACTATATTCTAGTTGAAGATTTACGGTACCTAAGAAAAATGGATCATTTTGATTTATTCAAGATATGCAACCAATAAAATGGAGTGACTATCAAAAATACAAGAAATGGACCAATAGTAGATAAATTTATTGAAATATTTGTAAAAAGGGCTATTTATTTAATGGGTGATTTATATTCAAGCTATAACCAATTTCAACTTGTAAAAGAAAGTAGAAACATGATAACGATGAGAATACCACTTAGGCTAGTTAGAATGTGTACTCTTTTTCAAGGTGCTACTAACTCAGTTGGACATATAATGAATGGGATGAACAAGGTATTCAGAGATTTTATTCTTAAAAAAACTATATCTTTTCTAAATGATATTCCTATAAAAAGGTACAAGAAAGAAAACAAGGATAAAACTTTAGATAAGAAGGGATGTCGCAAGTATATTATTGATCATATATAAGATTGTGAAAAGATATTGATTTAGCTTGAAGAACATTATCTTACATTATTGGATGTAAAATCTATGTTCAAAGTATAAGAAGTTATAATTGTTGGATATTTTTATAGATTTTATAGAAAGAAACTAGATCTAATCAAGATTGATACAATTAAGAGAATTAAAGAAGATCATAGTTCTTTAATAGAGATACAAAGGTTTTTGGATGTATGTGTATTCTACCATATTTGGATTCTTTACTATGCTCATATAGCAAATCTATTGTATGACTTATTATATAAAAATTATCAATTTAAATGAAAAAAAAGCATATCAAAGCAATACAAAGATTGAAGGATTTATTGATATCACCTCTAATGTTGAAAAAAATTAATTATAAGTGCAATAGACTAGTGATTCTTATAGTGGATACTAGTCTAATTGCCATTAGATGGACTATAGATCAAGATGATTGAAATAGACACATATTTGTAGTTCAATTTGAAGCTAAGATTTTAAGTACTTATCAGCATATATATTCACAAGTGAAAAAATAATTATAGAGAATTGTTTCAGCTATGAAAGCTGAAAAAGATTATTTAATTGGGACAATGGTGGTGATTGAAACAAATTTTTTGCCTTTATTTGGAATGATTATTAATTATACAATATCGGATATTATAATATTGAAATAGATTACTTATATTAAGTTATTAAATTTGGAGTTTAGGCATATTACAAAAAAAGACAATCCAATAGCAAATATGTTATCTGAAGCAAAATATGATGGAGAAGAAAAGATTATTGATGATATTGATGATGTAGGTACAAAATTTTATTTAGTTTCACAATTGAATAAGAAAAATAAGTCATTTCATTAAAAAAATTATGAAGTAGAATTATTGGATATTGAACATTATTTGAACATATTAACCAAGTATGCTAATTGGTTGGTTGAAAATTTTAAACAAGTCAAGAAAAACACATACAAATTCATATTATAAGAAAAATTTCTATGGAAGAAGCCAAAATCAAACATTAGAATGCTACAACAAGTAGTAGGTATCAAAAAAGATCAACAAAACTTAATCAAAGAGTTTTATGATAGTCTATGGACGGGTGTTACGAACATAAGATTTACTCCAGTAATTATTTAATTAATATAGACCAATAGAAGTAGATAAAATAAGTTGATTTGATAATATCTCATAAAGAAGCTTCCTAGAAGCTTCATAGATGCAAAATCACTTTTGTACATGTCTATAGGTGATTGATAGGTTAAAAATTTGGTTAACAAGCTAGTCACATGGCACACATGTTGGTAGCTTGTGGAACAAGCTAGCCATGTATCACACATGTTGGTAGCTTGTGGAATAAGTGAAATATGTGGCGCTGTTGGGTAGAGAGAATTTGCCTTGAGAAAATGCCGGATTCTTAGCTGCTACTAGAATTAGCAGGGAATATGAGAGGAAGCCGTGTAAGTATCTTCTATACTTGCACAATATTTGTTCAAGCTTTCAAATTATACTTGTATTATACTTATACAAGACTTATACAAATATAAAGTATAAACCCTTATATAATACTTATACAAATACTTCTATAAATACTTGTATAAAATAGTATATAATCCTTGATATAATACTTGTACAAATACTTATATAAATATTATATATAATACTTATAGAATATTTATATAAATACTTGATATAAATACAAGTATATATATTTATATAATAGGTATAAGCAAAGTATGTATATATTCAAGTATACCTCAAAATACAACCGCATATGAAGAATACAAGTTATGCAACAAGCTGAAACTAAATAAATCACTAAAAATCCATCCAAAGTTCAAATCAAGCATGCTTATAGCCTATGAAAAAACATTGATCTATTGTAAAAAATATCAAAATTACAAAAATAGATATCTTATTGTTTAAAAGTTATGGCTAAAAGAAATAGGCACCAAAATTTTCCAATAAATACAAAGGCAGCAAAGCTCCTCTTCACTTCAACCTTTGTTGTGATTACTTCTCTTCTCCAAATTGGGCATGCAATAGCTTTTTTGAAAGCTCACTCCATCATCTAACTTATTCTAAAATTTCACATGCATGCCTCTCAACCTCCAGATTTTATAGCTAGTTGATTCTACTCTTCAAACCCTAGTAACAATTTGCCCTCTTGATACTTCATGGCTCATAAAACTTTCATAAAAGCTCCAAATGTATTGATTTTTATTTTCATAGAAAGATTACACAAACTTCTATAAGTATCTAAAATATCAAAAAGATTAAAGATATTTTCCGACTTGGATGGTTGAACAAAGTCTCTACCCCTCTTCATCAGGTGGCAGCAAACCCTTCCCCACTCTCAAGCTCACAACTTTTCTTCTCCAACTCCAAATGCTACAAGAGATGTCTTGATAGAAAGCTAGCACAATTTTCTAAACTTTTAATAAATTTTACTAAGAAAGACTTGAAATAAAACTTGTAATGGCAGATCGAAGTTCTTGCCATCACTTTTTAATAGCAGCAGACCTCATTCTACTAAAACAAGCATAATTTTTTGCTCACAATTCCAATATAAGCAAGTGAGTAAGTTCTAGAATCCTCTTAACTCCAAAAACACATGTCTTAATTTTCATCAAAAATACTTTTATATCCTCGGAGCTATCTCTCTCCAAAGTTCACCACTCAAAAATTGTCAAATCCTAGGTCTAGCAAGAGGAGTATATCTCTCTTTCCTTCCATATCAATCTATGACACACCCACATGGGCAGCCAAATCCTATTGGATAGGCCCTATTCACCCCATGCTCTTCTTTTTTATCCCTCACAAGGTCCATTCTACCTCAAAAGTCAACAAGAAAGGTAAAACAACCTTTACTTTTCTTCTAATTACAAAAGAGTCTATTCTAGGATATAAATAAGGTAGGAACAAAATAAATAGCCATCTTAATTCACTAACTAAGTGGCTATAATAAATCCTCTCCTTATAATATCTTCTAAAATAACATCTAGTATTCATGTAATAACAATGAATCAGATATTTAATATTTTTATCATTTGTTTTCAAAATCTTGTATGACGTGGCACATGTGAGAACTTGTCGTCTGAGTTTGACATGTCTTATAAATTAGACACGTGTAGGAGGTCCTTTAGAATATCGCGTAGCTCTTAATTAGATAGTATTTATAGAGGCAAGAGTGAAGCTTTCTTTACTCTTGTCAACTCCTTTCTTGATCCTAGTCTAGTTTCAAGAGTCATCATGTTTCTAATCTTTGGCAATAGCCATTTCAATTTCTTTTAAAATATCGTCCGCTTTCCTTCTTATTTTATTTATCTTACGTAGCAGTTCGCATAACTCTGCCTGATGTGAAAATGTGCACAATTCGGCAGCCAGTTGATAGAATCCTAACACTCCTGATATGAAACAGCCTTTTCTTGATTAAGGCCCGGATTATGTTTTTCTTACGATAAAGGGAGCAATATCATATTAAGTATGAAGTGTCAGTTGCAATGATATTGTTTTTAAATTTTTTTTTTGAGTGTATTCCTTCTCGTTTCTTCAAGTGTGACGCCTTCTTTTTCTATTGTATTATTATGGGCTTACACGAAAATGAAGAGTGCAATATCGCATGAATGTAAGAAGCGAATAAAATGCTTACCGATGGAATAAACTCGATTTACCGCGCGAGGAAGCGTGAGATTAGCGGTGAATATAGAGATGGTTGGGTACATCGTACTCTACGTGAAAGCCTTTTCTCTTTTATGATAGGCCATTGAATATTAAAAAACCAAAAATTAGTTTGTTTTAGAAGTTTGATGGCACAAGATCTAAGTTTTGAGGATTCGTCAATTAGGTACAACTGGTGATTGAACTTCAATCTCAGAGTTATCTTACGCAAGGATTTTAAGTTAGGTTTATTGGAATGTTACTTTTAGATTCTGCTTTATTGTGGTTTTTATCTTTTTTTAAATGACATGATCCAATATTGGATAATTTGGAGGCATTTTTAGTGAGATTTTTATCTATGTATAGAGAACATAATTCAATTCGTGTTGCAACTAACAAGATTTGCATCCTATAACAAGGCAATTGATCAATGTCGTTATATGCTTTATAATTTCAACAACTAGCTACTGATATTAAGTGGAATGATGTTACACTCATCAGCTAATTTTTCTACGGATTATAATATGAAATAAAAAATTAATACTCAATTTATTTGAAGTCATAGGACTATTTAAATTCAAGCAGATTGATTTGTTGTGAAGTCCATGATTATTATTTTGAGTTTTTGATCAAGGGATTATAAAGGAAAACTGACGTTATTATTTAATATGATATTAACATCGCCATAAGCGTGAATTTAAGTAAATGTCTACAAGTAATAGTAGAAATTTAAGCCTCTTATTGAATAAAGAAAGTTTTGGCGTTGTCGAGGAAGAGTATATTTATATTATGGCTTTCAAGTACCTTCTTCGATATTCGTTGAAGGTGATATTCCTGAAATGAAATTCTAGCTCCCTAAAAATGACATTTGAGGAAAACAAATTTATCCGGTATAATAGAAACATGCAGTTGGAACTACTTCACAGGTATACTTATTAGATTGGTATAAATATCTTTTTAGATGAAACGATTTGTTAAGAATTTGTAAAATCTATTTAATACAAAAAAAAATTAAATCAAATGCATTATGAGAAGTCATAGATGGTCGCCCATTGTCTTCTGGAGATGTCACTCATGAAATCCGTCCTATAAAAATAACAATAGATGGTCATAATAGCTATGTAACCTTTAACATAATTAAATCTCCATCTAATCCAATTATTTTAAGTTTATCATGGCTAAAAAAATATAATCCTCAAATAGATTGGAATTCTTATAAAATTGATTTTTTTCAAAATATTATTCAACATCCTGCCAACCAAATCAAAAGCTATAAGTCTAATATAATAAAACTTGTACTTATAGGTGCAAAAGCTTTTGTACATGCAGCAAAAGAAGGATCAACTTTTATTATTTATGCCACATCTATTTTTGATAATAGAAAGACTTTAAATAATATTTCAAGCTAATATCTAGATTATCACGATGTTTTTGAGAAAAAAAATATAAATATTCTTTTAGAGCATTGTCCGTATGATTATTCAATTGACCTGAAAGAGGGAGCTCAGCCTCCATTTGGACCAATCTACAGCTTATCACAAAACAAGCTGGCTGAACTCAAGGAATATATTGATGAAAACTTAGCCAAGAATTTTATATGTCATTCAAAATCTCTAGCAGGTGCTCCTATCTTGTTTGTAAAGAAAAAAAATGGATCACTACGGATGTGCATAGATTATTGAGGGCTTTACAAGATTACCATGAAGAATAGATATCCTCTACCATTGATATCTGGACTTTTGGATCAATTGAATCAAGCTGAGATCTATACAAAAATAGATCTACGAGGAGCATACAACCTGGTCCACATCAAAGAAGGAGATGAATGAAAGACTATTTTTTGAACAAGGTATGGACATTATGAATTTAATATTATGCTTTTTGGACTCACAAATGCACTAGATGTTTTTTAGTATTTCATGAATGATGCTTTTTGTGAGTTTTTAGATTATTTTATTGTTTGTTACTTAGACAAAATTTTAATCTATTCTAAGGATGTAAAAGAGCATGAATTACATGTTCATCATATATTATAAAAATTTGGAGATATCAGATTATATGCCAAGATGGAAAAATTTGTACTTCATACTACGCAAGTTGATTTTTTAGGATACATCATTTCGAATGATAGTCTTGTGATGGATCTTAAGAAAGTCCAGATAATCATGGATTGGAAGATTCTAAGAATAGTAAGAAATGTGCAATGCTTTTTGAGATTTGTTAATTACAATTGAATCTTTATCAAGAATTTTTCTCAAGTTGCAGCTCCACTTATACGTCTAACTTATAAAGACAACCTCGAGTGGAGTAAAGAAGCAGAAGCATCGTTTAAAGCTCATGATACTTCAAAGTTCGAGTTCAAAAATAACTTATTTTATTTTGAAGGACGTTTATATGCCTTAGAAGGTGAAATATAACTACATGCTCTTGAAGCTCATCACAACTTCCCCGCAACTAGACATTTTGGATGCAATAAGACCTTAGAATTAATTTCAAAAGATTTTTAGTGGCCTCAAATGTGGAAGGCTGTTAAAGAGTTTGTATAGTCCTATGATGTTTGTTCAAGATCAAAAACTCTTCATCATCGACCTTACAGACTTTTCCAACCATTACCTATACCAAAACAACCTTAGTCTTCTATTTCTATAGATTTCATCACAAATCTTCCAAATTCAAATTTATATGATTCTATATTCATGATTGTATATTGTTTCATCAAAATGGCATATTTTGTACTATATACAAAATCTATCATAGGTGAAAAAATAGCTAAACTCTTCTTTGACAACATCTATTGTTATCATGGATTATCAAGGGATATTATATCAAATAGAGGTATACAATTTGTGTCAAGATTTTGGAAAACGCTTTTAAAGATTTTAAAAGTAGACATAAAGTTATCTTCAGCTTTCCATCCTCAAACTGATGGACAAACGGAGCGTGTAAATCAAATCTTGGAGCAATATTTGAGATGTACTATCAACTACCAACAAGATGATTAAACAACTATCTTACCATTGGCAAAGTTTGCTTATAATAATATGATATATTCTTCTATACAACAAACACCTTTCTTTACGAATTATGATTATCACCTACAACTTGATATTTTTGATTTTTTAAAAATTGATAATCCAGTAGCAGAAGATTTTGCAAATCATTCATATTATGTCACAAATACAATGACAATGACATTGTATTTGTGACATTAAAGAGATAGAAAACCAACAACCAGCAGATTCAATTCAAGAACTTTTGTTTGCTAATTTATCGGATAAGACATTACGATTTTCACAACCTTCAAGACGACGAAATAGAGATGAGGACCTTCAAGGATGACATGTCTTTCCTTAGATTGATGGCAAAATATAACGTGTTTGGTATGACAACCTTAGAAGAGACTCCCGATGTTTGGTGATACTTTTAGAGGTATGAACTACTCTTGATGGTGTTCCTAATATTTTCTTTGAAGGCAGTTATGAAGGCCTCAACAATGATCAAATAAGAGGGTGGTCTTCTCGCCTTGGTATGAGATATTATCGATAGCTCAAACGCCCTATCAACTACCTTTGAAGGGAACAAAGATCAAAGTATATAGCAAGCATAATTTGATATATTTTGGACTTCCTCAACATGTAATCACTACTCCTTCCTAGAAAGGGAGGTAATATCACGGACATAAGATTTATTCTAGTAATTATCTAATTAATATAGACCAATAGAAATAAATTGATTTAATAATATCTGATAAAGTAGCTTCTCAGAAGCTTCATAGATATGGAATCATCGTTATACATATCTATAGGTGATTGGTAGGTTAGAAATTTGGTTAACAAGCTAGCCACATGGCGCACAAGTTGGTAGCTTGTGGAACAAGCTAGCCATGTGTCACATATGTTGGTAGCTTGCGGAACGAGCCAAATATGTGGCGCATATGTGAAAAACTTGTCGTATAAGTTTGACACGTGTCTTGCAAATTAGACACGTATAAGAGGTCCTCTAGAATATCGCCATGTAGCTCTTAGTTAGATAATATTTATAGAGATAAGAGTGAAACCTTCTTCACTCTTGTCAACTCTTTTCTTACTTCTAATCCGGTTTCAAGAGTCTATAATTTTCTTGTCTTGTGGCAATAGCCATTCTAATTTTTTTTAATATATATACTTCTTTACTTCTATTTTGTTATACTTCTTAATAGAAATTTCATATGTTTATTTGCTTTCATCAAGTTCTTGTCCTTGATAGTGGAGCATAGAAGAATTTGGACTACTTTTGCTAAATTGAAGGAATGATATTGGTGAAAGAATATATAATCAGATGTAGTTTTATTTATAAAATCTTGTGAAACTTATCAAATGTATTCAAATATACGACATTGAGATAGAATAGAGTTGTAGAAGCAAATCAATCACTATGCCAAACCTTTAAGTGTTGAGAGATTTAGAAAAACAAAATTCAAAAGATTTACTTGCTATACAAGCTTCAAACAAATCAATGCAATTTTTATAGCCTTCAATTGAAAAAAGTAAGGACGATACATTTCAATGCCAAGTACAACCACAATTGGAGCCATTAAGATCAACATCCAACCATGCAAGTCTTGATTTCAATACTTGAACTTTAGTGATATTGCTTAAGCTTAAAAACATAAATCTTCTTAAGCTCGAGATCTTACTTGGAGGATATTTTGAAGGCTACAATGAAAATGAAATCTTTAAATGAGATGTTTCAACAATAGAGGTATTAGCTCAAGGTCATAGATAATTTCTTCGAGGATCAATAGAACCTATTGCTTAAGAATAAAGAATAGAATACATAACTTTATTGATATAACATATTCTTGACTTTTTATATGTGTAAGAAGATTTTTGAAGGTATGAGCTCCTTTTGAAACTTGTTACTAGAGAAAGAGGTAATATTAGGAATATACACTTCAAAAATTTATAGAATCTTCTAGACCATTCTAGAGATATCTTAATTAATACAAGTCGCTTAAAAAGCTTTCTAATTGGTGGAAATAGCTCGAAAAGCTTCGTAGGTAATGGAAAGAGCTTGAGAAGCTTTTAAATTGATAGAAAGAATTCAAAAAGCTTCTAAATTAGTAAAAGCTACTCGAGAAGTTTCTTAATTTGATAGAAGCCACTCAAGAAGCTTTTTAGACATGAGTATATATTAAATTCAAGATTGAAGAGTTCTTTAGTCTCAACAATATATCTCTTTGAATTCTAGCTCAACAATATATTGTTGTTCATATATTCATCTAGATAATTCAAATCTTTGTCAATTTTTTCTCACAAATTTCTTTCTAATTCAAGTCTCTTGTGTTACATTCTTGTATCTTTGATAGATGATATTGGCTTATGAAGTGATTTAAAATTTAATTTCTTCACATAAAACTCATTTTTTAAAAATGTGAATAATATTAATATTTTTATATTATCTAAATAAATAGAAATAAAATTAGATAAAACAAATTATATATATATATATATATATATATATATATATATATATTTAAAAAATAAAAAATAAAACTTATTAAACATAAATTGAATATATAAATATATTGTGTGGCTATCAATAACTTATTTTAAAAACAACTTTAAAAACATTTCACAACTTATAACATATAAACTTTGTGATTCTTAAAAAACTTTTATATGACCTCCTTATTATCTAATATTTATAAAAAAATCAAAATTAAAATTATTTTTAATTTTTATATTATTTTTTTTATATTTCTAATCTTAATTTAAGATTTTTTTATTTTTTAATACTTCACCATCATCATTTTAAAGACTTTTAACTTATATATATATATATATATATATATTGATGATTATCACTATTTTAATTATAATTAAAAAAATCATGTAATTATATCTAAATTTATATTTTAGATATATGTATAGCCAAAAATTCAATAAAATAAAAGATAATTATTTTGGTGCACCATATAAATATTTTATAAGTTATTACAATCCTAAAATTATATGTTAATTAATATAAATTACATATCACATGTTTATAATATAATAACAACTATGTATTTATTCATGTTAACTTTATACACAATATTTAACAACTAATAAACATAGTCATGTTATTCTCATTCATCAAATCCCTAAAATTTTGATCAAAATTTCATTGTTTGTACCTCCAACCAAAAAACATTACCTTTCTAACCTTACACGTTCCCACTCAATTTGCTACAAAAATAAATAAAAAACCAAATGTTTAATAACAAGGATCCTTACATCTCTTCAGGCGCCATGGTGAAGAACCCAATCTTGTCTAGTACCATGCCAGACCTTCCAAAGACTCCCACAACCTTGCCTTCACCACTACTGAACTGCGTCCCGCCAGACCCTCCAAAAGGTCCATACTTGCTCAGATTTGTTCGGATAGTTAAAGATAGAATGCTCACCACTTCGCCGCCTCTGACAGTCACTGCTGCTGTTACCCCATACGATCCTTCGATTTCTGTCACGTACTCATTGGGCTCATCGATCTTGACCTGTTTCCAGTGTGTAGAATAGTTTGGTCAGTCACAAGCAGCACATTCAGTGAGACTGTGCAGCTAGATCCTCTACTGCGTTTAACTTATCTACGCCCTGAGCACTAACTGTAACTTAGCACAAAGGAGAAACTACCGAACAGCCATACTGCAAGGTTTAGTTCATGGCCCTCACCTGAGCATATTTTGAACCTTGTATGCTTTGCCCATGGGTAGCGAAAAAGATGTGTTCGTTCACTTCGTACTCTATCTCAACGCAGCAGATGCAAGCCATTGGATCTCTTATGTGCCACAGTGATATGCTTTTTATGGAGGTGACCACACCGTCAAAGAAAGGGCCTCCCCCATCGCCTCCCCAAGGCCCCCGCACCTGTAGAATCCAAACCGGGGTTTATGCAGCTCATTAACGCAGAGTCCAATCCTCGGATTGAGAATCAATATGAATTCTACGTCACTTATGGTGTGGGTCATGTGCTGAACAAAAAATCTTTCATCGCAGAATTTACTGAACAGCTCTTCAGAAATTGTGCATATCTCGTATTCATCTATCAGCTCGTAAGGGTGACTTACCTTGACCTCATCTCCAATATTCATAGAAGCCCCTCCAACATGAATGGTAGTGTTCCATAATGCCTCCTGGTCACCTGCCAAAACCCCAATTGATGATTATGCATACAACAGACCGCAAAACACGAACGTCATAACTGGTGCAATGACTCATCCTGAAAATCTTCGACATTTGAAATGGTAGGCTCCGCACAATCAGGTCTGACGCTGCGGTATCACTTACCTGCTCCTATATTCTTCCATCGGCGGAATGAGACAACTCTACCTGGTTACAGCTAGGGAGGTATGGTAGTTGAGCAACCCAAAGTTTCACAACATGGCTCTCCAAATCGACCCATTCATGTGCTCTACTTCCCTGTGCGAAAAATGGGCACTGTAATTGAAGGTTTTCACGAAATCAAAACAGATTGTGAGTAAAGACCATACCTCGCAAGAGAAGACCTTTAATGTAACGGAGCTCTGTGCAAATTGTGGTGAATACCGGGCGCATCCTAGGGTTTCCGTGCCAGCAGAGTTGGATCAGAGCTGCCAATCGCTCGGGGATGTAATCAGGCAACTTCGGCCTCTCTCCGGCCCTCACAGCAGTATACGACGGCAATTTCATTGGGTATGGCTCCTCCCCTGACAATATTTCGCAGCACATGATTCCAAATCCATAAACGTCGAGTTTCATAGGGTGATAGCGAGACGACGGTGTGGGTTCATCTGTCCATTCATACTTGTAAGCCTCTGGAGCCATCCAAGCCCTAGTGCCTGTCATAAGTGTTTGATGACCCCTGTTCGTGCTAGTGTTCTTAATCTTTGTCAACCCAAAGTCCGCCACCTTTGCAACGAAGGGACAGGTGTTACCGTTGCTCCATGGTTCTGTCGTTCCGTGTTTAGGGTCCGCGAATTGTAGAAGAACATTGCCCGACTTGATGTCACGGTGAGCCAGGTGCTTGCTGTGAAGGTATCTCACGCCTTCAGCAATCTGCAGCAGCAGGTCAACCGCTTGTGTGATTGAAAATGGAGTGACCGCACCAGGAGCATATTTTTTTTCCCGAAAATCCTTTAAAACGTCGAAAAGGCTCTTGTGCATGAGCTCCATGACGATCCCCAGCTCACTATCCGCGAAGCAACACATGATGCGGAGGACATGGGGATGGTCTAGTCCAGCCATAACAGTGACTTCCTGCTTGAAGACATCTTGGTGGACAGAACCACTGTTGAACACCTTCTTCGCATACTCAAGCCCCAGCCATGTTGTTTTTCGCACTTTGGCAAAAGAGCCCCTTCCCAATCCTTTTCCTTTGGGAAGTTGCTGGGAGTTCACCCACAGTAAGAGAGGCGACCGTAATGGCAATGTTCCTCTCCTATCCACCAATCGGTTCTCTTCTGCTTCCAGTTTATTTAGAAGCTTCCGGGCCAGGCATCGTCCATCGGTGCCGGGCTCACACATCTCGTCACAAACATGGGAACGTCTGAGAAGGTCCCGCAGAGATTGGGAATCTTGCTTCGACGCTGCTAACAATTTGAAATTGTCCGCGAATGTGAGATTTCCGTCACAAACCCTCTGCACAAAAGCGTTCTTCTCTATTACGAGGGAACTACAGAGCACCGATTCGTGCCATTCTATATCGTAAAGAAATTTACCGAAGGTTAGTTTCAAATTGCCTCGGTCGATGGCGACTTTCAGCCATTCGTCACCGCAGCAGCATACATCTATGAGCCTCTCGGCATCTTTCAGCACCCCCTGCAGCTCCACAGCAGCTGGTTCCCATGCCAGAATTTCAATTCCCTGGTTTTCTGCGTCACGCAGAACATTCGAAAATTCGTCTAGTATGTGCAGCGTTCCCTTGGCCTTCGTCGTGAGAAGTCGGCATTGCCGAGAGGCGATTTGCAATTCCTGGTCGATGTTTTTAGAGGAGAGTCGTTGGACCATCAATTCTATCGTCGTGCGAATACGATCTAAAATGGTTGCCATCACCAAATCGGAAAATTGTCTGCCCCAAGGACCAACAAGATCTACTCCCGGTCCAGGTTATTCGACTCGTCGACCTCATCTAAGCTGTAAAACCACTAGAGCTAGTAAAGCTTCCAAGTACGTGCTGTGCCTTTCGTACATACTCTTTCCAGCAAGATCATCGGTACAAGAACCATCCTGAGAAATCAAAGATGGCAAGTGTCAAAAAACAAAACAAAACAAAGATGGCAATACCTCACAACTGCACCCCGCACGTCCCAAGACCTGAAATGAACCCAATCGTCCACTCGCAATGTAATCCAACCCTCACGTTCAGAGCATTAACGCACACAACCGCTTTCGCAACTTGCAAACTACACTGAAACTTCACAGTGGGAACCTGAATTCGTTTCTAAATCTCCGCCGGAAGATCCAAAAAACAATTGATTTGCAGGCAGCGAATTTGGCGTAACTGCAACTTCCTGGGCAAGAGTCACATCAATACAGTAAAGGGATACTGCTCCTTAACAGGAAGAATCTTGCGGAGCATGCATCGAAGTCATTCGCCATTTGTATAGTAAAAGTTTATTTTCGAGGGCCTTCGTAGATCAGACAACAAGTTGCCTAATTTTAATGTGTCCAAATTAGGCTGTCGGGTCCTAGATTTAGGTGCATCTGGATACAGATGTAGGGGCATCTGCCAGCTGGAAGCTACTCTACAAATGCGCAGTACTTATTGTTGGAAGAATCTATTGGAGGGATGGGTTTCATGGAGAACACTGATATTTTAGTTTAGACGAGCTGGGGCGGAGTGTGGAGGTCGAAGCCCTTTATTCTGTGCACGGAACGGTATTCATTTGGAGCTGGTGTAAAATTAGTGGAGTAATACGACAGGCTCGGAACAACAACTAGCATTAATATAGCAGATTATTAAATCTAAAACTTCCTCCAGGCCTTATCTGGGACTGTGGGTGGGTATAGTAAACAGCACGTAACAGGGAATAACAGACACTATGGTGATGTCTGTTTTTCTTTTTTTTGAAAAGTATATGCACGTCGCAATTGCTTGCGTCGAAGTAGGAGAACGGTGTGGAGATTTTTTTTGTTTTTTGTTTTTTTTTTTGTAAACACAAAACGGGGTATGCCCGATGCTTAAATTATGAAAAGATGGAGATACAAAACAATGCAACACATATCCGAACACCTTTTTAGGTGGATATAATAGCAACTGAACCACCTCAAATAAAAACAACAACTAACCTATAGTTTTCTGTTTTATCATGCATAATAATATCACTTTGTGGTATCTTCAAGTTCCATTTGATTGTCATGTTGGATCTAAAATCAATCATATTTTTTGATATCCATGTTCTAGTCCACCTTTTGAGAAGCATTAGCTTGTGTTTGATATTGATTTTAATCTTACTAGATGTGACTTTTCACAAGATTTGTCCATATTCAATGAAATCCATTCAAATGATTTTTTTAGTGTAATAGATGGTCCAAACGTCAAATTCAAAAAAAAAATTTGTTTAATTAAATTCATATAGTCCAAATGCATAAACCATATAATAAGGGCCACATGGTAGAAAACCTCTTGAAGTAAGAATATAGAGATTGGATAAAAATTATTTGTTTCTAATTAAACCCTTTCCAAAGGTCCCATTGTTTAGGACTTAAGATTAATTTATACATTAGTGAAGTGGCCCAATTCCAAATATGTTTAGATTTAGTATATTTCTAAAAAAATTATATATAATATTTTTTTTCTTTAAAAAAAAAATATCAAGAAATATTATTATTAATGTTGGAGCTAAAATATTTTCTTAATTTGTTGATTGCTATATTACAAGATAAATTAATGCCATTCCTAATTGAGATAGTAATTCACCTTATATTTATAACTAACTCTAGGTTAATTGAATTCGTTTTAAAATTATACTTATAAAATTTTTTGTTGATTTTTATATCATTTAATCTTATTAAATATTCATAAATTTCAATTGGCAAGTTAATTTGTAATTAATTATCTCTCTTTGTCTAATTCATGCTTGTATATTTTTTATTTTTTTATTTATTAATTTTTATTTTCTTGTATTTTTTATATAAATTTTTTAATAGATAATTTTTTATTATATTAATTTTTTATTATATTAATCATATAGTTTTTTATCTTAAAATTTATTCTAAATGTGAATTAACAAAGTCAAGCACACTACCAAAGATATGAGAATATATAACAAGAGACTTGAATTAGAAAAAGATTTTAAAAAAAAACCAATATGGATTTGAATTAATTAGATGAATATACAAATAATATCAAGAAAGGTGAGCTAGAACTCCAAGAGATGCATTGTCAAGACTAAAGAACTCTTTAGCCTTGATTTCAATATATACTCTTATCTAAGAAGCTTCTTGAGTGGTTTCTATCTAATTAGGAAGCTTCTCAAACTCTTTCTACTAACGTAGCAATTTTCTAAGTTCCTTCTACTAACTATAAAGCTTCTTGAGCTCTTTCTTCCAACTTGGTAGCTTCCTAAACTCCTTCCACTAACTACGAAGCTTCTCGAGCTACTTCTACCAATTAGGAAGCTTCTCAAGTGACTATCATTAATTAAAAAGCTTCTAGAATGTTCTAAAAGATTTTCTAAACTTTTGAAGTATATGTTTGTATCATCTCTTCCTCTAGTAACAAGTTTCAAGAAGAGCTCATATCTTTGGAAATCTTCTTACATATGTAATCTTCTTAGTGAAGGTTATGTTAACATATTATCATCAAACATGTTTGAATTTGTGAAGATAGAATCAATGAAATTTTTGTACCTTTTGAGACGCACTAGTAAGATTTTTGGCTGGTTCTTAAGTATAATTATTGATATTATAGCCATGCCAATGAACAAGGTATTCTAATTTGCTCCACCTTTCTTATGAATTAAGTATCTTTTTGACCTTATATTCTTTATGATTTTTGATTTTGATACTAGGTGCTAATTGTTGTACTCTTTCTAAAATATATGACTTTCTATAAGGCTCCAAAAGAGAGACATGAAAAACTTGATGTACCTTCATAGAAGATGATAGTTGTAAATAATATGTCATTGGATTAATTTGCTTCTGGATAAAAAATGGTTTGAACTTCTAATAGTCTAACTAATTACATGGCCACTTGGTCTTAATGTTTCATTGAAAAAATCATATTTTATTTCCAATATGAAAAGTAAGCAATTAATTTCTAAATTTATCTATAAATATCTTATAAACATCTTAAATTACTTACAATTGAAGCTTCAAAGTTGTTTGGTATTACAATAGATGCTTTGCAAACCCTTTAATTACTAAATTGTTATTCTTTAATATATTTCATAGATCAAGCTTTAGGTAATATTTATAATTGGAATAAAATGATGTTTCTTGAGGTGAAGTATAAATAATATTATAATTTACAAACTTTGCTAATGGTAGATATAAGATCCAATCATCTTGTTGATAATTGATGCTACATCGTAAATATTGCTCCAAAATTTGATTAATTTATTTTGTTTGATTGTTACTTAAAGGATGAAAAGCCAAAAAAAATTTAATATCCACCTTTAATATTTCAAAAAGATATTTTTAAAATTTAGATACACATTGGGATCCTTAATTAAATATAATATCATGTGATACACCATAATATTAATATATATTATCAAAAAAATGCCTTGCCATTTTTTCACTAAAAGAAGTTTTTGTATAAAGAATATAATAAGTCATTTTTGTGAGTTGATCAACTACCACGTCAGTTTAGTCATAATACATATAATATATTATAATTATAATTGGAAATTGGAATGGCTATTGCCGATCCTCTATTGCTCTCTATAGGCACGAGTTATGCCTAAAATAGTGATAGTAGATACAATTTCGACATCCTAACTTTAAGCGCCTATATCTCTTTCATAAAAAGTCCAAATCATACAAGATTTGTACCAAAATCATATCCAAAAATCCAAACTTGCTGATCCTAGCCTTTGATGTTTGACTCTCATCCAAAAATAAACTCTAATTCCTAATAAACACTCAGGCAGCCTCCTTAAAGCCCATTGGGCATGATTTTTGGCTAATAGGAATAGAGACTTCTATCATCCATTTCCATTCATTCACATAGATGGCCTAACTACCCCTTTTCACATTAAAAATTCCTTTATAATCCTTTTTTTAATAAGATTTATACAATATCTGTTTTAAACATCAAATAAAAGAAGTAAATAAGATTTTAAGGATCACCAATGTCTAACAAAGATGATTTAAGATATACAAAAGTTATTATCAATATAAACCAACTTCAAAATCACTATCAAAAAAGAAATAAGGTTATATAAACCTCATTAATAATCTTTTTAGATAGATTCTTTCTAAACTAATAATCTAATTACATCTTGTAATCAATAAAAGTCCATTGATATGGCTTTTATTTAACTATATAATAAATTATATATTAAATATACATATATAATTTTTTCACATGGTAGCTGAATCACAACAAAACACCGTATGTAGTGTTAACAATCTATGACAATGCCATGTATTCATTGAAGGAATTGGATGATATAAGATTGAAGATACCTATTGCTGGGAAGCAAGTGAAAGTTTTTAAAAGACGAGATGGAAAAATAAATGTGGAGGATAATGTTGAAAATATGAATGACTCTAAAGAAGATAATTGTACTGAAATGGATAATGAATATAATGAAGAAGAACTTGGTGCAAAAAATGAAGAGATGGTGTGATGCCAACTATGACATGTGCTTCATTTGGCGCATGCCAGAAGATGCGTAGGTTCAAAGGGGGTGGATGTCATGTTGTAACACGTTTATATAATGAAAAGCATGAATAAAAATAATTTCTACTTAATACTTGATTATCTTGATTCAATAGAAACTTAAGATACTTAAGAAAAGATTTATGAAAGTCTTTTAGATTATTTTCTTGTTTTAATAGCTAATAGATAAAAATTAGTTATTAAAATTTTCTTTTAGGTTGTAAAAACTCTTTCATGGCTTTTAAAAAGCCATAAGTTAATAAAAATAGAACAGAAGAGATAAAAATTTAATATAATTGATATTAGGATTAAGTTGAGGATAGGATTTAACTTAAAAATCCTTAAAATAAGTTGGATTGATATCCAGGGGTTGATCGTGTATGGAACAGGGTCAAAATCAAACCTCTAGCCACAAAAACAGCCACCAAGGGCAGGGAGTTGATTCATTTAGAGATTAGTGACTAGGATTGGATAGCTAGCTTGAAGGACATTCTAAAGACATTAAGCTTGTTTTCAGAGGGTTTGTGAGGACTTAACAATTGCTGTTTGAAGTCAAGGTTTGTATGTGAGATTACATTTTTATGTAATAAAATTAGAGCTAGCACTTTTGCTATTTCGTGAAATTGATGTGACATGCACAGTTGAAATTTTGACAATGTGTCATTGATTGAACGTGCTAAGATTGAATAAAAAATTGTGACAATTTAACAATGCATTCAAGATTTATTCAATCTTTAGTACAAAGTGATATCAAAAGTTGATAATTTAGGATTATTTGGAGTCCTTGCAATATCTTAAGATCTATCAATTGGATCATGGAGAAATTTGATATAATACTAGGAGACTTGAAGGTTGAGCTACATATTAAATTTTAGCTAGAGTTAATAGTTATAAAAGTAGAAATTGCTGCTAGGATTTTTACCTTAAATTTTAAGCGAGCGGCCAAGTGACATCAATGTGGAATTTTGTCAATTTTTCACAATCTGTAAGTTGGGTTGGATTGAAACTTTTTAAGCATATAGAAGGTTTGTATTTGTATTTTTGTACAAAGTTTTATACCAAATTGATAGTTAAATTAAAAATTATAGCTTATTGAATTTCATTGATTAAGGTTAAAACTTATATAGAGACTCTTGGTTGCTTGATTGTAAGAAGTAACAAGCAATTGGAGTTTTATATAAATGAAGTTATAAGAAAGAATATTTTTAAGCACTTTATATTGATTCAAGCACTCTTATTATGATATTTAAATCATACCTTTTATATATGGACAAAACTTATTAAGGGTTCTTGAGTATATGTGAACCACAACTTCACCTTCCACAATCAAGTGCCTAGTGCATTTCCAAGCAGGACAACACATTATACAACAACGGAATTGATACAAAGATAAAAGCCTATTATATTGATTGAAGAGCAAATATATATCTGGAATGTTTTACTTTGATAAGACAATGTGTCTAGCGAAGAACTTCTTACACTTAAAATCCATCAATTATAGAGAAGACATGAAGATATATAAAAAGCAATTATTAAACTAAAAGAAGCACAAATCAGAAATAAAGATAGATTTAACAAATAACATTGGTTAAGGCCAAAAGAAATTTAGGAAGGTGATTGGATTTTGGTATATGGTAGCAGCTTGGATAACTACTATAGTATTCTTAGACGATTTTCTAAATGCTAGTTTGGGCCTTATGTGGTTGTAAATATTTTGAATAATGCCACATATGTATTAAGGGAGCTAGATGGAATGCACTTTAAAGTTTCAATTGTAAAAAAATGTATA
The DNA here is from genome assembly GCA_036785485.1 of Physcomitrellopsis africana. NCBI lineage: Eukaryota > Viridiplantae > Streptophyta > Bryopsida > Funariales > Funariaceae > Physcomitrellopsis > Physcomitrellopsis africana. Next base: position 269,702 of record JAWRVF010000186.1, on the reverse strand, counting down.
AAACTCTTTAAATAAAGAGGTCAAGATATAATACATGAAGATATATAAGAAGAGATTGACTTCTTTACAAATGAAGAAGAAAAACAGGATTTTAAAGAGAATATTATTGAAACAATTATATGATACCAATTACAACTTCAATTCTTTTTTGTGCATATTGAAAGATATATTGATTTGGAGGAGGTGGATGTCATATTGTGGTTCAGCTACCATGTGAAAAAATTGTATATATATATTTAATGTATAATTTATTATATAATTAAATGAAAGCTATAATAGTAGGTTTTATTGGTTATAGGATGTGGTTTGATTGCTAGTTTAGAAAGGATCCATTAAAAAGACTATTATTGAGGTTTATATAATTTTTTTTTTTTTTTTGATAGTGATTTTGAAGTTGATTTTATATTGATAATAACTTTTGTATATCTTAACTCACCTTTGTTAGACATTGGTGATCCTTAAGATCTTATTTACTTCTTTTATTTGGTATTTAGAATACATATTATATAAATCTTATAAGAAAAATGATTAGACAGGGTTTTTAGTATGAAAGGGGGTAGTAAGGCCATCCATATGAATGAATGGAGATGGATGATAGAAGTCTCTATTCCTTTTGGCCAAAAATCATGCCCAATGGGCTTCAAGGAGGCTGTCCAAGGATTTATTAGGGATTAGGATTTTTTTTTCGAGGGGAGTTAGACATTAGAGGCTAAAGGTAGTAATTTTGGTTTTTTGGATATGATTTTGGTGAAAATTTGGTATAATTTGGACTTTTCATGAAAGAAATATAGGTGCTCAAAGTTAAGATATCAAAATTGTACCTACTATCACTCTTTTGGATATAACTTGTGCGTATAGAGAGCAATAGAGGATTGATAATTGAAATTGGAAAGAGAATTTTTTTGGCTATACTTTTTATGCACAACTTGATAAAATCTAAGCCAGAATAAAAGAGATATTGGGAATTTAAGTCAGTGCTTGTAAGCTAAAAGTAGTATGTGACCTCACTTAATTATTTGTTATATTTTGAGCTATATCTTAAGCAATTTGATAGATTTTTGACTCAAATTTTTTAGAAGCGCATATATTTATATTACAAGATTATATGAAAAGTTTTTATAACATTAAGATTTTGGATTTGTGAGATATGAGGAAAATAGTGCTCGGGTGTCTCTGAGTTAGGGTTTTAAGTACCTACTAGGATTTTTAAGATATCGGATGATCAAAAGTGAATTTATGGTTGATTCTTTCTTATGATAAAACTTAAGTAGATTATCTACACTTTGAAATTTTTTTATAGAAATTAAATAGTTGAATCAAGAATTATTGAACTCTAAAGTTTGAAAAGAAATAAATCGTTGCGGGTGAATAAGGTTTTGAAGGGTTTTTGTGGCAATTTGAATTCTTACTATTAAGTCTTAAGTAAATTTTCTATAGCAAGATATCCAGTGTATTCTTAGATAGAAGATCATGCCACGCAACAACGGATTTGTAGTAAAGATGGAAGAAAGGTAGTATAATTTTTGAGTATGCCTCCAAATCATGAATGCAACCAAGACAAATTGAGAGAGAATCCATTGTCAAAGGTTGTTGAAGAATTTATAGATTTTTAAGGATTACCATTATAAAGCGGAAATATAAAGGTACAAAAGATGATGTATTTTTGCAAGATGTAGGTGCCTTTGATACAAGTTTTCTTGATATTTTTAAAAATAGAAGTATTACATATAAATAAGTTATAAATTTAAAAAAAGAAGAAGAAAGAGAGTATGTGATATTGAAAAAGAATTATGTGAATTGGAAACATTAAGAGATGATGAAAGGATTTTTGATATTTATGAAGAAAATAGAATGGAAGATTCTTTAGAATTGATTGCATCCATTGGATTAAAAAATAGTGATAAGATTGTGCAAATTTATTCAAGAGAAATTTATTCTATACTTGAATCTTTTCAAGCACCAAAGATTATGATTGAAACAAAATATAAGACAATAGATAAGAAGGTGAAACCTGTTGTCGGTGTCATATTACATATTGTCCTGTTTAGAAATACGTCGGGCACCTGGCTGTGGAGGATGAAGTTGCTGTCCATATATATCCAAGAATCTTTAACAGATTCTTTCCATATAAGAAGAATATGATTGAATATCAATACGAGAGTACTTAAGTCAATACAAAGTGCTTAAAAATATTCTTCTTGATAACTTCATCTACATATAAACTCCAATTGCTTTGTTGCTTGTCACATTCAAGCGACTAAGATTTCTCTTTACAAATCCTAATCTTATTTTGTAAACTTCAATAAGCTATAAGTGTCAATTTGGTATGTAACTTTGCTTACAAATGTAAATATAAGTCTTCTATAGGCTCAAAAAGTTTTAATCTAACTCAACTTACAAATTGTGGAAAATTATATTAATATTATTTGTATAAATTTGTACTAATATTATTTGGTCATTGGCTTGAAGGTGGATATAGATATTTTAGTGGCAAATTTTCTTTATCCAACTATTAACTTCAACTAAAATTTGGTATGTACCTTGTCCTTTAAGTCTTCTAATATTATGCCAAATTTCACTATGATTTGACTAATAGATCTTTATATATTATAGAAACCTTGAACAATCCTAAACTACCAATTTTTGATACCTCTTTGTATTAAAGATCAGATAAGTTTTGATTACATTGTTAGATTGCTATAAACTTTTATTTAGTCTTAATACACCCAATTAACTATAAATTTTAAAATTTTCAATTATAGATGTTACTTCAATTGTACACAATAACTAAAAGTACTGGTCATAATTTTATTGTATAAAAACTTCACCTCGAATACAATCCTTGATTTTAGATAGCAATTGCTAAGTCTTTTCAAATCTTCTAGAAACAAACCTAATATCTCTAGAATCAACTTAAAGTTAATTCTTTAATCTTAGTTGCTGATCTCCAAATGACTAGATACTCTACCCTTGGTGGTTGTTTTTGTGGCTAGAAATCTGATTTCGACCCTGTTCCATACATAATTGATCCCCGGGTATCAATCGAACTTATTCTAAGGGTTTTTAAGCTTGATCCTATACTCGATTTAATTCTAGTATCAACTATATTAATTATTTATCTCTTTTATTCTAATTTTATTAACTTATGGCTTTTCAAAAGTAATGAAAGAGTTTTTACAATCTAGAAGGAAAATTTAATAACTAATTTTTATCTGTTAGCTATTAAAACAAGAAAATAATCTAAGAAGCTTTTATAAAACCTTTTTTAAATATTTTAAGTTTTTATTGAATTAAGTTATTTGAATACTAAAAAGAAATCACTATTATTCATATTTTTCACTACATAAACGTATTATAACACAACACCGGATCTTTTCCAGAAGATTGTAAAGAACAGATAGAAAAAACATTAAGAAAAAAGAATTTAAGGGATCTAAGGAATATTAGATACAAATTCACTAAAGAAACTTTTGAAGAATTAAAGATTGGTTTTGATGGTTCTTTATTGCCAGAGGAAATTAAGTACTTCAAAGAGATATTAATAAAAGAAGGTAAATCATTTGCCTTTGAATCTCATGAAATTGGGTGTGTAGATCTAAATATTGTAATTCTAATGGTTATTTTCACTATATCACATATGCCTTGAAATTTGAGGCTAATTCTAGTACCTAAGATATATTTGCTAAGTTTGGTAGAATAATTGAAAAAAAAGATAAAGATGAAGATTTTGGAACCCTCTTTTGCACCATATTATAGTTGATGGTTTATAGTGCCTAAGCAAAATGGATTATTACAATTTATTCAAGATATGCAACCAATAAATGCAGTGACTATTAAAAATGCAAGAATTGGATTAATGGTAGATGAATTTGGAGAAGTATTTGTAAGAAGGACAATCTATTCACGGGATGATTTGTATTCAGGCTATGACCAATTTCAATTTATAATGGAGAATAGAGACATGACAATGATGAGAACACCACTTGGACTAGTTAGAATGTGTATTCTTCTTCAAGGTGCTACCAATTCAATAGCATATATGATAAATGGGATGAACAAGATGTTGAGAGATTTTTTTCTTGAAAAGACTATGCCTTTTTTAGACGATGTTCCTATAAAAGGATACAAAGAAGAAGACAAAGATAAAACTTTGGATAAGATGGGATGTCGCAAGTATGTTATTAATCATATACAAGATTGTAAAAAGATATTGATTTGGCTTGAAGAAGTTCATCTTATCTTATCGGGTGCAAAATCTATGTTTGGAATATAAAAAATTATAATTGTTGGATATTTATATAGATTTTATAGAAGGAAATTGGATCCGACCAAGGTTGATGTAATTGGAAGAATAAAAGAAGATTGTAATTTTTTAACAATGATACAAAGGTTTTTGGATGTATGTATATTTTATCATATTTGGATTCTGTATTATACTGACATAGCAGATCCATTATATGAATTATTACGCAAAGATTATAGGTTTAAATAGGAAAAAAATATATCAAAGCAATGCAAAGATTGAAGGATTTATTAACATCACCTCTAATATTAAAAAAATTGATTATAAATGCAATAGACTAGTGATTCTTATAGTGGATACTAATTCGGCTGCTATTAGATAGGCCATAGGTCAAGATGATTCAAATGGACATAGATTTGCAATTTGATTTGGAGCAAAGTATTTGCCAACTTACATATTCAATTTGCAGTTTGATTTGGAGCAAAGTATTTGCCAACTTGCATATTCAATTTGCAGTTTGATTTGGAGCCAATGTGCATATTCACAAGTAAAAAGAGAGTTAGCGGGAGTTGTTTTGGCTATGAAAGTTCAAAAAGATTACTTAATTGGGACAATGGTGGTGATAGAAATGAATTGTTTGCCTTTATTTGGGATGATTATTAACTATATAACATTAAATTTTACAATATTGAGGTAGATTGCTTATATTAAGTTATTAAATCTGAAGTTTAGATATGTTATGAAAAAAGATAATCCGATAGTAGGTATGCTATCTGGAGCAAAATATGATGGAGAAGATGAGATAATTGAAGATATTGATGATGTGGATACAAAATTTTATTCAATTTTACAATTGAATAAGGAAGATAAGCTATTTCATGAAAAAACTTATGAAAGAGAGTTAATGGATAGTAGATATTATTTGAGTACATTAACCAAGCATATTGATTGGTCTATTAAAAAATTTAAACAAATGAAGAAAAAGACATACAAGTTCATTTTACAAGGAGGATTTCTATAAAAGGGGCCAAAATCAAACATTGGAATGCCGCAACAAGTAATAGGTACCAAAAAAGATCAACAAAAATTACTCAAAGAATTTCATGATAATCTATAGGTCGAAGAATATATATCAAGATGTAACTTCATTTGTAGAATCTTATATAACTTGTCAAATGTATTCAAGTATATGTCATCAAGATGGTCTACATCCAACATATCCTTTGGCTATTCATTTTAAATGGATTGTGGATTTGATTATTATACCAATGAAATTATGGCAAATAAAGTATTTAATTTTGGCTCGTGAAGATTTATCAAACCAAGTGGAAGGTAAGGCATTATGAACAAAGTCTACAAAAAAAATCTATAGGTTTTTGCTTAAAGATGTTATTTGTTACTATGGATGTGTAGAAAAGATCACTACATATTGTGAAGAATTGGATGGACATGAAGCTTGTGAATTCTTTAAAAGATGTGAAATTAAATAATCATTGACTATTGCTTATAATCTAAAGAGAAATGTAAAGAGTAAACTTGGACATCCACCAATTACAAAAGCCTTGGTTAAAGCTTATAATGGAAGAATAAAAGAATGGCCTTGACTTTTATCTTATGTATTATAGACTAATCGAATAACAAATAATTCAGTGATGGGATATATGCTAGTGGAACTCATGACAGGTCAAAAACCTATTATTTCAATTAAAAAATATATGCCAATTTGGAATATGCTACCTTGGGAAGATGAATTAACAAAAAAAAAATTATTGGCTATTAGAATTTGGCAACTTAAACAAAGATCAAAAGAAATGGAGTTAGCATTAAAATGATTACAAGAGGCAAGACTAAAGAATAAAGCTTGGTTTGACAAACCACAATAATTGAGGCCTAGAGCAATTGAAGAAGGTGATTGAGTACTTATTTATGATAACAGCTTGGATAACCAATATAGTACTTTACAGAAGTTTTTAAAATATCTATTGCTAGGAAGCGAGTGAAGATTTTTAAAAGAAGAGATGAAGAAATCAATATGGAGGATCATGCTGAAGATATTAATGGATCTAAAGAAGATAATTGTATTAAAATAAATGAAGAATATGATGACAAAGAACTTGATACAAAAAATGAAGAGATAGTGTGATGCCAACTATGATATATGGTTTGTTTGGCACATACCAGAAGATGCATAGGTTTAGAGGGGGTAGATGTTGTGTTGTAACACGTTTAGGTGATAAAAAACATGAACAATAGTGATTTCTACTTAATATTAAAATATTTTAATTCAATAAGAACTTAAGATATTTAAGAAAGATTTTATGAAAGCCTCCTAGATTATTTTCTTATTTTAATAGCTAATAGATAAAAATTAGTTATTAAATTTTCTTTCTAGATTGTAGAAAGTTTTTCATTGCTTTTAAAAAGCCATAAGTTAATAAAAATATGATAGATGAGATTAATAATTAATATTGTTGATATTAGGATTAAATTGAAGGTAGGATCAAGCTTAAAAAATCCTTAGAATAAGTTAGATTCATACCCAAGGATCAATCGTATATGAGAGAGGATCAAAATTGGACCTCCAACCACAAAAATGGCCACCAAGAGTAGGATGTTGGGTCATTTGAAGATCAGTGATTAGGATTGAAAAATTTGCTTCAAGCTCATTCCAAGGACTTTAGGCTTGTTTCTATAGGATTTAGAAGGACTTAGCAATTGCTATCTAAATCAAGGTTTGTATTGGAGATTAAGTTTTTATGCAATAAAGTTAGGACTAGCACTTTTAGCTATTGTATATAACTGAAGTGACATCTATAGTTGAAAATTAGATAATATATGGGTGATTGAATGTGCTAAGATTGAATAAAAATTTATAATATTCTAATGGTGAAATCAAGATTTACGCAATCTTTAATATGAAGAGGTATTAAAAATTGGTAGTTTAGGATTGTTTAGGATTTCTACAATATCTAAAGATCTATTAGTTAAATCATGGTGAAATTTGGCATAGTGCTAGAAGATTTAAAGGGCAGGCTACACACCAAATTTTAGGTGAAGTTAATAATTGGAGAAGGAGAAATTGCTGTTGAGATAATTATATCAACTTCTAAGTTGAAAACAGAGTGACATCAGTGCAATTTTTGGATAATTTTTGACAATTTATAAGTTGGACTAAACTAAAATTTTCTAAGCATATAGAAGACTTATATTTGCATTTGTGTGCAAAATCTTATACCAAGTTGATGGTCAAATTAAGATTTATAGCTTATTGAAGTTTATTGACTAAAGTTAGGATTTGCAAAGAGAAATCTAAGTTGTTTGATTGTGATAAGTAATAAAGCAATTGGAATTTTTATGCAAATGAAGTTATTAGGAAGAATATTTTTGGATACTTTGTATCAAATTAAGTACTCTTATATTGATATTTAAATCATATTTTTTTTATATAGATGAAACCTATTAAAGATTTTTGAGTATATGTGAATTCCAACTTCACCCTCCACAACTAGGTGCCTAGCGCATTTCCAAACAGGACAACATATAATATGACAATGTTGGTAATCTTTTAAATAAAAATACCATAAAGAAATATTTTATCCAAGGTTTTGCCATACCTTGTATCATTCAGGATTGTTATTTCCGTTTGTCTCACTTATTCTACCAACACTATCCAGAGTAAATCTGTAAAGGGGGATTCGAACACAAGGAGAGACTATCCGCATTGAGTTAGATTGTTAGGGTCACACAACTAACCACCTTCTGAACATTAGAGTCCAATGCACATGTACATGATTTTTTAAAATACTACCGTCCATTCTATTGATTATGCTATTTCGCAACTAAAGATAAACTTTGTGACACAATCCTCCACCAATTCTTTTATTGTAAACTTTTATCTTCTTTTGAACTCATAACAACAATCGGCAATGATGCACCATTTCCATAGACTACATACACCGCTTTTCTCTCCAATCACTAGAAATAATTCTTCATCCAGAACGTCCTTCAAAATAAATCATTTCTCCAATATTCTCCACCGCTCAACTCTCACAGTCAATACGGCATAACAATCTCATCCACAATCAAATTTCATTGGCATCTTCAGTCTTCAACCTCCAATTCTCTACAAAGAACTCATACATCAAACAATTATAATTTCTTATTCATCCACATATATAAAATTTCATGTTTTATTACTATACTTCATTATTGACATGGTATAACCCTTCGGGATAGAATCTAGATCCTCCACTATAGCCTAACAAAAGAAAAGAGAGAGGTAGCACCAAGCTTACTCCGACTCAAGACTATCATAGTCTGGTTCCGATTCCTACATTCCAAATCAATTTATACTTATCTCAATCTGTGTTAACTGCTACACAACCAATGATAACTACTTTTTCTAACTTCTTCATCCATTCTTCCTTTTAAATTGGCCATTCATCGGCTTCCTGCCTATTCTTAATCCTACAAAGTATGTATTGTAAATCCTAAAATTCCTATCCATTCTACATAGCCCCACTCCTAACTATGCAGCGCCCTCGCAAACACAGAATTGGTGGAAAAAAAAACTTTTGTTATGAAGTTGGTTCTTGGGAGTGGTATACACCTGGATTCTTTGTAGGAGGTTCCTCTACCTCTGGCTCTAATGGCACGTCCTCATCCTCCTCCAATAAATCCATATGATTATTCTTCAACTGCGTTGATAAATCTTCATTATCCGCTTCCATTTCTTGAACTTGAGCCTCCAATTATAGAATCCTGGCATTTTTTACCTCTAATTGATACTCTTATTGCTTCATCTTCTCCTCCAGCTTATTAATACTCGAAACTGATGGAGTAGATACCTATGGCCAAACAACATTGGCCAAATCGCCTTCCAATTTTTCCACTTCACCCTTCAATGCACTAATTTCTGCCTATAGCTTATCTGTTCCAATTCTGTATTGGTCTCCCAATTCCACCTTTTCCTGTTCCAATTTCAGTGCTTTATCATGTTCTGCTTGCACTTGACACTTCAACGCTTCCCGTTCCAAATCCTATATCCTACGATTCTCTATTAATTCTTGCTTTTAGCCATTTATGATTCTTTCTATGCGATCTTTATCATTCATCCAATTTTTCTTTTCCTCCACTAACTTTCGTTCCAATGCCAACTAGGAATCCGTCTTTGCCCTAATAAGGTGACCTTGTTCCACAATTTGACGGCTTTTTTCCATTATCTCCTTCCTGCTTGATTCCAATTGTTGTCGTAGATTTCCTTCCAACTGATCTACAGTAAGCTGCAATTGGGAAATTTGATCCAATATTACTTCCGTAAGGTTCCTTCCCGCCAATATCCCGGTGTTCAAAATTGGAGCCTCAGCCACCCTCTCAATCACTGCACGAATTGAAGCCCACCTTGGTGTAGTCTCCGGGATAGCCTCATGTTCTCGCAATCTACTTGATTCCCCAATTTCGTGTACCACTATCCCTGGACTAATTGGTAAACTCCGCATACCTTGTTACGGCATTGGGAAGGTATACTTTTTTCCACTGTTGGTTGACTTAACGTATGTGCAATAACGGAGTGCATATAATTAGAGCATAGCAAAGAAGCGAATTTATCTGTTTTTTGCTTGGCTCCTATTTCTGCAGGGATACGGGTTGCTACAAAGGTTGCCCAATTAAACACCATGCTTTCAAGTGTTTCAATCGTAGCAAATAATAAGCGCTTGGACATGTATGTGGTATGCCATTTCAAGCCTAATCGCTTCTGAACGAACCGCATCCACTCCGCAAGCTCTGAAGTAAGTGCCTCCGTGACTTTCCAACCTTGATTTTTTTCAAAAGATGCCATGTCTCCTTCGAAGTAACTTCTCAGTCTGAAGTCACTAGACACTTTGACGCCTACCGTTAACTCACCTATTGATAAATATAATATCTTTTGTAAGGTACTCTCATCGATCCCAATTGTTTTCTTTTTTATTACATTTGAACCATCCTCTATGTCGTAATTTTTTATATACTCTGCAACTAGTTTTATATCAATTGGAGGCAACTTATCCGATCCTCATAAATACACGTACATCTATGCATTTTTAAAATCTCTTTGTCTTTGTGGGGACCAATAGATTTCCAACTTCATTGGCTCCATGTTGGTGACCACCACTAGGGACGGCAATTGCGAGTTACCCTTACTTCGCACGTTTTGGACATTCTCCTCTCTATCTACAGCTCTCTTTGACCTTTCCATCTACATTGTATAATGCTGACTACGTACTCCTTGCTTGTACTAATCGTTATTCTCTGAGTCTAGAAAATTCTATACTCCAATAAGCATATACTCGGACAACCAAGCTCAAAACAGAATGCTAACAAAAACTTTTAGTAACCATTAAGAAAGGCTTCAATTACTCGATAAGATCCATGCCAATGGATTTAGAATTTTTCCGAAAAATTGTGAAAGCGATTATCATAAAGAAGTACTAGATCATTAGGCATAAAAGATTTAGGACGTATTTTATTATCATAATAACTCTTACAGCAGCACTGTGTAGCTTCCGTAGTTAAAAGAGCCATAGCTCTAATTTCATCCAATTTTTTCAATTGTGCTAACTGATGTTGGAGGGATTCTTTGTCACCAAGACGTTCATCCAATGCAATTCGTAAACTCAGAACTTCCAATTCAATTAGTAATATTGCACCTTGTCCGTACACCAATTGGAATGGTGTGGAATTGGTAGTTTATTTATACGCAATATAATACGTCCACAAGGCTGCAAATAATTTTATATTCCAGTCCGTTCTCACACCAGACACTATTTTAATTAAAATTTTACACAAAATACCATTAGTCCTTTCAGTCTATCCATTGGCTTGAGGGTGATATGGAATTGTCTTCCAATGCTTGATCTCATATTTATCTGTCAAAGCCGCAACTGTAGAATTATTAAAATGGGTTCCACGATCACTAACTAAATCCTTGAGAAATCCAAATCGAGTGATAATGTTCTCATATAAAAATATGGCTACGGTATTGGCATTATCAGTTTTTGTTGCCATCGCCTTCGCCCATTTTGTCACATAATTAGTCGCTACCAAAATATATCTTTTCTGCCCATTACGTGAGGCTGGTGCGATTGGTCCTATAAAATCAATATTCCATTTTTCAAATGGTGCTTGTGCTAAAATTGGTACCAACATCATGCCAGAAGTTCCAGTAGGTCTACTAATACGCTGACAAGGATCACAACGTCGGACATATTGGTGTACATCTTAGAACATTATTGGCCACCAATATCCAGACATTAAAGCTTTCCGGGCAGTGCTGTGACCGGCAAAATGCCCTCCGCAACTATCCAAATGATATCCTTTTAATATAGTACGTACTTCACTTTAAAAAATATAGTGGTGTAGAATTCCATCTCTCCCTTGCTTATACAAGGCGTCTCCAATCATCGTATATGGAGTACTTTTCAAAATCAAGCATTTTTTAAGTTTCTCACTATATGTAAGTGGAAATGTGTGAAATATCAGATATTGGATCAATTCACTATATTCTGGGGTGATTACGTTGACGGCAAATAATTCCACATCAAAAAATGCATCATTGATAGGTTCGTTATCAAATATATTGGACAATCGAGATTAATGATCTGTATTGGCATGTTTCTTTCCAGGTCGAACATTAATAGTGAAATTAAATTCTTGAAGGAGTAACACCCATCGAGCAATGCGGCCACTCAATTGAGGTTTATCAATTATATATTTAAGAGCATCATGATTGACATGAAATACAAATGGGTAACCAAGCAAATAATGCCAAAATTTTTAGACAGAATAAATCATGCCCAAGGCTTCCCGTTCAGTCGTAGTATAATTTTATTCCGCAGCAATAAATTGTCAACTAGCATAATAGATGGGATGATCCAAATTCTTTTCATTTTTTTAGCTTAACACGAATCCAATAGCAACATTCAAGGCAATAATATAAACATAAAAGGATTTTGTTCAATAAGGTACAACAAATATTGGTGCTCATATCAATTTTTGTTTTAACTCCTCAAATGTAGCTGTACATTCCTCAGTCCAAATTAGACTAGATCCATCCGATGGCGGTTTCTTTAAGAGATTTGTTAATGGTTGACATATTTCTGCAAATAAATGAATGAATCGCCTATAGTAGTTGACATGGCCTATGAAACCATGAACACCACACACTATTTTTGGCTTTGGTAAAGCCAATATCCGAGTAATTTTATGTGGGTCAGTAGCGATATTAGTTGCGGAAACGATGTGTCCCAAAAGCTTCCCCGATGGTATGCCAAATTGACATTTTTCAAAATTCAAAGATATCCCATATTTATCACATTGGTCCAAACAGTTATCAAGACATTCCAAATGATTTGCTGTTGTACTGAATGTGCAAAAATCATCTAAAAATATCTCCATCGACAATCGTAAATAGTCTTGAAAGACTTATGTCATTACCCTTTGAAATGTGGCCGGGGTGTTACATAACCCAAATGGCATCACTTTATAAGCAAATGTGCTCCAATTTGTAATAAAAGTAGTCTTCAATTGGTCTTCTTCTACAATTTTTATTTGATTATAACCCAAGAATCCGTCCAAAAAAGAATAACATTCATGCCCAACTATTGCGTCCAATATACTATTTATAAAAGATAAAAGAAAATAATCCTTCTTGGTAGTCGCGTTTAATTTACGGAAGTCTTGACAAATACAAATTTTTCCATTTTTCTTTGGCACTATCACAATTGGTGAAACCCATTCAATATATGGGATTGGATATATGAAGTCCACGTCTAAAAATTTATGTACTTCCTCTTTGACCATAAGAAAATATTTTGGATTAAGACGGTGTTGTCTTTGACGAACTGGTGTAACATCTTCCTTTAAGGTAATTCAATGCTAACAAACTTCGGTAGGAATACCTTTTAAATCTGCATATGACCAAACAAAAGTAGATTTATGATTTAGAAAGAATTCTTTCCAATTTCTCAGTTCTGTACCCGTAATATTGGTGTATACTTTGACAATCTGGAGTGTTTCATTGGAACCCAAGTTAATGGATTGGCACACAAATTCTTCATTAATCCCCAATTTGATTTGCCCCTCTTGCTCTGAACCTTTTATATGGTCCGATAGATCGAACTTATCCAATTTTGATTCTAATGTACTGACTTCATTTGCCGCATAGTTATTCATCCAATCTACAATGACATCGTCAAAATTCGTTGCATCCTCTTGATACAAAAAATATTCAACTGATCTTCCATACTGGTGTAACACGCCTTGCTTCCGCATATGAATTGGGTCCTTATCAACTTACATCGTATTATTAACTTTGTCATACTTTGCCTCAAATTGGCCCTCATCATTAGATGTTACTTTTGTGCCCATAATTCAAGACTCCCCATGATATTGAGTTGGATACATTTGTAAAACAATCTTATCACTATCCTCCTCAATAGTTAATGTTTCATGGCCCCAATCATTCCTAGCTTTGGCTTGATATAGTCACGGCTGATCCAATAATATTAGATATGATAAAGTGGAACTTTGTGATCAAAAAACAATATAATCAAATTTCATACGTAATTTTTGCAATTATAGTATTAATATTGCGTAAGATATCCATTGGTTTTATCCTACTATGATCTGCCATTCTTAGTATCAATGTCGTGGGTACTAATTGTTTTAAATCCAACTCCTCCATTATATCAACGTTCATTAAGTTCACACTAAAGTCACCATCCACTTGAATTCCAAGAATGAGAACACCATCAATTGATACATCGATAGTTGGTGCTCTCGGATCGGGATTCAAATTAATCTCATGAATTTTTTTATTACGAACTCTACGTCGTATTAATAAGGAATTCAATGTAGAATGACATTCTAGTACAATTGCTAATAATTGCTTCATTGTAATAGAAGGTTTAATTTCATCCAAATCTTTCATAATATCATATGGTTTCATATTGGCAATGATTCCCAAGGCCCTTTTTTTTTTCATGGATTTTAATTTGATCCTTTGAGATAATTTTCTTACAAAATTTGGAATTAGAGCTGCTGAATGGACTTTGTCGTAATTTTTGTCTATGAGAGGATCTTTTAATGGATAAGGTGGCTCCCGAACCTTTGTAGATATTGGTACTGGTTTTGGTTGAACTATTATCTCGAGATTAAGGACATCTTCAAGTTGCACAAACGAATTGGATCCCCTCGTTGATAATACCTTTAATACTGATGTTAGATTTGGAATACCATTCAATGAATTACATTTGTCCACTACAACTGGTACTTCTAATTTTTGAATTGGATCTTTTCTTTTTTATTGGGCCCTAATAAATACCGTATGGACGCATTCCACTCGATTTATTGGAGAATCTTGTGGAACTCGATTATTATCCTCCATCTTACTTTGCAGCTGGATACGGTGATCTTGGTTATTAACATTAAACGGAGCATTGCATTGCTGGTAAGTATATCTAGATTGCTTACAATTTCCACATAGTGGAGCATAATCATCAGTGGCTCTAGGATTGGGACATTCACTAGCATAATGTCCTAGCTGCCTGCATCAATAGTATCAAAGTGGTCTTCTTCTTCCTCTATCTGGTATATGGGGCGTCTTAATTGATATATATCGGCTAGGCTTCTTCCAGGTTTGATGGATAAAGAATCTCGGCCGACTACTTGGTATTGCAGGATCTGAAATTGGATTATGAATAGGTGGATATTGGAGTTGTCCTTGCTGATTTTGCACAAAGCCTTGAGAATTGGGGTCACCTTCTTGGTTTTACTCAGAATTTTGAAAATTATAGAAATTTCTATTTTATTTAATAAGATGATTTTCGTTCCAGCCAAACCTATTTCCTATCTGAACTTGATTAATATCCCACGAAATTGGTTGAATCATAGTCTGATTTTCTAACTGTTGTTGCCTTCTTAAATTCTGACAATTGGTAGTTACATGCTTACTTCCACAAAATGTACATTGTACAGTCATTTGGGGTGGTGAATGACACTTTGTTACTAAATGGCCTTGCCCCTTAGAATTATTGCACCAAATATTGGAGCATATATTAGTTGGTTTATACTTCTTTTTTTTATTCTTTGCTAGATTAACAGCCAACTTGTCCATCTTCTTTGTCAAAGTTAACAACAAAGTCTCATTTGGATCCTTTGATACTAGTTCATTAGATAACTCTTTTATAGATATTGGTTTTTAATATGGAAAGTATGGGGAATACAGAACTGCAGTTCTTGGTGGTATAGCCTGCAATAGAACAACATTCACTATCCCTTGCGGTTATTGGCTAGATTGCGTCGTGATTGTCCTTAGATAATGATATTTATTTCGTTTCGAGTTGGTATTTGATGATATTTCTAATGCATTTTCAGTGCCGTATGTGTATCTAACACTGCAAATACTTCTGTTCCATATCTTATTCGGTCATATCCCGCCGCACGATTAAATGAGTTAGGCCTCGCTACAAACGTCTTCAATTACGGTGGGTATAGTTTATTAAGCGTTATGCCGACTTAACAAACGAGTTTGGCATTTGATTATTTAGCCATTCTGAGAAGGATATTTTGCTACCGACCATAATATAAGCGCAGCGCTTCTCCTTATACCATTTTGCTGTTCATTAATCAATTAAATTGAAGGTGACAATGTTCTACTTACTTCCTTGTTAAAATAAATGCTACCTCCCTCAATTGTCTTTTTCGGACTTCTAGGCCTCCGCAATTTGGTATTATTATTTGCAAATAATTTTATTGATTGAAGTTGAGGTGAAAACGATGGATTTTAGAATATACTGAATTGGCCCTTACTGGCAAGCAATACATTCTCTATTGAAGAACTAGCCTTGCTAGAATTGATTGTATCCACTATTGAAAAAGTATCCAATAGAATATCTAATTCTTCTGTGCTATATTCTATTTCTATTAATGGACTCAAGAGATACACTGGGCTACTTGCGGAGTTATCCGCGAGTGCTTTTGGCAATTTCTTTAACGATATATATGTCTGAAATATTAAAGATCTTTCATGTTTTTGATATATTTGGATGTGCCAACAAGCATGCAACCATGGTTTATTCCAACTCTGTTGATGCTTCCTTTTTAGCTTCCGTTCTTGCTTGTCCCGCAACAAATTTCTTACTTGTACTCTCTCTTGTCTTCCTTTCGATTGACGTATTTTTTTCAGAGCAATGTTCTCATTCTTATTAACTATAATCTCTTATCATCTATTATTGACATTGCTTTTGATCACTAATTTAACTATTCATTTGGCAATTAATTCCTAATACTCAATATTATTGTCAATCCCCGGCAGCGGCGCTAAAATGTTGTTTCCGTTAATCTCACTTATTCTACTAATACTGCCCAAAATAAATCTGTAAAGGGGGATTCAAACACAAGGAGAGACTATCTATATTGAGTTAGACTATTAGGATCACACAACTAACCACCTTCTGAATATTAGAGTCTAATGTACACGTACACATTTTTTTAAAATACTATCGTCCACTCTATTGATTCTGCTATTTCGCAATTAAAGATAAACTTTGTGACACAATCTTCCACCAATTTTCCTACTGTAAACTCTATCTTCTTCCAAACTCATAACAACAATCGGCAATGTTGCACCATTTCCATAGACTACATACATCGCTTTTTTCTCCAATCACTGGAAATAATTTCTCATCGAGAACGTCCCTTGAAACTAATCGTTTCTCCAATATTTTCCACCGCTCAACTCTCATAGTCAATACGACATGACAATCTCATCCATAATCAAATTTCATTGACATATTCGGTCTTCAACTTCCAATTCTCCACAAAGAACTCATGCATCAAACAATTATAATTTCTTATTCATCCACATATATAAAATTTCTTGTTTTATTACTGTACTTCATTATTGACATGATATAATCCTTCATAATAGAATCTAGATCCTCTATTACAGCCTAACAAAAGAAAAGAGAGAGGTAGCATCAAGCTTACCCCAACTCAGGACTATCACACTTTGGCCCCGACTCCTACATTCCAAATCAATTTATACTTATCCTAATCTGTGTTAATTGCAGCACAACCGATGATAACTACTTTTTCTCACTTCCTCATCCATTCTTCCTTCTAAACTGGCCATTCATCGGCTTCCTACCTATTCTTAATTCTACAAATTATGTATTGTAAATCCTAAAATTTCTACCCATTCTACAAGGATATATTAAATAAGATACCTAAGGATTTAAAAAGAGCTATTCAAGCTGTTTTGGAGGTAAAAATCATTGATAAGAAAAATAATTGTATACTTAAAATGGTAGAAGAATCAATACTAACTTTTATACTATTACAACATTGATCTGTAGAATCTTATCTATATTTAGCTTTAAGCTTTTCTTAAACTTCTACATTCCTATTGTCTATAAACAATCCAACGTCCTTAGTTGTACAAGGCCCACATGATCAATTATTACATAGATCCTTCAATGATATTAAATTGAAAAAAATTCAAAATGAGATAAGACAAGCAAATGATGTATTCAAAAATGAGATGATAAATAATATAAAAGCTATAAGTGAATAAATATTTTATCTCATTAAAAACCAAAATCCAACTATAGAGCCTAAATATCATAAATCAAAGATTTATATCTTTAGCTTATGGTATATAAATTACAAATAAATAAATCATACATCCCAATTTTATCCACAATTCCTACAACATCCTATAAAAAAAATCAACTCCAATTGTATAAGCCTCTTCATCAATTTAGACAAGTAGATTTAAATATCTTTTTAAATCAAAGGAATAATATGGCATCTTATTATACTTGTGAAAAACCACATCAAATAAGCCAATGTTAGATTAAAATGGAATAATATGCTCTAATTGTAGAGGATCTCATCCTACGGATTCTTGTAGAAGATCCAATAAAATTATCTCCTTAAATTCTTCTTCAAAAAATTATACCAATCAAGTTATAGGAGATATATAGAAAGTTAGATTTATAGATTCTATTATTATAAATGATCCATCAAATATGTATTATGACCACTCAAGCAATGATCAAAATTTCTAACCTTTAATAATAGTTTAAACCAATCAATAAACATTACAAAGATCCTAAGCATATAACCAAAATCCAAATCAAAATCAATAACTACCATCTTCTTAAGATATTAGATGTATAATGGCTCAACTTGATGTACCTTCTACATCAAATTTATTACCTCCTCAATCCAACTTGGTACAACTAGAAAGCAAGGAGATTTCTTTAAACAATAGATATTTACCTTCTTTAGTTGTGACCAAAAGTATGAGTACTAAAAAACCAATTTATTTATCACAACTTGAAGAAGATGAAATATCTATGAATTCTTCAAAAGAATCATCTAAGTTTGTAGAATTAAAAAAAACTATCCAAGAAATAGCTAAAGAATTAAAAGACAACCAATTATCTTCTTTAGTTAAACTTTATGAAGAAGGATATCAATTTTTAGGCAAAGAAGGACCTTAGACTTCAAATAAATTTTTAAAATATTTAAGAGCTACTAGAATCTTTAATCCTATAGAACCAAATGATTTATGGCTAGCTAACATTAGGCTATATTACCTAGCTAACATTAGACATCAAATCTTTGTATACCTAGCTACATTAGACTTCAAACCTTTGCATCCTTACAAAAAATATCACTCAAAAGAGAAGAAAAGAGATCTTTGATAAAAAAATAAAAAAATATTTACTTATTCCAAGGATGAAGGTGATAGTTCAAGATGCTAGAAAACTAGACTTTCCAATTAAATTTGATGCACTTCGGACTAGACCATATATTATTAAAGAAGTCTTTGATAATAACTCAATCTAATTTAAAATATTAAATAGAAAAGACTTTCCTATATGAATTAATGGAAGTTTTTGTAAGAAATATAAAATATAAAAATTAATTAAAATACCAATGTGTTTTATCATTTGCATAGTAACTCCAAGTCAAATCTTTATAGAATATAGATATTAAATTAGTGATTTAGCAAGACATTGCTGTATGTAGAACCATGTTAAGTTGAAAACAAAAAATTATCATTTTTGTTCTAAGTCAAAGTCTTAGTACTTTTTCTTCTTTAATTTTACTTCTTTAATAGATTATAGTATCCAAGCTATAATTTCTTCTGTTATTTTTTCTATAGACTCTATTCAAAGTAAGAGTAGGATTCTTTCTATTTTTATAAATAGTCCAAGATGGTCGACATATGTGAGTCCTATCAATAAATCTTATTTAGTAGATTAATTAAGATTATAATTTTTAAATTATTTAAATATCAAAATATTAAAATTAAAGATTTTATTTGATCATTTAAATATTCATTAGAATTTAGCAGAGTTTATAAATTACAAGAGCTTTATTGAAAAAAAATCATAAAATTAGAGTCTTAATAAGTCTTGAAAATAATTATCATAGATGATTTAGTATTTTTTTTTAATTATAAGAATTAGTATTTAATTATTGAGACTAATATCTATATTGGCCTTCTATTCATATGTATTATTTATTAGAATCATATAAATATTATTTAATAGGTAGAAAAGCATGAAAAAAAAATCTCATGTCTTTTTAATTATTTATGTAGAAAATAGGATTTTAAGTTGATTTAAATTGATTTTGTTATTATAAAAAATCACTAAGATAGAATAAAATAGTCTTAAATTGATATTATCATCTTTAAAATATTATAAAGATTTTTAGAATTTATTTAGAATTTATTTAGAATTTATTTAGAATTTTTTAGGAATTTTTAAAATAATTTTGAAGACTTTGATAAAAATGAGTTTTATCATCTTGGGAGCCATTATGAAGAAATGGAGCAAGATTTAAAGGCCATACAAGATTCTTAGGTTAATTTGATATTTTTAAACACCATGGTGAAGTCAAAAATATAAAAATATTAGTTCTACTAGTAGAAAATAGGAGGACCAGCAACTAGTATAATCCTTGTAGAAAAAGAGGTGCATAAGTCTCATATGGATTGTAGCACCTTAGATGTAGGTAGGAGGATAAGACTAAGGCCTTGTGGCTTGTCTAAGACATCCTTATATAGTATTTGTGAGGCTTGGTGAGGTTTGAATTCTTAATCTTTTAAACAAGTTATCCTTGAGGTAAAAATTATTCACTTAATTTTTTTATTATTTATCTTCTATTTTTAAACTATCATAACTTATTCATAGTAACTTAAATTTATATATTTTTTATATCATTAGAGAGATAAAAAATTATCTATTTAAAAATATATCTTTTATTTTTTATTTTTATTTTTTATTGGATGAAAATCCAATGAACAAACTATGACTAGTTTTGTAGTGTGTAATTACTTAATTGCATATATTTCACTTATTTTTTATTATTCTTCTCTTTTATTATTATTTATTGCTCCATATATTTTATACGACAAATTATAAGTAATTTTTAATTGAGGCCATCTTATAATTTAGATTGAAGGGTGAATTTTATCTTCATAGATAATGATTCAAAACTTAAGCTGACATAAAATATTCCAAATTCTTATGATCTGTATATATAATCTCAAGATGCATTGTTCTTTCAAAAAAATGATGCCATTTTTACAAAGAATCCACAATTGTAAGAAGTTCTTTATTGTAGATTTCATAATTAATTTTGATAGTTGAAAACTTTTAAAAATAAAATGCAATAGGATGGAATTTATTGTCTATATTAATTTGTGAAAATATGGCCCTAGTGTAAAATTTGAAGTATTGGTCTCTATGTAAAATACTTTTGTAAAATCTAAATGCAGTAAGATTTAAATTGTGGTAAACAATGTCTTGAGATCTAAAAAAGCCTTTTCCACTTGAAACCTCCATCTAACTTGTTTTTACATATCAATTAAGTAAGAGGGGCGGCAACTTGACAGTAATTTTTGATGAAGATCCGATAGAAGTTAGAAAATCCAAAAAAGCATTGTATGTCTTTTATAGTCTTCAAAATAGTCTACTATATAATTGCCTCTAACTTCTTAGAATCCATCATTAAATCTTTAATAAATATGATGTATTCCAAAAATTCCATCTTTAATTGATGAAATATATATTTTTCTAGCTTAGCATATAAATCTGCATCTTATAGCTTTTATAATATCAATTTTACATGCTCCTCATGTTCTTCCAAATTTTTCAAGTAGAACAAGATATCATTAAGATAGATCACCATAAACTTGTTTAGATATTCTTGAAAGATGTCATTTATTAAATGTTGAAAGATAGCGAGTGCATTTATTAATCCAAAAGGCATGACATTATATTCAAAATGTCCATACCTTGTCCAAAATATAATCTTCCATTCATCTCTCTTCTTAATCCATACCAAGTTATATGTTCTACAAAGATCTATCTTAATATAGATCTTAGCTTGATCGAGTTGTTCGAAAAATCTTGAGATTAAGAATAGTGGATAATGATTCTTCACCGTTATCTTATTCAATGTCTAATAATCAATACACATATAAAAGAAACTATCATTTTTCTTTACAAAGTGTATAAGTGTACTTGCTGAAAATTTTGAATGTCTAATGAATTTTTTGCAAGATTTTAATCAATATAATCCTTCAATGTCAAAAATTCATTTTGAAAAAGATTATAAATTGGATAAAAAAATGGTTGCATTCCTTTCTAAAGATCTATGGCATAATTGTATGGTCAATGGTTTGATAATATATCAATATTTTTTTTTAAAAGAATATCTTAAAATTTGCTATATTGCTCTAAAATAATTATCAATGAAGTCATATTTTTTTTAATTCAAGTCATATAAATAATAAATGGTGTACCTTCTTTGACCAATCTTATAAAGACCCTTCTTCTAATAAATAAAGGCTTACTAATTCATGACTTTTTATAAAGTTTTCTTGTAGGAATTTGTATTGAAAATATTATTCTTTGTAACTTCCAATTTATAGGTGAATTATGCTTTTTCAATTAAAAAAGTCCAAAAATAATAGGATTTGAAGAAATTCTAATAATATTAAATATAATTTGGCTACTATGGTCTTTAAATGACACTTCTATAGGCATTGTTTTATATATGATACTATTAGATGATAAAAATTGTCAATCTATTACTTCTATATAAATAGGTTTGAATTTTTATACTAGAGGATTTTATAAAGCTTAGCAAATACCTCATCTAAGAAACAAGTGGATGCTTTTGGATCCAATAAGGTGATTGCTTGAAGCTTTTGAAGGCCAAAACACAAAGAAATTATAAAGCAACAAGCATGTTAAGTAGAAAGAGAGGATCTTGAATAATTTTATAATATTAAATTTTCTAAGTACACGGTTCTTACTATGGCTAAACATCTTTATTTTTTTGAACAATTGCACTACTGATTTTGGTGATGTGTTGATTTTATTTTTTTGGACAATTGCCAATCTTGTAGCCTTCCTTGCCATAATATAAGCATAAACTTTTTCCTATCTGATACTTCTTTTCTTATAGATGAAGAAATTTATAATGTATTATATTAAGCTATATATCTTTTACTTTTGAATGTGAATTCAAATACTTATTAATATAGCAAGAATATGTCAGATTGCATATTCTCTTATCAAAAGCCTATAAACATTGATCTTGACAATGTTGGAATAATCAATTATCATATTTCACGGCTTGGTTTATAGCTTCATTGAGCAATTATGGATCCAAAAGCATTAATATCAAATCCTTCATATTGTCTCTTAATCTCCAATAGAATTGACTCATTAAGGCTTCTTTGTCCTAATTGATATCACATGCTAGTTGCTTAAAATTAGATACATAGATTGATGTAGAATGCACTCTTTGTTGTTATCATATTACATAAAGTCTTACTTGAGAATGCACCAAGTACTTGGTTGTAGAAGATAAAAAGAAAAATTACAACAACAAGTCATAACACCTCTAATAGAATTATATATAAATTACAATTAAAGAATAACAAGTATATTCAATCATCAAAAAAGTTCAATTAGATTTTTAATTAATTATAAAAGAAACACAAAAAAAATCCTAAAGAGTTTCTAAAGAAGTTATAAATAAATAATAATAGACTTTTAAAGAAATATTAATATAAAAATTTTAAAAAAATTAAATACTAAAAATTCAAAAAAATATTAAAAATAAAAATATAATCAAATCCATATCAAATCTTAATAAAATTTTAATTAAATCCTAATCAAATCTTAATCAAATCCTAATAAAATCCTAGTCAAATTCAAATAAAATTTTAATAAAATTTTAGTCAAATCTTAATCAAATTCTATTCAAATCTTAGTCAAATCCTTATCAAATCTTAGTCAAATTCTAATCAAATCCTAGTCAAATTTTAGTCAAATCTTAGTCAAATCCTAATCAAATTCTAATCAAATCTTAATCAAATCTTAATCAAATTCAAATCAAATTCTAAATTCTAAACAAATCCTAATGAAATCCTTTATCAAATTTTAAATTCTAAATAAATTATAAATAAATCCTAACAAATTCTAATCAAATCTTATATTAGAGATATATACTTCAAAAGTATATAAAACCTTTTAGAATATTCTAGAGATTCTTGAGTTAATGAAAGTCAGCTGAGAAGCTTCCTAGTTGATGAAAGGAGTTCAAAAAGCTTTGTAGTTAGTGGGAGGAGCTCGAGAAGCTTTGTATTTAGTGGAAGGACTTTAAAAAGCTTCCAAGTTCATAGAAGGAGCTCAAGAAGCTTTTCAATTGGTAGAAGTTGCTCAAGAAGCTTCTTAATTAGATAGAAGCTGTTTAAAAAGCATCCTAGATAGGAATATATATAGGAATCAAGGTTGAAGAGTTCTTCAATCTTGACAACGCATCTCTTAGAGTTCTAGCTCATCTTTCTTAATATTGTTTGCATATTCATCTAATTACTTTAAATTCTTGTTGGTTTCTTCTTGAAATCTTATTCGAATTTAAGTCTCTTGCTTTATATTCTCATATCTTTGACAATTTGTTGAGACTCTTTTCATTTTAAATATTACAATTGAATCCTTCTTATTAGAAAGTGGATTACTTCTCTTCTTGAAGGTATACCAATGCTTTAGAGATTATGGATTATTCTTCTTTAAATTAATATTTTTTTTCATCTTAATATTAGAATTTTATCTCTCTTATAAAAGACTAGATCATCCCTCTTCTTGAAGGTCTTAAAGCATTTTAGAGGTTATAGATCACTCTCTTTTAAACTGATATTGTCTTCTTATAGATTCATTTTATTTTTATTTTTAGAATGGCTAGAAATTAAGACATTAGTATGATCAAATCTTTTGAATCCAAATTAGATGCCAAATATAAGTGCTCTTATTACTTTATCTACTAAAACTGTAGAGATTGAAGGAATTGTTGCAAAACTTCATAACAATGCAATATTTAGGATATCATAATTTAAACTACACCCACTTTCAACTTCTACGCTCAAGGATACAGTACTATCTATGCTACGCCAAGAAAATCTACTTGTTCAATAATGTAAAGAGCCTCAAGTTAGTCTTTTAAAAAAATATAATAATACACGTTCAAAGTTTCAAGGATTTGTCAACCAAATTTGATTGATAATGATTCTACAACCTGATACTTATTCAATAGAAGAATCATGGATTGGATTAGTTGGCACCTTATTTACAAAGCAAGCATTATCATAATTTGCTCCCTAGTTTGAAAAGAGATCATCAATTTTGAACAATTTCAAAATTTTCATAGAAGCATTTGTGGAAGCATTTGAAAAACATGATAAGGGTCGTTGGGCAATAACTAAGATTCAAGCATTGTATCAAAAGGCGTGCTTTGCATCAGTCTATACATCCAATTTTAGACAATTGGCATGTAATATCAATTAAGATGAAGAAGCTTTAATGAGTCAATTCTATTGAGGTCTAAAAGATGATGTAAAGGATTTGTCATTATCGCATTTAGATCTATAATTGCTCAATAAAACCATTAGTCAAGCCATAAAATATAATAATTAATTATTTTAATATTGTCAAGATCAATGTTCATGGATTTTAATAAGACAACATGTAATTTAACACACTCTTGCTACATCGGCAAGCATTCTAAATTCATATTTAGAAATAGAAGATATGCAACTTGATATAATACAATTTAAATTTCATAGTCTATAAAAAAAAAAATATATCAATTAGAAGAAGGTTTATACTTATATTATAGCGAAGAAGGCTACATTATTAGTAATTATCCAAAGAAACAAAATTGACACATCACTAAAATTAGGAATACAATCATTTAGGAAAACAAAGATGTTCAGTCACAATAGGGACAGTGTGCTGGACAATTCAACATTGCAAAATTATTCAAGTTCCTCTCTTTTTGCTCAACTTGCTTATTGTTTTACAATTCTTTTATATTTTCGCCCTCAAAAACTTCAAATAATTGCCTTATTGAATTCAAAAGCATCCGCTTGTTTCATAGATAAGACATTCATTAAACTTCATAAAATTCCTTTAGTACAAAAATCCAAACCTGTTCATGTAGAGATAATAGATAGACAATCTTTAACCTCTGATAGTGTCACCTATAAAACCATGTCCATAGAAGTGTCATTTGAAGATCATAGTAGCCAAATTATATTTAATATTATTAAAATTTCTTCAAATCTTATTGTTCTTGGACTTTTGTGGTTGAAAAAGTATAATCCATCTATAGATTGGAGATCATAAAGAATAACATTTCTAATAGAAACCTTTGCAAAATTTTTTTGTAAAAAGTCACAAGTTGATAAGTCTTTATTTGTTGAAACAATAGTCTTTATAAGATCGGCCAAAGAAAATACACTATTTGTTATTTATGCGACTCCACCTAAAGAAGATATGACTTTATCAATAAATATTCCAGAACAGTATAATAAATTTCAAGATGTTTTTCAAAAGAAGAATGTTGATATATTATTGGAGCATTGACCATATAATTTTGTTATAAATAATTGAATTATATTTAATTGTAATCTATCTTGATGACATTTTGATCTACTCAAAAAATTTGGAGGAATACAAGGGATATATCAAGTTAGTATTATAAAAGCTACAAGATGTAGGTTTATATGTCAAGCAAGAAAAATATATATTTCATCAATCAAAGATAATTTTTTTAGAATATAGCATATCTATTGAGAGTTTGATGATGGATCCTAAGAAGATAGAGGCAATTATGTAATGGACCATTCTAAAGAGTGTGAAAGATGTACAATATTTTTTTAGATTTGATAACTTCTATCGGATCTTCATTAGAAATTACTCTCAAGTTGTTGACTTTTTTAGTCAATTAATATCCAAAGACAAGTTGGAATAGGGGCCTTAAGTAGAAAAGGCTTTTCAAGACCTCAAGACAACATTTACTACAAGTCCAATCTTAGTGCATCTAGACTTTATAAAAGCATTCTATATAGAAATTGATGCTTCAAATTTTATACTAGGGGCCATATTTTTATAAATGGGTATAAACAATAAACTCCATCTTGTTGTATTTTATTTTCAAAATTTTTTTATTGCTAAAATTAATTATAAAATCCAAAATAAAGAGCTTCTTTCTATTTTGGATTTTTTTAAAAAATAGCATCATTTTTTTGAAAGAGCAATGCATCCTATGATTGTATACATAGATCATAAGAATTTGGAATATTTTATATTATCTCAAATTTTTAATTATTGCCAAGCTCGATAGAATATGTTATTATCTTGATTTAATTTTTTCATCACTTATCAATCTAAGAAACAATAAGAGTTATTTGATGCTTTATTAGAGAGATCTTATCTTATATTAAAGATAAGAGAGACAATGTTTGATCAAAAATATGTAATTTTATTAAAGCCAAAGCAATTTTATCTCTATGCCACTATTACATTAGCACCTATTGATTCTAGTTTCTTTGATGAGGTGCATGTTGCAACCACTAATAATACTTTGGCCCTTGATATTAAGTGTTGCCTCAATAAAAATGTTGACAAGTCTAAGCTTGAGAAAGACCTTCTATATTTTGAAGAACATTTGTATATCTCAAAAAGACCTACACGACTATGTATTCTTCAATCTTGCCATGACTTCCCAATTGTAAGTTACTTTAGATTTAACAAGATCTTTAGAACTTATTTCTTGAGATTATTAGTGGCCTCAAATGTGAAAGGTTGTAAAGGACTTTGTGCTCTCTTGCAACATCTATTCAAGGTCTAAGAATCTTAGATATTGACCTTATAGACTCTTATAGCCCTTGTTTATTCCAAGATGGTCATAGTCTTCTATTTCAATAAATTTCATCATAGATCTACTACCATCCAATTCATTGGATAATGTCGTTCTAGTAGTTGATCAATTTATAAAGATGATTCATTTCATTCTTTGAAAGAAGAGTATATTTAATGAAGTAATGGCAAGGCTCTTTCTTGACAATATATATGAATATCATGACCTATCGGATGATATTGTATCCAATTGAGGATTCCAATTCATATCTAAGTTTTAGAGATGCCTTTTTGAAATATTACAGGTAGATAATAATTTTTTTTCAACTTTTTATCCTCAAACTAATAGCCAAACAGAACAAATTAACCAAATTTTGGAGCAATATTTACAAAGCAGCATCAACGATTAATAAGACAATTGGATCTTGTATCTACCATTAGCAGAGTTAATATATAATAATATTATTTATGCTTCAACTCAGCAAACATCGTTTTATTCCAACTATGGATATTATCCAAAGCTTGATCTATGGAATATGTCAAAGAACAACAATCTAGCATCTGAAAGATATACAAAGTATCTATCGTAATACCAAACAACCTTGAAGCTTTAATTGCAAGTAGCTGTTAAGGACATGAACTAGAAAAAGATGTATAATCTAATAAAAATTATATCAAAGTAAAGTCACAAAATAAGAATAAGAAAGTATGTATATTCAAAAGAAAACTAGAATGGCTATTGCCAAAGACTGGAAACATGAAGACTCTTGAAACTAGACTAGAACCAAGAAAGGAGTTGACAAGAGTGAAGCCCTCTTCACTCTTGCCTCTATAAATACTCTCTAACTAAAAGCTACGTGGTGGTATTCTATAGGACCTCATACATGTGTCTAATTTGTAAGACATGTGTCAAACTTGCATGATAAGTTTCTCACATGTGCGCCACGTACTTGGCTTGTTCCGCAAGCTACCAACATGTGCGTCATGTGGCTACCTTGTTGACCAAGTTTCTAACCTACCAATCACCTATAGACATGTATAAAGGTGATTTCACGTTTATAAAGCTTTTAGGAAGCTTTTCTATCAGATATTATCAAATCAACTTATTTTACCTACTTCTATTGGTTTATTATTGCTTAGATAATTTATTGGAGTAAATCTTATATCCGTGACATTATCCTCCCTTCTAGGGACGAGTTCCATGAAGAGCGGTGATTACATGTTGAGAAAGTCCAAAATACGTCAAATTTTGCTTGCCACATATTCTGATCTTTGTTCCCTTTGAAGGTAGTTGATAGGTCCTTTCAGCCATCGATAATGTCCCATACTAAGGCGAGAAGACCACCCTGTTATTTGATCATTGTTGAGGCCTTCATAACTTCCTTCAAAGAAAACATTAGGAACACCATCAACAGTAGTTCCTACCTCTAAAAGTATCACCAAACATTGGAAGTCTCTTCTAAGGTCGTGATACCAAACACGTTGTATTTTGCCATCAATCCAAGGAAGGACATGTCGCTCTTGAAGGTCTTCATCTCTATTCTGTCGTCTTGAAGGTTGTGATAGTCGTAATGTCTCGTCCGATAAATCAACAAATGATGGCTCTTGAGCTGAATTTGCTGGTTGTTGATCTTCCATCTTTTTAGCACAAACAAAATCAAATGACAAACAATGATACAAGGTAGGATGAAACCTCTATAGAACCTGCCTTGCTTTATAGCAAAGATTTTTTTGAGTATTTATCTTGGTTTTGATAGATGTCGTCGATGAAATGCATTAACTTTTATTGATGCATTTATTAGATTCTTTGATGGCTCTCATGTGCGTTCACTAATATCGTATCCGCGCCAATGCACAAGATATTCCAGTCGATTTCGGCGTCGCCTTGAATCTAAAATCTCTTCAACCTCGAATTCTTCATTGTTGTCTACTTCTACAGGAGGCGGTAATATTTGTCTTCTTCCTTGTATGTCCACTGTCTTGTATGGCTCGAGTAGTGATATGTGGAATACATGATGGATCTTCATAGACTCCGGTGTCGCGTGGCGTGAATTTCTATCTAGGAATACACCGGGTACCTAGCTGTAGAGAATTTTTCTTAATATTTATTGGCTAAACTCTAATGAGTTATTTGTCCTTTATAAGAAGGATAAATACACACGATAATATAAGAAAAAGGTTTTGTGTGATTAAAACCTCTTATTTTTAAATAGGTTTGTACATAAGTTTTCTCTATGATATGTAGAAAATCCTTAAAAACCTTTTAAAGACTCATCTATATATCAAAATCATATCATGGCTCTATACATCCACCTTTTACACCTCCATAAAGTCTTGGCTCCCAAAAACACCTTTAGTATGCACAAAAGTCCAAATTTGCAACAAAAACCCTTAAAAATATATTTTCCGGCAAAGGATGTTTTTCTTCCCGAACTTTAGAAAATCATATCTTTTGATCCAGCCATTAAGTTTTCTTCAAACTTTTAGGCAAGGTAGAATTCAACTTGAAGCTTTACCACAAAACAATTAAACCGCAAATATACTTCCAATCGTTTGATATCTCAAAACCCCTAGCAGGTGCTTAAAACCCTAGCTCAGAGACACCCGAGCACTATTTTCTCTATATCTCACAAACCCAAAACCCTAATGCCACAAAAATTTTGTACATAGTCTTGTGACATAAACATATATACTCCTGAAAATTTTGAGCCAAAAATCTATCAAATTAACTAAGATATAGCTCAAAATGTAACCGCTATTTAAGCAGAGTCACTTATTGCCTTTAGCTTACAAGCACTGACTTCAACTCGCAATATCTCCTTGATCCTAGCTTGGATTTTATCGAGCTATACGTGAAAAGTGTAGCTAAGAAAGTGCGCTTTCTAACCCCAGTCGCCGATTTTTGATTGCTCTCTGTATGCGCGAGATATACCCAAAAGAGTGACAGTAGGTCCAAAATCGACACCTTAACTTTGAGCGCCTCTAACTTCTTCATTAAAAGTCCAAATCATGCGAGATTTGCACCTAAACCATACCCAAAAACCTAAACCTGATGACCCAAGCCTCTGATGTTCGACTCCTCTCGAAAAACAAACCCTAACTCCTAATAAACCCTCGGGCAGCCTCCTTGAAGCCCATTGGGCATGATTTTTGGCCAATTAGAATAGAGATTTCTATCATCTACCTCTATTCATCCACATGGATGGCCAAACTACCCTTTTTACACTAAAAACCCTTTTCTAACCCTTCTTCTTATAAGATTTACATACTTGGTGCTTTAAGCACCAAATAAAAGAAGTAAATAAGATCTTAAGGATCACCAACGTCTAGTATAGGTGACTTAAGATATATACAAGTTACTATCAATATAAAATTAATTTCAAAAGTCACTACTAAAAAGAAAATAAGGTTGTATAAACCTTAATAATAATCCTTTTAATAGATCCTTTCTAAACTAGCAACCTAATCACATCCTATAACCAATAAAAGTCCACTGATATGGCTCTCATTTAGCTAAGTAGTAAATCATACATTAAATATACATGTACAATTTTTTCACATAGTAGCCGAATCACAACACGACATCGGTAGGTATAATTGATATGCAACTAGATTGATTTGTTCAGAAATAGGAAAAGGTCCAAGCCTACGATAGTCTAACTTATCACAAGGACGAGTAGTCTTGATATTATGACTAAGTAACCATACCTTGTCCCCCACGTTGAATTGTGGTTGTTCCTTGCGATACGCATCTACATTTGTTTTCTGCCGTTCTTGAGTTTTTTTTAATTGCACCTTCATTATTGCATGTAGCTCTAACAAACAATTTGCCAAATCTTCTGCTGCTGGATTATCAACTTTTGAAAAGTCAAAAGCATCAAGTCATGGATAATAATCATAATTGGCAAAGAAAGGTGTTTGTTGCGTAGAAGAATGTATCGTATTATTATAAGGAAATTCTGCCAATGGCAGAAGAGCTATCCAATCATCTTGTTGGTAGTTGATGATACATCTTAAATATTGCTCCAAGACTTGGTTCACGCGCTCTGTTTGTCTATCAGTTTGAGGATGAAAAGCTGAAGATAACTTTATGTCCAGTTTTAAGATCTTAAAAAGGGTTCTACAAAATCTTGACACAAATTGAATTCCCCTATCCGATATAATATCCTTAGGTAACCCATGATAGCGATAGATATTATCAATGAAAAGCTTAGCTGTTTCTTCACCTGTAATAGATTTTGTGCATGGCACAAAATGTGCCATCTTGGTGAATCGATCTACTATCACAAATATAGAATCATAAGATCTTGAGCTTTGAAGATCTGTGATGAAATCCATAGAAATAGAAGACCATGGTTGTTCTGGAATAGGTAATAGTTGAAGAAGCCCAAAAGGTTGATGACGAGGAATCTTTGATCTTGAGCAGATATCATATGATTGTACAAAGTCTTTGATTGCCTTCCACATTTGAGGCCACCAAAAATCTCTTGATATAAGTTCCAAAGTCTTATTGTATCCAAAATGTCCTGCCGTTGGAAAATCATGATGTGCTTGAAGAACACGTAAACGTGCTTCTCCTTCTGGAACATATAGACGTCCTTCGAAATATAGTAGATTGTTCTTCAACTCAAATTTAGAAGAATCATGAGACTTGGAAGAATTATTCTTGATATCATGAGCAAGAGGGTCTGAGGACATACTTGACTGAATTTGTTTGAGAAAAGTTGAATCAACAATTAATGTTGATTTTATTGCTCAAAGATAAAACTGCTCTGGTTTCAAGAAAACCATTCTTTATTGTTCAAAAGCTGCATCTCCTTCTTTTGGTGCAAAATAAGAATGTCTAGAAAGGGCATCAGACAAACCTTGTTGTATTCCTAGCCGATAAGTGATAATGAATTCGAATCTTGACAAAGACATATTCCAACAAGCTTGACGATGATTCAACACGCGTGCCAACATGAAATACTTGAGATTCTTGTGATCTGTATATACGGTAATTAGACTCGAAGCGCCTTCTAGATAATGACGCCATTCTTGAAAAGAATCCACGATTGCAAGAAATTCTTTATTATGAATCTCATAATTGATCTCGGCTATTGAGAATTTTCTTGAATGAAAAGCTACTGGATGAAGTTTGTCATCTGTTCCCATTTGTGACAAAATCGCACCCAAGGCAAAGTTTGATGCATCTGTTTCCATAAGAAACACCTTGGAAAAATCTACACGATAGAAGATTGGTGCAAAAACAAACAATGTCTTCAAAGCTTCAAATGTTGCTTCCGCTTCTTGATTCCATTGGAGTTTGTCTATACAAGTCAAACTTGTAAGTGGAGCCGCAACACGAGAGAAGTCTTAGATGAAGATCTGATAATAATTGGCGAATCTCAAAAAGCATTAGACATCTTTTACTGTCTTTGAAATCTTCCAATTCATGATTGTTTGGACTTTTTTAGGATCCATCATGAGACCATCATTTGAAATGATGTATCCTAAGAAATCAACTTGTGTAGTGTAAAATACACACTTTTCCATCTTAGCGTACAATCTCGCATCTCTAAGTTTTTGTAATACTTGACAAACATATATTTCATGTTCTTCTACGTTCTTAGAATAGATCAAAATATTGTCTAGGTAGCAGACAATAAAATTGTCTAAGAACTCGCAAAAAACATCATTCATGAGATGTTGAAAAGTAGCTGGTGCATCTGTAAGTCCAAAAGGTATGACATTATATTCAAAATATCCGTGCTTGGTTTAAAAAGCAGTTTTTCATTCATCTCCTTTTTTGATGCGTACTAGATTGTATGCTCCTCTTAGATCTATTTTTGTATAGATCCTAACTTGATTCAACTGGTCAAAAGATCCTGATATTAGAGGTAATGGATATCTATTCTTGATTTTGATCTTGTTGAGTCCTCGATAGTCAACACACATCCACAATGATCCATCTTTTTTCTTCACAAATAGAATTGGAGCTCCTGCTAGAGATTTAGAATGAAGTTGTCGTGGTAGAGAGAATCTGCCTCAAGAAAGCGCTGGGCTTCTGGCTGACACTAATTACTCAAGCAAGATTCAAGTATAATAAAAAACCCCAAGTTTATATAAAAGATATCTTCATAGGGCTATTACACCCAATACATAAGCCTAATTTCTTCAAACCACTCCAAACATAACAAAATATTCTAAACCATCATTCCCCCGTAGGAAGGGAATTTTTATCAAACTTCAATAACCTATAACTTTTAATCCAACTGTCCAAATCTACTCCAAATTTACATAGAATACTGATGTATTCTTCACAACTACTACCAAAAATTTCAACTATTGATTCATTATCGATCTTTAGATATTGCCAAAACCCTAGCAGTAGCTTTAAACCCTTATTTACAAACACTTGTGTACTAAATTCTTCATATCTCCCAATCTAAAAGTCCAAATGCTATGAAACTTTGATTCATAGCTTCTTAGCATAATAATCTACCTTCTTGAAAATTCTAAGACAAAAATTCGTCCAAAAACTTAAGATATGGTAAACCCCATCACTATCAATAAAACGGTCTACTTATTGCCTTGGAATTCAATCTGCTGTCTTTGACTCTCAATAACTCCTTCTTCAAAACTCCAAATGTAGTACTTCTTCCACATTAGATGTAGAGCTTGAAATCCCCTCTCTAGCCGCACCTCTCAATCTCCAAAAGCTTTTATACAACTCCTCCAATTCTCAAAAGAGTATGTCTCATATTGACACCTTATCTTCAAATGGCTATAACTTCTTTACCCTAACTCCCAATCCTCTAATTTTTGTACAAAAATTGTACCTAAAATCCTAAACTTTACAATCTTAGTCTTTGTTTTTCTAATGGCCTCCTTGAAGTCACCGAAACCCTTGTTAAGGTCGCGGGCAGCCTCCTCAAAGCCCATTGGACATGGTATTCGACCAATAGGGATGAAGTTTCTCATTCCTTGCCTTCATCCAACCATGCGCTCATTTTATCCCTCCCAATTAGCCTCCTATTAGCTTATATTTTCATCCTTAGGCTCCCACCTTCTCTCAAGGCTTCATACTAATTTTAATTGTTTTGATTTAGATCTTATAATAATTTAATACCATAATCAAAACAAATAAAATAAAATAAGTTTTTTCTATCAGTCCCTTTAATTTATTTTATTAACCATTCTAACACATATCTAAATTTATAAACATATTATGATTTTTGAGTAGATTTTACATATTATAAGCAATTTCAATACGACAATGTATAAAATTCTTGGCCAAATTCTCGTCAATATACGCCTTGAGTTCAGCCAATTCATCTTATGATAAACTGTAGATTGGTCCAAATGGTGGCTGAGTTCCTTCTTTAAGGTCGATTGAACAATCACATGGACGATGCTCCGGAAGAATATCTGCATTCTTTTTCTCAAAAACGTCTTGATAATCTTGATACTGGCTTGGAATGCTACTTGAGGTCTTTCCATCGTTGGAAATAGGTGTAGCATAAATGACAAAAGGTGATCCTTCTTCTACAACGTGTAAGAAAGCTCTTGCACCTACAAACGTAGGTTTAATTCTACTAGACTTGTGATTTCTTACTTGATTAATTATATTGTTAGCTATATTTTTAGAAAAGTTCAGAGTACAAGAAATCCAATCTATTCGAGGGTTGTGTTTTTCTAACCATGATAGACCTAGAATAACTAGAATAGAAGGAGATCTAATTATGTTAAAAATTATGCAACTATTATGGCCATTTACTACTACATCTAGAGGAAGTGTTTCATAAGTAACATCTCCAGAAGATAAAGGATGACCATCTATGACTTCTACGTGTACGAGTTTAGATTTTTGTACTATCTGTATTCTATGGCTTTTAGCAAATTCAAGATCTAAAAAACAAGCCGAGGCTCCCGAATCTATTAAGATAGAGATTTTATAATTATTAGATTCTAAATACACATCTATTATAAAACAAAGAGATGGTTGTGAGGAGAAGATAGGACCTTCATTAGAAATTGTACAAGATCCCAACTGCACGGTCTTTATTGTGGCTGGACAAACTCGTTTTCTGACATATTGTCTTCTTTGACAGTTGTACTCCTCATCTTGTGGTTGTGTCGTTTCTTTGGACAATTTTGAGCAGTGTATTTAGGTTCTCCACAATACAAGCATAATCCTTCTTGACGATATCGAGTCTTTTCTTGTTCAGTAAGCGGCTTGAAATGTATAGCATCAATTTGCATGTCCTCGACTTCTGAAGGTACATATTGAGAAGTCATTGGTACTGCCACTGAATTATAATGTCGCTGAGGTTCTCTTGTACGACTTTCAGATCTAAATTCGAAAAGCTGATTATCACACTTCACTGCAAAGTCTATTGCTTGACTCAATGTTTGAGGATCGGGTAAGTTCAACATCAATTTCTTCACTTAATATTGTAATCCGTAGAGAAATTGACTGATGAGTGCAGCATTGTCCCACTTGATATCGATTGCTAGTTGTCAAAATTGTGAAGCATATAATGTCACAGATCGATTGCTTTGTCATAGGATATGAAGCTTGTTGGTTGCAACACGAGTTGCATCGTATTCTCCATACATAGATCAAAATTCTGCTAAGAAAGCTTCTAAATTATCTAATATTGGATCACGTCGTTCCAAAAAAGATGAAAACCAAGATAAGGCAGAACCTGAGTAGTGTACCAATAAATCTGACTTGTGATCTTGGAGTTGGAAAACTTTGCGGTTGCAATTCAATCACCAGTTGGACTTGGTTGATGAATCCTCGAAATTTGGATCTTGTGCCATCAAACTTCTCAAGTAGACCAATTTTTGATTCTCTGATGCTTGGACAATGTTCCAATGTAGGAGGAATTACATGGCTTGGTGTAGATATTGAAGCAGCTCCAACCATATCTATATCTTCATTATTTGGTAACCTTGTTGCTCCTTGTGGAGGTACAATGAGTTGATGCATTGCAAGCATCAATTCCTTCATTTTTTCTTACATTTGTACCATTGCACTGTTCATTTCGGCAACCTCGGTCATGATAACACTTCAAAAAATATATAACACTACTCGAGATAAGTAATAGGGAGAACAAAGAAAACACTAGGAATAATATCAATTTAGAAGAGGGTAATCCGCAACTTCTAAAACGCTTATATCTTATCAAGAGAAAAGAGATAATCCACTCTTAAATTAAGACAAGACAAAGCTATGATATTATAAATGTACTCTTGTCAATCTGTCAAGGACATGAACTAGAAAGAGATGTATAATCTAATAAAAATTATATCAAAATAAAGTCACAAAATAAGAATAAGAAAGTATGTATATTCAAAAGAAAACTAGAATGGCTATTGCCAAAGACTGGAAACATGAAGACTCTTGAAACTAGACTAGGATCAGGAAAGGAGTTGATAAGAGTGAAGAGGGCTTCACTCTTGCCTCTATAAATACTATCTAATTAAGAGCTATATGGCGGTATTCTATAGGACCTCATACAAGTGTCTAATTTGCAAGACACATGTCAAACTTGCACAATAAGTTTCTCACATGTGCGCCACGTATTTGGCTTGTTCCGCAAGCTACCAACATGTGTGTCATGTGGCTACCTTGTTGACCAAGTTTCTAATCTACCAATCACCTATAGACATGTATAAAGGTGATTTTGCATCTATGAAGCTTCTAGGAAGCTTCTCTATCAGATATTATCAAATCAACTTATTTTACCTACTTCTATTGGTCTATTATTACTTAGATAATTTACTGGAGTAAATCTTATGTCCGTGACAGTAGCTCAAGATACTTATAAGGCATTTGCAAATAAATTCAGGAATCAATCACTTACTTTTTATATGAAAAATAAAATATGATTTCTTTAATAGAACATAAAAATCAAGCAGCCATATGATAAGTTGGACTATTGGAGATTAAGACCATTTTCCATCCAAAAACAAATTAATCTAGTGGCATATTACTTGGAATTATTATCTTTTATACAAATATATCAAATTTTTTATGTCTCTTTTTTAGAGCCTTATAAAAAGTTGCATATTTTGGAAAAAATATAATAATTGCCACCTAGTATTGAAATCAAAATTCATAAAGAATATGAAATCAAAAAAATATTGGATTCACGGCAAAGGTGGAAAAAATTAGAATATCTTGTTCATTGGCATGACTATGATATCAATGAGTGCACATGGGAACCGGCTAAAAATCTTGCCAATGTGCTTCAAAAGATACAAGAATTTTATTGACTCTATCTTTATAAATCCAAATGTAGTTGATGATAACTTCTTGATAAAGATTGGATCCAAAAAATATTCATAAAAAGGAAAAAATTAAACTAACATCTTCATCAGTGTGCAGACATTTGTTCCAAGATAGAATAGAGTGATAGAAGCAAATTAGTCATAATGTCCAACCTTCAAGTGATGAGAGATTTAGCAGAACAAGATTTAGAAGATTCACTTATTACGTAAGCTTCAAATAAACCAGTATAACTTTTACAGCCTTCAATTGAGCAAAGTGAGGACGATACATTTTAACGCCAAATATAACTATAATCAGAGTCATTAGAAGCAATATCCAACTATACAAGTTTTGATTTCAATACTCGAGCTTTAGTGATATTGCTTGAGCTTAGAAAGGTGAATTCTTCCAAGCATGAGATCTTATTTGGAGGATGTTTTGAAGGCTATAATAAAGATCAGATCTTTAAATTGGATGTTTCAACAACAGAGATACTAATTCAAGGCCATAGGCAATTTTTTTGAGGACTAGTAGAACCTATTATCCAAGAATAGAGAACAAAATACATAGCTTCATTAGTACAACGTATTTTTTATTTTTTATGTATATAAAAAGATTTTTAAAAGTATGAACTCCACTTAGAATTTATTGCTAGAGAAAGAGGTGATATTAAGGACATATACTTTAAAAATTCATAGAACCTTCTAGAACATTCTAAAAATTTTCGAATTAATAAAATTTGGTTGAAAAGCTTTCTAGTTAGTACAAGGAACTTAAAAAGCTTTGTAGTTAGTAGAAGGAGCTCGAGAAGCTTATAAGTTAGTAGAAAGAGCTTGAAAAGCTTTCCAGTTGGTAGAAGCTCCTCAAAAAGCTTCTTAATTTGATAGAAGCTACTCAAGAAGTGTCCTAGATAGGGATATATATGGAAGTCAAGGCTAAAAAATTCTTAAGTCTTAACAATACATCTCTTGGAATTCTAGCTTATCTTTCTTGATGTTATTCATATACTCATCTAATTAATTTAAATTTTTGTTGATTTCTTCTTGATTCCTTGTTCCAATTCAAGTCTCTTGCTTGATATTCTCATATCCTTGACACCCTAATCAAATCCTAATAAATCCTACAACAAATTGAAATTTCAATAGTTAATGATGGAATTATTAATCTTGACTCAAATTTTTCATACTTTTTAACAACTAAGTTAGCAATATGCACAAAAAATTTGAAGAAGATTCAATTCACTAAATCAAAGATAAGCTCAAAAATCTACTCAGATATAGGTTGTCCTCCTTTTTCAACCTTGATGTCAATCTTTCAATGCTAATATTTTTTTTTTATACCATTTAGTTACTTTTAAAATTCATACATAGATAGAAAATCAAATTTATTATCCATATAATCAATTTTCACCTCAATTTAATTAATAAATTACTAAAGATCTTAGAAATCCTCATTGACCTTCAAAACCCAATTTTTTGAAATCCCGACCTACTTGAACTTCAATAATCTTTCATTAAACTTTTAGATCAGAATCAAACTTATAGCATGTATTTAGCACAACTACAATCACAAGCCTACAAAATTTCACTTATAGATCAATAATCAAATTTATAAAATATTCAAAAATATAAATCTTTTTTTATTTCACAAAATCTTAGAATTGCCCAAATCAACCATGACTTTGTAAAACTTTTATAAAGTCAATATCTAT
The DNA here is from genome assembly GCA_036785485.1 of Physcomitrellopsis africana. Taxonomy (NCBI): domain Eukaryota; kingdom Viridiplantae; phylum Streptophyta; class Bryopsida; order Funariales; family Funariaceae; genus Physcomitrellopsis; species Physcomitrellopsis africana. Next base: position 230,214 of record JAWRVF010000186.1, on the reverse strand, counting down.
CCAAATCACTTCAAATCACTCTAAATCAATACTCAAATATGTCAAAGACATAAAAATATAAAGAAAGAGATTTAAACTTGGATGAGGTTTCAAAGAGAAACCAACAAGAACTTGAATTAATTAGATGAGTACACAAATAATACTAAGAAAGATAAGTTAGAATTCCAAGAAATGCATTATAGAGATTGAAGAATTCTTCAGCGTTGACTCTTACATATATTCTTCTATAAGATGGTTCTTGAATGGCTTCTATCAAATTAAAAAGCTTCTTGAATAGCTTCTTCCAACTACAAAGCTTTTTAAGGTCTTTCTACCAACTAGGAAGCTTTTTAAGCATTTTCTACCAAATAGGAAGCTTTTTGAGCTACTTTCATCAATTAAAAAGCTTTTTAATTAACTATCATCAATTCAAAAACTTTTAGAATATTCTAGAAGATTTTGTAAACCTTTGAAGTGTATGTCTCTAACATCACCCCCTTCTTTAGTGATGAGTTCTAAAAAGAACTCAATCTTTCTACATACGTAAGAAATTAAGAATATACTATACTAATGAAGCTATGTATTATGTTCTTTGTTCTTGAGCAATACGTTCTACTAGTCATTGAAGAAATTACCTATAGCCTTAAGCTAGTGCCTTTGTTGTTGAAACATCCCATCTAAGGATTTGATCTTCATTGGGGCCTTCAAAACATCTTCCAAAGAAGATCTCAAGCTTAAAAGGATTTGCCTTTCTAAATTCAAGCAATATCACTAAAGCTTGAGCATTAAAATCAAGACTTGCATGATTGGATCTTGCTCCTAATGACTCCAACCAAGGTTGTACTTGGCGTTGAAATATATCATCCTCACTTTGCTCAATTGAAGGTTGTGAAAATTATATGAGCTTGTTTGAAGCTTGTATAGCAAGTGAATCTTTTGAATCTTATTTTTTCAACATTTGAAGATTTGACATGGAGATTGATTTGTTTCTATCATTTTATTCTATCTTAGAATAAATGATTCTATACTAATGAAGGCTTTAGTTTAACTCTCTCTTTCTTATGAATATTTTATAAATCCAATCTTCATCAAAAAGTTATTATCAAATATATTTGGATTTGTGGGGATAAAATTGATGAAATTCCTGTACCTTTTGAGGTACATTGGTGAAAGTTTCCATCCATTCTTATGTGCGCTCATTAATATTATAGCTTTGCCAATGAATAAAATATTCCAATTTGCTCCATCTTAACCGTGAATCAAATATCTTTTCAACCTTGTATTCTGTATGGTCTTTGATTTTGATACTAGGTAGGGATTGTTACACTCTTTCCAAAATATGCAACTCTCTATGAGGTTCCAAAAAAATGATATAAAAAATCAGATGTATCTTCATAGAAGATGGTAATTCTAAGCAATACACCACTAGATTAATTTTCTTTTGGATAGAAAATGGTCCTAACTTTTGATAATCCAACTTATCACATGGCTGCTTGGTCTTGATGTTCCTTCAAAGAAACCATATTTTATTTCTAATATGAAAAGAAAGCAATTTATTTTTGAGTTTATTTACAAATGTCTTGTAAACATCTTGAACTGCTTGCAATTGAAGCTTTAAGGTTGTTTGGTATTACAATAGATGCTTTACAAATCCTTCACTTATTAGATTGTTATTCTTTAGCATACTCTATAGATCAAGCTTCAAGTAATATCCATAATTGGAATAAAAAAATATTTATTGAGTTGAAGCTTGAACAATATTATTATATATAAATTCTATTAATGGTAGATATAAGATCCAATCGTCTTTTTGATAGTTGATGTTATATTATAAATATTATTCCAAAATTTAATTAATTTGTTCTCTTTGGCCATTATTTTGAAGATGGAAAGCCAAAAAAAGTTTAATGTCTACCTTTAATATTTCAAAAAGATCTTTTCAAAACTCAGATATAAATTAACGTCTTTGATTGGATACAATATGATTTGATAGGCGATAACATTAATATATATTGTCAAAAAAGAGCCTTGCTATTTCCTCACAAGATACACTCTTTTTGTAAGAAATGAAATGAGCCATCTTTGTGAGTTGATCAACTACTACAGGAATATTGTCTAATGAATTGGATGGCAATAGATTTGTTGTTATATTTTGGTTTGGCTACTATATGAAAATATTGTATAAATATATTAAATGTATAATTTATTATTCAATTAAGTAAAAGCTATATCAATAGATTTTTATAGATTATAAAATATAATTAGGATATTAGTTTAAAAAGAATTTATTTAAAAGAGCTATTATTGAGGTTTATACAACCTTATTTTTTTTTGGTAGTGACTTTTGAGGTTGATTTTACATTGATAATAGCTTTTATATATCTTGAGTCCTCTTTGTTAGACATTAGTGATCCTTGAGATCTTATTCATTTCTTTTATTTGATGTTTAGAACACATATTATATAAACTTTATTAAAAAAAAAAGAATTGAAAAGGGATTTTTAGTGTGAAAAGAAGTAGTTAGGCCATCCATATGGATGAATGGAGATGGATGATAGAAGTCTCTATTCCTATTGGCCAAAAATCATGCCCAATAGGCTTTAAGGAGGCTGCGCGAGGATTTATTAGTAATTAAGTTTTGTTTTTTGAGAGAAGTTAAATATCAAAGGCTAGGATCAATAAATTTGGATTTTTTGATATGGTTTAGGTGCAAATTTTGTGTACTTTGGACTTTTTATAAAAGAGATATAAGCACTCAAAATTAAGGTGTTAAAATCATTCTTTTGGATATAACTCGCGCATATAAAAAGCAATAGAAGATTGATAATTAGAATTAAAAAGAAAACTTTCTTGGCTATACTTTTTATATATAATTTAATAAAATCTAAGCTAGAATGAAGGAGATATTGGAAGTTGAAATCAATGATTATAAGCTAAAGATAGTAAGTGACCCTACTTAACTACTGGTTATGTTTTGAGCTACAGCTTAGGCAATTTGATAAATTTTTGACTCAAAAATTTTAAGAGCATATATATTCATATCACAAGACTATGTGCAAAAAATTTGTGACATTAGGATTTTGGATTTGTGAGATATAAAGAAAATAGTACTCATGTGTCTCTGAATTAGGGTTTTAAGCACTTGCTAGGATTTTTAAGATATCAAACAATTAGAAGCAAATTTATATCTGATCTTTTTTTTCTAATGAAACTTAAGAGTACTACCTATACTTTGGAGAAAATTTTATAAAAACTAAATAGTTGGATTAAGAGTTATTGAAGTCTAAATTTCAAGAAGAAATAAGTCCGTGCAGGTGAATAAGATTTTGAAGGGTTTTTGTGGCAATTTGAGCTTTTTTGTACAAACCTATTTAAATACAAAAGATTTTATTACTACAATTTTTCTTTTATAATATAATTATATTATTTGCTTTTTTTATTAATGACAAATCACTTATTGGAATTTTGCTAATAAGTTTCAAATAAATTTTTCACAGCCAGGTATCCAATGCATTCCCAAATATAAGATTATGTCACATGACACTATGATGAAATCCATTAAGATAAAAGACCTTGACCATCTTGCAACAAGCAAAGGTTATAAGAGTCTATAAGGGTGATTTTGAGGATTTTTAGACCTTGAACAAATGTTGCAAGATAGTATAAAGTTCTTCATTGCCTTCTACATTTGAAGCCACCAAAAATTTTAAGAAATAAGTTCTAAGGTCTTATTAAATCCAAAGTGATCCGCAACTCAAAAATCATGGTGAGCTTGAAGAACGCGTAGTTGTATTAATCTTTTTGGGATATAAAAATATTCTTTCAAATATAAAAGGTCTTTTTTAAGCTTGAACTTGTCAACATTTTTTTTTAGACAATGTTTAATATGAAGGGCCAAAACATCATTAGTGGTTGCATTATGCACCTTATTGAAGAAACTAGAATCAATAGGTGCCTATGTAATAGTAGTACAAAGGCAAAATTGCTCCGATTTTAAAATAGTTATATATTATTGATCAAACGCTGCCTTTCTTACCTTGGATATAAGATATAATCTCTTTAACAAAGCATCAAATAATCCTTATTGCTTCCTAGGTCAATAAGTGATAATAAAATTAAATTGAGATTGTCACATATTCTATTGAGCTTGGTGACAATTAAGAATCCAAGCTCATATAAAATATTCTAAATTCTTGTGATCTATATATACAATCATTGGATACATTGCTCCTTCAAAAAAATGATTCTATTTTTTAAAAGAATCCACGATAGCAAAAAATTCCTTATTATGTATTTCATAATTAATTTTAATAGCAAAGAATTTTTGAAAATAAAATGCAACAAGATAGAGTTTATTGTCTATATCCATTTTTGAGAGTATAGCCCCTAGTACAAAATCCAAAGCATTACTCTCCATGTTGAATACTTTTATAAAATTTGGATGCACCAAGATTAAGACTGTGATAAACATTGTCTTGAGGCCTTGGAATGCCTTTTTCGCTCGAGGCCCCCATTTTAACTTGTCCTTATATATCAATCAAGTAAAAGGGGTGGCAACTTGAGAGTAATTTCTGATGAAGATCCAATAGAAATTAGCAAATCTAAGAAAATATTGTGCATCTTTTATAGTCTTTGAAATAGTCCATTACATAATTACCTCTATCTTCTTAGGATACATCATCAAACCCTCAATAGATATAATGTATCCCAAAAATTCCATCTTAGATTGATAAAATATATATTTCTTTGATTTGGCATACAAACCTATATCTTAAAGCTTTTGTAATACCAACTTGACATGCCTCTCATGTTCTTCCAGATTTTTCAAATAAATTAAGATATTATCAAGATAAATCACCATGAACTTATCTAGGTGCTCTCAAAAGATGTCATTCATTAAATGTTGAAAGATAGCAAGTGTATTTGTTAATCTAGGTACATGATATTATATTCAAAATATCCATACCTTATTCAAAATACAATCTTTTATTTATCTCCTTCTTTGATCTATAGCAGGTTATATACTCCACAAAGTTCTATCTTAATATAGATCTTAATTTGGTTGAGTTGTTCCAAAAGTCCTGAAATTAATGATAGTAGATAATGATTCTTCATCGTTATCTTATTCAATCTCCAATAATCAACACACATATTTAAAGAACCATCCTTCTTCTTTACAAAAAGTATAGATGTATTTATTAGAGACTTTGAATGCTTAATAAATTTTTTTGCAAGATTTTCATCAATATAATCTTTTAATATCAAAAGCTCATTTTAAGAAAGATTATAGATTGGGCCAAAAGGAGGTTGCGTTCTTTCTTGAAGATCTATAATACAATTGTATGGTTGGTGCTTTGGTAATATATTAGCATTCTTCTTCTAAAAAATATAAAATTTGTCATATTGCTTTGGAATACTTGCCAATGAAGTCATATCTTCTTTAATTGGAATTGTATAAATAACAAATAATATACCTTCTTTGGCCAATTTTATAAAATCGCTTGCTCCAACAAATAAAGATTTACCAATTCATGACTTTTTATAAATTTTTTTTGCAAGGATTTCTATCAAAAATGTTATTCTTTGTGACCTCCAATCTATAGATGGATTATGCTTTTTTAACCAAGACAGTCTAAGAATAATAGAATTTGAAGAAATCTTAATAATATCAAATATAATTTGGCTTTTATGATCTTTGAATGACACTTTTATAGACATGGTTTTATAAGTTACACTACTAGAGGATAAAAATCATCCATCTATTACCTCTACATGAATAAGTTTGGATTTTTGTACTAGAGGAATTTTATGAAGCTTAATGAATGCTTCATCTACAAAACAAGCAGATGCCTCTAAATCCAATAAGATAATTGTATGAAGCTTTTGAGGGCAAAAATATAAAAGAATCATAAAACAAAAAGCAGGTTGAGCAAAAAGAGAGGAACTTAAATAGTTTTGTAATGTTGGATTGTCCAACCGCATAGTCTCTACTATAATTGAACATCTTTATTTTTTGAACAATTGCAGTCCTGGTTTCGATAATGTATTAATTTTATTTCTTTGGATAATTATCAACCTTGTCACCTTCTTTGCCACAATATAAGCATAGATCTTTTTCCATCCGATGCTTCTTTTCTTATGGACTAAGAGGTTTAAAACATATTGTATCAAGTTACATATCTTTTATTTTTTAATGTAAATTCTGAATACTTATCGATGTAGCAAGAATATGTTGGATTGTGTGTTGTCTTAGTGAAGTTCATAAATATTAGTCATGACAATGTTAAAATAATTGATTATCATATTTTATGGCTTGGCTAATGGCTTTATTAAGCAATTGTGGATTCAACAGTGATAGCAACAAATCTTTCATATCATCTCTTAGTTTCCACTAAAATTGATTTATTAAAGCTTCTTTATTTCAATTGATATTGCATACTAATTGCCTAAAATTAGATGCATAGATTGATGTAGAGTCCGCCCTTTGATGCAATGCTCAAATATTAGCTATTGCCCAATGAGCCTTATCATGCTCTCCAAATGCTTCTGCAAATACTTCCATAAAAACTTTAAAGCTGCTCAAAATTGGTGATCTTTTTACAAATAAGGAAGCAAACCATAATAATGCTTATCCAATAAGCAAAGTATCAACGAATCCAACCCATAATTCTTTTATTGAATAAGTATTAGGTTATAGAACTATTATTAATCAAATTTGATTGACAAATCCTTGAAACTTTGAATGCATACTATTGTATTTCTTCAAAACATTAATTCCATATGTTACTAAATAAATGGATTTCTTTAGCGTAGCATAGATAGTACTACATCGTTAAGTATAGAAGTTGGAGGTAGATGTAGTCTAGATTGTGGTATTCCATATGTTATGTCATTATGAAATTTTCCAACAATCCTTTCAATCTCTACAATCCTAATAGATAATATTGTCAAATTATAATTATTTATAATATATAAAAAATAGTCAAAATATATAATATATTTATAAATTCTAATATATATTAAAATGATTAGTAAAATATTTTAAAAAATTGATACAAGAAATTTTATTTTGGTTTTTTTTAAAAACTTAGTTTGATTATGGCATTTAAATTATATAAAACTTAAATATTTAATATGAAGCCTTGAGATGAGATTGGGAGCCAAAGATGAAGAACTACACTACTAAGAGATTCATTTGAAAAGATGAAGATAAAGAATGGATGAATGAAGTTAAGGGGTGAAGCTCTTTATTCCTATTAGTCAATAGTTATGCCTAACATGCTTTGAAGAGTGTAGAATAGATAGATAAATTTGGGTAGTAGAGTAAGGATCAAAAATTGATAAATTAGATGATTAACTCAATTTCTAGCCGGTATAGACAATAATATAGGAAAGTTAGTTGGAAAAGCGGTTAAAAGAGGAGAGATGATGGTTGATACCTTGATTTTTAATATATAGAGAATAGGAAAGAAAAAATCAAGGCTTGATTGTGAGAGTTGAGAGCTAGGATAAACTTGGTGCTACCTCACTCTTTCATTTTCTTTTGTATTAGATTATAGTGGAGAATCTAGATTACATTTTGATTGATTATACCTTGTCAAGTGTAAATAACAGTAATAAAATAAAAAATTTAATATATATATGGATGAGTATGATATTATAATTGTTTAATGATTGAGTTTGATATGGCAAATTGGCAGCCAAAGATGGAATATATCAATATAATTTGATTGTGAATGAGAATGTTGTGCTGTATTGACTATGAAAATTGAGCAGGGAAAGAAAATATTGGAGAGATGATTTGGCTCAAAATGGGTTTTTAGTGAGAAGTTATTTCCAGTGATTGGAATGTGAAGTGCTTGTATGCAGTCTGTTGAGACAGTGCAATATCGCCGGTTGTTATTATAAAATTGGAGGAAGACAACAGATTACAATAGGAAAATTATGAGATATAGTATTACAAAGTGTCTTCTAAGCTGCGGAGTAGCAGAATAGATGAAGAGGATAGCATTGTTTGTATGTTCATTGGACTCTGCTATTCGAAAGCAGTTAATTGTGTGACTCTAAAAGTGTGTCTCATGTGTTTAGTCTTTTTCCATATTCGAATCTTTCTTTGTAGGTTTATTCTAGGTAGTATTAATAAAATAAGTAAAATGGCAAATCACGTTTTTGGCGCTATCGTATTAGATTGTCGTGTTGTAATTTGGCTACTATTTGAAAAAATTATACATGTATATTTAATATATAATTTACTACATAATTAAATGAGAGCCATATCAGTGGATTTTTATTGATTACAGGATGTAATTAGATTACTAATTATAAAAAAAGATCTATTAAAAGGATTGTTATTGAGATTTATACAACCTTTTTTTTCCTTTTAATAATAATTTTGAAGTTGATTTTATATTGATAGTAACTTTTGTATATCTTAAGTCACCTTTGTTAGACATTGGTGACCCTTAAAATCTTAGTTTACTTCTTTTATTTGGTGCTTAAAAAACCAAGTATATAAATCTTATAAGAAGAAGGGTTAAAAAAGGGTTTTTATTGTAAAAAGGATAGTTTGGCCATCTATGTGGATGAATAGAGGTGGATGATAGAAATCTCTATTCCAATTGGCCAAAAATCATGCCCAATGGACTTCAAGGAGGCTGCCTGAGGATTTATTAGGAGTTAGGGTTTGTTCTTCGAGAGAAGTTGAACATCAAAGGCTAGGATCATAAGGGTTAGGTTTTTGGATCTGATTTAGGTGCAAATTTTGTGTGATTTGCACTTTTTATGAAGAAGTTATAGGTGCTCAAAGTTAAGGTGTCAATTTTGGATCTATTGTCACTCTTTTTTGTGTAACTTGCGCATACAGAGAGCAATCAAGGATCAACGACTGGGTTTGAAAAGGGCACTTTTTTGGCTACACTTTTCATGCACAGCTTGATACAATCCAAGCTAGGATGAACGAGTCATTGGGAGTTAAAAATCAGTGCTTACAAACTTAAGGGCAATAAGTGACCCACTTATATAGTAGTTGCATTTTGAGCTATATCTTAGACAACTTGATAGATTTTTGGCTCAAAATTTTTAGGAATGTATGTGATTATGACAGAAGACTATGTGAAAAAACTTTGGTGGCATTAGGATTTTGGATTTGTGAGATATATGAAAAATAGTGCTCAGATATTTCTAAGCTAGGATTTTAAGCACCTGCTAGAGGTTTTGAGATATCGGACTATTAAAAATGAATTTATGGTTGATTTATTCTTGTGGTGAAGTTTGAGAAGATTTTCTACACTCTAAGGTAAATTTTATAGAAACTCAATACTTGAATCAAGAGTTATTGGACTCTAAAAATCAGTAAAAAATAAGTCCTTGCAGGTGAATAAAATTTTGAAGAGTTTTTGTAGAAATTTGAATCTCTTTTATACAAACCTACTTGAATATAAGAGGGTTTATATACATAACTTTTTTTTTGTGAGAATTTTGTATTATTTATCTTTTTTATTGATAAAAAATCACCTGTTGGATTTTTGCCATCAAGTTTCAAGTAAACTCTCTAGAGTCAGGTACCCAATGTATTTCTAGATAGAAGACCACGTCATTCGACGTGTTGTTTGGTTTGGGAATGCACCGCGCACTTGGCTGTGGAATGTAAGGTTGTGTTTATAAAAATCTAAGAAACCTTAATAGGTTTCATTCTATATAAGAAGAATAAATCCAAATTTTAATGTAAAAGTGTTTAAATCTGATATAAAGTGCTCAAAAACACTCTTATTAGTAATCTCAACTACACATAACTCTATTTGCTCTGTTACCTTCACAATAAAGCAACTTAGATTTTCTTTCCAAGTCTTAATCCTAGTCAGTGAGCTTCAAAAAGCTATAACTCCTAATCTAACTATCCACTTGATTCAAATTTTTTTCATACAAATACCACTATAAGTTATCTATATGCTTAGAAAATTTCAATCCAATTCAACTTACAAATTGTAAGATAATGACAAAATTCTGCACTAGTGTCTCTCGACCTCTTATTCAAAGTTTGATGTAGATATGCCAGCAACAACTTCTCCTTCTTCAATCACTAACTCTAGCTCAAACTTGGCATATAGCTTAGTCTTTGCGTCCTTTCAAACTATGCCAATTTTTATCTTATTTTGATTGATAGATCTCTAGATATTGTAAAATCCCTAAACAACTTCAAATTGCCTACTTCCGGTACCTTGTTGTACTAATGAGCAAATATCTCCCAGCTGCATTGTTAGATTGTTACAAGACTTCTTGAACTTTTAGCCCACCTAATCAACCAGATATTGTCCAATTTTCAACTATAGATGTTGTACCAATTGCACGAAGCAATGTAAAGTGCTAGCCATTATTCTCTTACATAAAACCCAAATTGTCAATATAAACTATAACTTTGAATAATCATTGCTCAGTCCTCACAAATCCTATGAAAGCAAACTTTTTGCTTCCAAAACAAGCTCAAAACCTTTTCTCAAACCTTCTTTGTCAATCTCCAAATGTCTTAAACACTTGCCTTCGATGGTTGTTTATGTGGCTGAAGGTTTGATTTCAACCCTGTCTCATATTTGGTTATCTCTCGGATATTGATCTAAGTTATTTTAAGGATTTTTAAACTTAATCCTATCCTCAATTCAACCTTGGTATCTACCATACTAACTTTTTATTTCTCTTATACTATTTTTATTAACTAATGGCTTTTTTAAGAGCCGTGAATAGGTTTGCACAACCTAGAAGAAAATTTTAACAACTAACTTTTATCTTTTAGCTATTAGAGCAAGAATTAATCTAAGAGGCTTCTATAAATCTTTTGTTAAGTACCTTAAGTTTCTAATAAACCAAGATAATTGAGTATTAAGTAGAATTTATCTTTATTCATACTTTTTATTATATAAGCATGTTACAACACGACATCCACCTCTTTTGAATCTGCGCATCCTCCGATATGCGCCAATGAAGTATATACTATAATTGGCATCATATCTTCTTTTTATTTCTCACACCAAGTTCTTCTTCATCATATTCATCATCCATTTCTATACAATTATCTTCTTCAAAGTCATCGATGTCTTCAACATGATCTTCCACATTTATTTCTCCATCTTGTCTTTTGAAAACCTTAATTCGCTTCCCAGCAATAGGTATCTTCAACCTTGTACCATCCAATTCTTTCAATGAATATGTGGCATTATCATGAACTGTTATTACTACATACGGCCCAAATCAACGTTTTGAAAACTTTCTTAAGATACTATACTGGTTATCTAAACTGTTGTCATAAACAAGTACCCAATCACCTTCTTCAATTGCTTTAGGCCTCAACTGATGTTGTTTCTGAAACCAAGCCTTGTTCCTTAGCCTTGTTCTTTGTAATCTTTTCAATGCCAATTCCACATCTTCTAGTCTTTGTTCAAGTTGCCGAATTCTGATAGCTAATAATTCTTCTCTTATTAATCCCTCTTCCCAAGATAGCATACTCCAAGTTGACACATGTTTTTCAATTGGCATAATAGGTTTTTGACCTGTCATCAGTTCCACTTGCATATATCCTATCACCGAACTATGTGTTGTTTGATCAGCCCATAATGCATAAGGTAGAAGTCGAGGCCATTCTTTCACTCTTCTATTACAGACTTTAACCAAGGCTTTTACAATTCGTGGGTGTCCACGTTTACTCTTTGCATTCCTCTCTAGATTATAAGCCGTAGTCAATGATAATTTGACTCCACATCTCTTAAAGAATTTATGAGCTTCATGTGCATTTATTTCTCCTCGATCTGTAGTGATCTTTCTTATACATCCATAGTGACAAATAACATCCTCAAGCAAAAACTTGCAAATCCCTTTTGTAAACTTTGTCCTAAAAGCCCTGCCTTCCACTTGATTTGATAAATCTTCACGAGCCAAAATTAAATACCTCATTTTTCATAATCCCATTGGCATAATAATCAATTCTACAACCCATTTAAAATGAATGGCCAAAGGATATGTTGGATGTAAACCATCACGATGTCGTATATTTGAATACATTTGACAAGTTATACAAGATTCTACAAATGAAGTTACATCTTGATACATATTCTTCTACCAATACCATTCCTTCAATTTAGCAAAAGTAGCCTAGATTCCTCTATGCCTTACCCATAAACTATCATAAAATTCTTTGAGTAGTTTTTGTTGATCTTTTTTTAATACCTACTACTTGTCATGGCATTCCAATGTTTGTTTTTGTTCTCTTTCATAGAAATCCTCCTTGCAATACAAACTTATATGCTTTTTTTTTTATTTTTCTAAATTTTTCAATCTACCAATTAGCATGCTTGGTTAATGTATTCAAATAATGTCCAATATCCAATAAATCCCCTTCATAATTCTCTTCCTGAAATGGCTTATTTTCCTTGTTCAATTGTGAAATCGAATAAAATTTTGTATCCACATCATCAATATCTTCTATCATCTCATCTTCTCTATCATATCTTACTCAAAACAACATATCTACTATGGAATTGTCTTTTTCCACAACATGCTTAAACTCCGGATTTAATGACTTGATATAAGCAATCTACCTCAACATTGTAATATTTGGGGTTGTACAATTAGTAATCATTCCAAGCAAAGGTAATCAATCTGTTTCAACCACCACTGTTGTCCCAATTAAATAGTCCTTTTCAGCTTTCATAGCTGAAACAACTTCCCATAATTCTCTTTTCACCTGAGAATATGCACGTTGGCATGTACTCAAAACCTTAGCTCCAAAACGAACTGCAAATCTATGCTCATTTGAATCATCTTGACCCATAGCTCATCCAATGGCAATTGGACTAGTATCTACTGTAAGAATCACTCGTCTATTGCATTCATAATCAATTTTTCTCAATACTGGAGGTGATATTAATAATTTCTTCAATATTTGTATTACTTTGATATATTTTTTTTTCCATTTAAAATAATAACATTTGTATAATAATTCATATAATGAATTTGCTATATGAGCATAGTGAGGAATCCAAATGTGATAGAACACACATGCACTCAAAAACCTACGCACCTCTATTAAAGAACTACAATCTTCTTTTATTCTTCTAATTGCATCAACCTTGGCTGGATTTGGTTTTCTTCTATAAAATCCACATAAATGTCCAACAATTATAACTTCTTGTACTCCAAATGTAGATTTTATACCCGATAATGTAAGATGAACTCCCTCAAGCCGAATCAATATCCTTTCACAATCTTGTATATGATCAATAATATACTTACGACACCCTTTTTTATCTAAAGTTTCATCCTTATCATCTTCTTTATACCTTTTTATAGGAATATCACTTAGAAAAGACATAGTCTTCTGAAGAATAAAATCCCTCAACACCTTGTTCATCCCATTCATTATATGTGCAACTGAGTTAGTAGCAATTTGAAGAAGAGTATACTTTCTAATCAATCCAAGTGGCATTCTCATCGTTGTTATATCTCTATTTTTTTTTGCAAGTTGAAATTGGTCATAGCTTGAATGCAAGTCACCTATTGAATAGATTGCCCTTCTTGCAAATGCTTGAGCATATTCATCTACTATTGGTTCAATTCCTGCATTCGTGATAGTCACTACATTTATTGGTTACATATCTTAAAAAAATAGTAATGATCCATTTTTCTTAGGCACTGTAAACCATCGACTAGAATATGGTACAAAAGAAGGTTCCAAAATCTTAATCTCTATCTTTTCTTTCAATAATTCTATCAAACTTGGTAAATGTGCCCTTGACACTAGAATTGGCCTCAAATTCCAAGATACATGTGGTATAGTAAAAATAACCATTGAAGTTACAATATTTGGATCCGCACACCCAATTTCATGAGACTCAAAGACAAATGATTTACCTCGTTTTGCTAGCATTTCTTTGAAGCATGCAATTTCCTCTAGCAACAAAGAACCGTCAGAACCAATCTTCAATTCTTCAAAAGTCTCTTCAATAAATTAATGCCCAATATTCCTTAGATCCCTTTAGCTCTTTTTTATTGATGCTTTTTGTGTCTATTCTTTACAATCTTTTGGCAAAGGTCCAGCAATGATTTCACCTTCTTATCTACTGTGTTATATTTTGTTTCAACCATAACCTCTAATATTTAAAAAGATTCAATCATATCATAAACTTCTTTTGAATGAATCTGTATAACTTTATCATCGTCACCTAATCCAATAGATGCAATCAATTCCAAAGGATCTTCCAATCCGTTTTCTTCATAAATACCAATAATCTTTTCATCATCTTCTAATATTTTTAACCTATATAATTCCTTTTCAATAGCACATAATCTTTTTCTCTCATTTCTTTTTAAATCCTCAATCCTCTTATACATAATACTCCCATTCTCAAGAATGCTAATAAATCTTGTATCAAAGGTACATATATCTTACAAGAGTACCTCCTCTTTTGTACCTCCATAATTCCGCTTTATAGTGGTATTCTTCAAAAATTCGTAAATTCTTCAACAACTCTTGGCAATGGTTTCTCTCTTAATCTGTCTCGATTGCATTCATGATTTGGAAGAAGAATCAAAAATTGTACTGCCCTTCTTCCATCTTCACTACAAATCTATGCATAAGCCGATCCATCATCAAGTACTTTTGTTTCCATTCGAGTTGCAATAATATATGGTTGTCTCAATATAAGAGGATAAGTTGTTGCATCTTAAACAAAGAAATTTTGTTCTATTGCCACATCACCAATTTGAATCTTCACATCCGAGCAAGCACCATACAATTTACCTTGTGTATTATTAGCTGCCCGTATTACCCATCCATGCTCCATATCAATTGGCCACTTTTGTTTCATGTAAAGATCCTTAGGCATAAGATTTATTTTTGAACCATGGTCAATCAAGGCAACAACTGGCTCATCCATATCTCCAATCTTTACTAATGCTTTTGTGGTTGCTCTAGCCCAATGCTTTTGAGTATAATGACTCAAAATTTCTTTCTCCTTATCCTTTGGATCATCAAAGCGTATTTTTTGATTGTAACTCTTTTCTCCACTTGTTGATTATTTGCAACAATTACCAATTTTATCTTCTTCATCCTCACATATATGTGCATCAATAGCATGATTTGATCCAGCTTCATCCATCAATTACTTTTTTCGCTTAATGCTGTCAATAATGACATCGTGGAATTCTTTCTTTGCAATATCCAATATTTTCTTCAAGGTAAATTCAACTTTAGCATTGAGGATACGTTCTTCAAGCACCCCCTTTAAATCTGTTGCTACTTTAATATTAGAGAGAAGTTTATGAGTTGTTGACTTACCTTTTTCTCCTAAGTCCTATGATTTTTCTTTTGAAGATATTGAAGCATCTTTAGTTGGTAATTCTTGTGATGCCATCTCACGAGCTTTATCTCCCCGAGTCTATATTTTTGAAGAGTTCTTTTTTCTTGTGTTATTAGAATCTTGTCTTCTCTTTTCTTCTATCAAGGCTTCATGTTGATTTTAGCAATATAGGCATGTATTGATAAAGCTTCTACAGGATCCTTCCAACCCATTGTCGTGTTGTGACACGATTATATAGTGAAAATATGATTAAAAATGAATTTTCAATTAATATTCTATTATCTTAATTCAACAAGAATTCCACATATTTTGACAAGGTTTTTATGAAAGCCTCTTAGTTTATTTTCTTCACTTAATAGCTAGTAGATAAGAATTAGTTAGTAATTTTACCTTCTAGGTTGTAGTAATTCTTTTACTATCTTAGAAAGGCCATAAAATAATAAAAGCATAATAAAAAGGATAAATTATTAGCATGATTGATACTAGGATTAACTTGAGGGTAGGATCAGGCTATAAAATCCCTAGGATAGATTGGATTGATACCCGAGGATTGGCTATTTGTAGGATAGGGTCGAAATCAGACCTTTGGCCACAAAAATGGACGCCTAGGACAAAGTACGGAGGCTTTTTTAGATTGGATTTTTAGATTGGATAGCTAGCTTGAAGCTTATTCTAGGAGCATTAAGCTTGTTGCCATAGGATTTTGGATGACTTTGCAATTATTATTCAAAATCAAGGTTTATATTGGTATTTTGGATTTTATATAAGACAATGATGGCTTGCATTCTCGAGTGATTCGTACAATTTGTATAGCATCTATGGTTCAAAACTTGATATTGTTTGGATTTTTGGGTGTGCTAAGTATGTAAAAAATTTTATATTAATCTAACAATACAATCAGGAGATATTTGGGTTTTGATACAAAGGGTTGTCAGAAGTTGGCAGTTTAGGATTGGGTAGGGTTTCTATGATAACTAAAGATCTACAAATTAGATCAATGTAAATTTTGGCATAGTAATAAAAGACTTGGAGATCAAGCTACATACTAAGTTTGGACTAAAGTTAACAGTTGAAGAAGGAGAAATCACCACTGAAGTTTTTGCATCAATTTTCAAGTTGGCAGCCAAGTGTCATCAGTGCGGTTTTTGGGCATTTTCTTACAATCTGGAAGTAGGGTTGGATTGAATTTTTTTGAGCATGTAGAAGGCTTATACCAACATATGCATGCTAAATTTCATACTAAGTGGACATTCGGATTAATAGTTATAGCTTATCAAAGCTCACTGTTTAGGATTAGGACTTGCAAAGAAAAATAAAAATTGCTTAATTATAAAAGAAACAAGGCTATTGGGATATATGTATGGTTGATGTTTTCTAAGAGGAGTGTTTTTAAACACTTTTGAATTGAAGTTCAAATTATATTCCTCATACATGGATGAAATCTATTAGGGTTTCTTGATTATTTACAAACATTACTTTACCTTCTACAGCCAGGTGCCCGGTGCATTCTCGAACAAGACAAGACGTAATATGACATCGTAGTTCCACAAATTATTGCAGCAGTCCTCAATAAAGCTCTCGTGGCATCTTCTTCTTATGCATTGTGGAAATGGTAGAAGACCAAACCCCACTTGGTTCAATATTTCCAAAAAATTCTTGCTTGCCATTGTCATCCACCCTAGTATCATAACTTGCAATTTTCATTACTGCAATCCCATTTGCTGCCAAATAATCTTAAATCAATGTTTTCATACCTCCCTTACCAAAGTTGGTTTGGAGAATATTACATGTATCTTTTAACGCCATCTTCCCATCTTTCCAGAAAATAATGCCTTGTTGGATCATTTCATTGAACTCACCACAATCCTTTTGAGAATGGGAATCATCATACCAGATGCATCTCTGTACATATCCTTGTTTAAAAGTGGATTTTGAATTCATTGCAAATGTCTTCTCCTCAAGCCTTGGAAGTTTAATTTGAAGATCTCGCATCCCCCTGTCATAGTAGAGAGAATTTGCCTCAAGAAAGCGCTAGGCTTCTGGCTGCTAGTAAATACTCAACCAAGATCTAAGTATAATATAACCTCCCAAATTTATATAAAAAAGATCTTCATAGGGCAATTATATCCTATACATAAGTCTTATTTCATTAAACCACTCAAAACATAACAAAATATTCTAAACCCTCATTCCCCCGTAAGAAGGGGATTTTTCTCGAACTTCAATAACTCATAACTTTTAATCCAATTGTTTAAATCCACTCCAAATTTACATGGAGTACTGATGTATTCTTCACAACTACCACCACTAATTTCAACTGTCGATTCATTACCAATCTTTAGATATCGCCAAAATCCTAGCAGTAGCTTCAAATCCTTATTTACAAACACCCATGTACTAAATTCTTTATATCTCACAATCTAAAAGTCTAAGTAATATGAATATTTGATGTATAGCTTCTTAGCATAATAATATAGGTTCTTGGAAAGTTTGAGACAAAAATTCGTCCAAAAACTCAAGATATGGCAACCCCCATCACTATCAACAAAATAGTCCACTTACTACTTTGGAATTCAATCTGTTGTCTTTGACTCCCAATATTTCCTTCTTCAGAATTCCAATTGTAGTAATTGTTCTACATTAAGTATAGAACTTGAAATCATCTCTCTAGTTGCTCTTCTTGATCTCCAAAAGCTCTCATACAACTCCTTTAAAAAGAGTGACAGTAGGTATAATTTGTACACTCTAAATTCAAGCGCCTACTTCTCCTTCATGAAAATTCCAAATCCTTCGATTTTTATATTAAAATTGTAGTCCAAAAAACAAGCTTTCTAATCATAGTCTCTAATTTTTGAATGGCCTCCTTGAAGTGGCCGAAACTCTTATTAAGGTCATAGGCAGCCTCCTCAAAGTCCTTTGAGCACGGTATTCAACCAATTGGGATGAAGTTCTCCATTCCTTGCTTTGTAATTGATTTTACATCTTTTCATATCTCTAGTATTGTAGCAAGTTCAAATATTAAAATCATGTCCCTTTCTGAGACTAGATTTAATTCTATTTCTCGCATATAATACTTCAAATACTTAGATATTTCTTTTGCATCAAACTGGTCAACCTTGTTAATCACTGCTTGCAGTGCTTTGATTGCCAAAGCCTCCTTATGATCTTTGCCCTATTCTTGTTGCATAATTAATATAAAGGCTTGAAACATATTTGCAATGTTCAGATCTAGATACATACCTTGTCCACCAGAAGAAAATCCACTTGAAGATCCGCTTGATTCACCATCCAAAGCTCCATCAATAATTCCAAAATCCACCTTCTTATTTTCTTGTGCCATTAATTCCAAATAACCAAAATAAACTCTAACCTTCCACCCCAAACTTTCACGTCGAATTCACCACTTATGCTGTATTATGTGTTGTTTGGTTTGAAAATGCACCGCGCACTTGGCTGTGGAATGTAAGGTTGTGTTTATAAAAATCTAAGAAACCTTAATAGGTTTCATTCTATATAAGAAGAATAAATCCAAATTTTAATGTAAAAGTGTTTAAATCTGATATAAAGTGCTCAAAAACACTCTTATTAGTAATCTCAACTACACATAACTCTATTTGCTCTGTTACCTTCACAATAAAGCAACTTAGATTTTCTTTCCAAGTCTTAATCCTAGTCAGTGAGCTTCAAAAAGCTATAACTCCTAATCTAACTATCCACTTGATTCAAATTTTTTTCATACAAATACCACTATAAGTTATCTATATGCTTAGAAAATTTCAATCCAATTCAACTTACAAATTGTAAGATAATGACAAAATTCTGCACTAGTGTCTCTCGACCTCTTATTCAAAGTTTGATGTAGATATGCCAGCAACAACTTCTCCTTCTTCAATCACTAACTCTAGCTCAAACTTGGCATATAGCTTAGTCTTTGCGTCCTTTCAAACTATGCCAATTTTTATCTTATTTTGATTGATAGATCTCTAGATATTGTAAAATCCCTAAACAACTTCAAATTGCCTACTTCCGGTACCTTGTTGTACTAATGAGCAAATATCTCCCAGCTGCATTGTTAGATTGTTACAAGACTTCTTGAACTTTTAGCCCACCTAATCAACCAGATATTGTCCAATTTTCAACTATAGATGTTGTACCAATTGCACGAAGCAATGTAAAGTGCTAGCCATTATTCTCTTACATAAAACCCAAATTGTCAATATAAACTATAACTTTGAATAATCATTGCTCAGTCCTCACAAATCCTATGAAAGCAAACTTTTTGCTTCCAAAACAAGCTCAAAACCTTTTCTCAAACCTTCCTTGTCAATCTCCAAATGTCTTAAACACTTGCCTTCGATGGTTGTTTATGTGGCTGAAGGTTTGATTTCAACCCTGTCTCATATTTGGTTATCTCTCGGATATTGATCTAAGTTATTTTAAGGATTTTTAAACTTAATCCTATCCTCAATTCAACCTTGGTATCTACCATACTAACTTTTTATTTCTCTTATACTATTTTTATTAACTAATGGCTTTTTTAAGAGCCGTGAATAGGTTTGCACAACCTAGAAGAAAATTTTAACAACTAACTTTTATCTTTTAGCTATTAGAGCAAGAATTAATCTAAGAGGCTTCTATAAATCTTTTGTTAAGTACCTTAAGTTTCTAATAAACCAAGATAATTGAGTATTAAGTAGAATTTATCTTTATTCATACTTTTCACTATATAAACATGTTACAACACGACAGCGCAGCTATTGGAGATTGGCAATAGTTTTGAGTATTAGGAATTAACCACCAAATGCATAGTTTTTACATGATGTACAAAGAGGTTCAAAAATTATTGCCAATTTAAAGATAATGCCGAATTTGTAGTTAGATTAGAGATGGAAAGTAATTTTAATAACATGATGAAAGATTATGTTTAAAGATATTTGGTTGAGATGGCAAAATCCAACAAGTGATTTGTCCTTAATAAAAAAAGACAAATAATACAAAAATCTTATAAAAGAGAAGTTATATAGATAATTCTTCTTATATTCAAGTAGGTTTGTATAAAAAGGGTTCAAATTTCTACAAAAACCCTTCAAAACTTCATTCACCCACAAAGATTCATTTCTTCTTGATCTTTAGAATCCAATAACTCTTAATCTAACTATTTAATTTCTATAAAATTTTCTTCAAAATATAGATAATTTTTTTAAATTTTACCACAAAAAAAAATCAACTTTAAATTCGTTTTTAATTTTCCAATATCTCAAAACTCCTAATAAGTGCTTAAAACCCTAGTTTAGAGACACTTGAGCACTATTTTCCTTACACCTCACAAATCCAAAATCTTAATGCCACAAAATTTTTACACATAGTCTTGTGACATAAATATATATACTCTTAAAAATTTTGAGCTAAAAGTCTATCAAATTGCCTATTATATAGCTCAAAATGTAACCACTAATTAAGTAGGGTCACTTACTACCCTTAGCTTACAAGTATTGACTTCAACTCCCAATATTTCCTTTATCCTAGCTTGGATTTTATTAAGCTGTACATGCAAAGTGTAGCAAAGAAAGTGCTCTTTCCAATCTTAATCGCTGATCATCTATTGCTCTTTGTACACACGTGTTATGCTTAAAAGAGTGACAATAGGTAGAATTTCAACATCCTAACTTTGAGCGCCTATACCTCTTTCATAAAAAGTCCAAATTATGCAAGATTTGCACCAAAACCATATTCAAAACCCAAACTTGCTGATCCAAGCCTTTGATATTTGATTCTCATCCAAAAATAAACCCTAATCCCTAATAAACCCTAGTCTCTTTGAAGCCCATTAGACATGATTTTTGGCCAATAGGAATAGAAATTTCTATTATCCATCTCCATTCATCCACATAGATGGCCTAACCACCTCCTTTCATACTAAAAATCCCTTTCTAATCCTTTTTGTTATAAGATTTATATAATATGTGTTCTAAATCTTAAATAAAAGAAGTAGATAAAATCTTAAAGATCACCAATATCTAAGAAAGGTGACTTAAGATATATGAAAGTTATTATTGATATAAAATCAACTTCAAAAATCACTATCAAAAAGAAGGAATAAGGTTATATAAATCTCAATGATAATCCTTCTAATGAATCTCTTCTAAACTAGCAACCTAATCACATCCTATAACCAATAAAACCTACTATTATAGCTTTTATTTAATTATATAATGAATTATACATTAAATATACATATATAATTTTTTCATATGGTAGCCAAACCACAACACAACACTGGTCACTATTACTTCTTCACTTGATTGAGCTAAGGTATGAAAAGAGTGTCATTATGATTAATTCTTAACCATTAGAGTTATGATAATTCCATCTGAAGGAGTTTATCAAATGCCAACCTAGAATGAAACACTGGACATATATCTAAGAATGATTGATTATGGCACAAATCCTAATGCTAATTGGTAGGAAATAATTAATATTAATCTATTACAGGGTGTACCACCAACAATTATAGTTCCATATTCTCCATACTCTTCATATCAAAACTTAGTACCTACAAAAGAGTTATCTAAGGATTTAGTATTGAAGGATCCAAATGAGGCTTTATTATTAACTTTGACAAAGAAGATGGACAAATTGGTTGTTAATCTGGCAAAGGATAAGGAAAAGAGGCATAAACCGACCAATATATGACCTAATATTTGGTGCAATAATTGTAAGGAACAAAACCATTTAATAATAGAATATTCTTCACTATTCCAAATGGTTGTGCAATGTACATTTTGTGGGAGTAAGTATAGCACGATAAATTATTAGAATTTACAAAAGCAACAACAATTTGATAATCAGACTATGATTCCATTGACTTTGTGGAATGTTAATCAAATCCAGATAAGAAATAGGTTTGGCTAGAATGGAAATTATTTAAATAAATAAAATAGGAATTTTTTTAATTTTGAAAATTTGGCGTATAACTAAGAATATGGACCCAATTCTTAAGATATTGTACAAAATCAGCAAAGATGTTCTCAATATCCATCCATTCATAAAGCAATTTCAAATTCTATAATACCAATTGGTCAGCCAAAATCATTTATCCATCCAATCTAGAACAAGCCTAGCCGATATATATATCAATAGAAATACCTAGCATCCCTGATAGGATCAAAATAAGACCACTTCAATGTTATCGTTGCAGGTAATTAAGACATTATGCTAGTGAATGTCCCAATTCAAGAGCCAATGATGATACGCTCTAATTTGTGGAAATTATAAGCATTTGGAATATATATATTAGCAATGCAATGCTATGTTTAATTTTAATTACTAAGATCAGCGTATCCAATTACAAAATAAGATAGAAGATAATAATCAAGTTCCACAAGATTTTTCAATAAATCAAGTAGAATGTGTCTATGCAATACTTATCTAGGCCCAACAAAAAAAAAAAAATTCTATTCTATAATTTAGTGCACCAGTTATAAAAGACCAATTCAATTCAATGCTGAGAATTCCAAATCCAATATCACTATCGAAGATATTACCAACATTGGGACCTGGTCCATCTATGCAACTCAATGATGTTCCTAGTCTCGAGATATTGATTTGATCTAAATCAATACCGATATCTATAAAGTTCCAAGAGCCATCTTATCCATTAAAAGATTCTCTCATGGATAAGAATTTTGACAAAGTTCATTCAACAATTGCAATTCCAAACTGCATAAGGCAAGATAAATTATCTCAAGGGATTAAATTGAAATCTATAAAAAAGAAAAGGGCCTTGGAAATCATTGCCAATATGAAACCATATAATATTTTGAAAGATTTAGATGAAATTAAACCTTCAAATTTAATGAAATAATTATCAACAATCATGCTAGAATATTATTTTATATTGAATTTCTTGTTAATATAACATAGAACTTGTAATAAAAAAATGGATGAAATTTGTTTGAATCCCGATCCGGATGCACCGACTATTGATGTATCCATTGATGGTATTTTTATTTCCGGAGTTCAAATAGATAGGGATTCTAGTATGAATTTAATGACTGCTGATACAATGGAGAATTTAGATTTAGCTTAGCTGTTATCCACAACCTTGGTATTGAGAATGGTTGACCTTAGTCTCGTAAAGCCTATAGATATTCTTTGTAGTATTGATATTATTATTGTTGGAATTATATATAAAATTGATTATATTATTTTTTGATTATAAAATTTTACATTATCATTTCTAATTTT
Organism: Physcomitrellopsis africana; assembly: GCA_036785485.1. NCBI lineage: Eukaryota > Viridiplantae > Streptophyta > Bryopsida > Funariales > Funariaceae > Physcomitrellopsis > Physcomitrellopsis africana. The sequence continues at coordinate 206,644 of JAWRVF010000186.1, read as the reverse complement.
ATTAAGTCGGTCATAGCTATATTAAGCCAAAGCTAAGAATGATTGAGACCATGGAATATTGACTATTGGGAAGGATAAAGATAAGATTATTTTATAAATGTACCTAGTTCAATATTATAGAGAATCTCAAATTCTGAGTTCCGAGATGACATCTGATCATAAAGGTCAATCTAATGCAGAGTATGATGAAGTTATCAATTCAATGCAAGTTGGTGATGACCCAATTCACACGCAGAAACAAGGCATATTATATCAATATGAAAAACTCGGAGAATATTTAGTATATCTGGAGGACATAGTAAATTCTGATCATGCTATCGCCAATTAGATGAATAATCTTGTAATTAATGAAGTTAGTATATTGGAACCAGAATTGGATAATTTCAATTTATGAGATTATATAAAGGATTCAGGACAAGAGATGAAAATCAAATTAGAGGTTGTTGCGGAATTAGTATGTCAATCCATTAACTTGAGCACCTATGAAACACCGCAAATTATCAAAGTATATACCGGTATTACAAGTATAGAGCTAAGAAATTGGAAAGATTTCTTCCTAAGTTATAAGTCTGCATTTGCTTGATTGTATGCAGATTTAAAAGGTATTATTATTGAAGTTTGTGAGCATCAAATTACTTAAGAGAAGGATGCTACACCAGTTCGTCAAAGACAACATCGCCTTAATCCAAAATATTCTCTCATGGTAAAAGAAGAATTGAATAAACTTTTAGACATGGGCTTTATATATCCAATATCGTATAGTGAATGGATTTTACCAATTGTAATAGTATTAAAGAAAAATGGAAAAATCCAAATCTGTTAAGACTTATAAATTAAACGTGGCTACCAAAAAGGATTATTTTCCTTTATCTTTTAGGGATAGTATATTAGACGCAGTAGCCAGACACAAATATTACTACTTTTTGAATGGATTTTTGAATTATAATTAAATTAAAATTGCAGCAAAGGATCAATTAAAAACTACTTTTATCACGGATTGGAGCACACTTGCTTATAAAGTGATGCTATTTGGGTTATATAACGCTCCGACCATATTTCAAAGGATAATAATGCAAATATTTTAAGATTATTTATAATTATCAATGGAGATATTTTTACATGATTTTTTTATATTTAATATAACAGTTGACCATTTAGAATGTTTTGTTAAATATTTGGATCATTACAATAAGTATGAGATATCTTTGCACTCCAAGAAGTGTCAATTTGGTATACCCTTGGAAAAGCTTTTGAGATACATTCTTTTTATAGCTGTTATTTCTATTGATCTAGATAAAATTAGTTGTATATTGGCCTTATCAAAGTCAAATATAGTATCGGATATTTGTGATTTCATAGGCCATCTCAACTATTATCAACAATTTATTTATTCATTTGTAGTCATATGTCAACCTTTAATTAATCTCTTAAAAAAACCACCTTCAAATGGATCTAGTCCAATTTGGACTGAGGAATGTATAGTTGCATTTGAGAAATTAAAGAAAAAATTGATATTTGCACTAGTATTTGTTATACCATGTTGGACAAGAAATTTTCACATTTATGTTGATGCATCCAATGTTGCTATTGGATCTATATTAAGCCAAAAAGATGAAAAGAGTTTGGATCATCTAATATATTATGCTAGTCAACAATTTGTTACTACAGAAAAAAATTTACACTATGATTGAATGGGAAGCCTTGGACATGATCTACTCTATATAGAAATTTTGGCATTATTTACTTGGTTATCCATTTGTATTTCATATCAATCACAATGCTTTTAAGTATATGGTTAATAAATCTCAATTAAATGGACGCATTGCTTAATGGATTTTACTACTTCAAGAATTTAAATTTATTATTAATATTCGACTAGGAAAGAAACATGCCAATGTGGACCATTTATCCCATTTGACCAATATATTGGAAAATGAACCTATCAATGATGCACTTCCTAATGCAGAATTATTTACCGTTGTCGTGGTAGAGAGAATTTACCTCAAATAAGCGCTGGGCTTCTGGCTGCTAGTAATTACTCAAGCAAGTTCCAAGTATAATAAAAACCCCCAATTTTATATAAAATAGATCTTCATAGGGCTATTACATCCAATACACAAGTCTTATTTCATCAAACCACTCAAAACATAACAAAATACTCTAAACCTTCATTCCCTCGTAGGAAGGGAATTTTTTCCAAACTTTAATAATCCATAACTTTTAATCCAATTGTCTAAATCTACTCTAAATTTACATCAAGTATTGATATATTCTTCACAACTACCACCACAAATTTCAACTATTAATTCATTACCAATCTTTAGATATCGCCAAAATCCTAGCAGTAGCTTCAAACCCTTGTTTACAAACACTTGTGTACTAAATTCTTCATATCTCACAATCTAAAAGTTCAAATGCTATATAATTTTAATATATAGCTTCTTAGCATAATAATACACCTTCTTGGAAATTTTGAGACAAAAATTCGTCCAAAAACTTAAGATATGGCAAACCCCATCACTATCAACAAAACGGCCTACTTACTGCCTTGGAATTCTATCTACTGTTTTTGACTCCCAATAACTCCTTCTTCAAAACTCCAAATATAGTAATTCTTCCACATTAAGTGTAGAGCTTAAAATTCCCTCTCTAGTCGCACCTCCCGATCTCCAAAAGCTCTCATACAACTCCTCCAATCCTCAAAAGAGTGACAGTATGTCTCATATTGACACCTTATCTTCAAATGGCTATAACTTCTTTACCCTAAATCCAAATCCTCTAATTTTTGTACACAAATTGTACCCAAAATCCTAAACTTTACAACCCTAGCTTTTGATTTCCTAATGGCCTCCTTGAAGTTGCTGAAACCCTTGTTAAGGTCGCGGGCAGCCTCCTCAAAGCCCATTGGGCATGGTATTCGACCAATAGGGATGAAGTTTTCCATTCCTTGCCTTCATCCGACCATGCCTTCATTTCATCCCTCCCAATTAGCCTCTTGCTAGCTTATATTTTCATCCTTAGGCTCCCGCCTTCTCTCAAGGCTTCATACTAATCATTTAGATCTTATAATTTTTAAATACCATAATCAAAACAAGTAAAAATAAAATAAAGTTTCTTCTATCAATCCTTTTAATTTATTTTATTAACCATTCTAACACATATCTAAATCTATGAATATATTATGTATTTTGAGTGGATTTTATATACTATAAGCAATTATAGTACGACATCGTGGATATAAATTCAACAAAATATAGTGAATTGATTTAAGATTTGATATTTCAAACATTTTGACTGACTTATAGAGAAAAACTTAAGCACCATCTGATTTTGAAAAGTGCTCTATATACTATGATAGGTGACGCTTTGTATAAGTATAGAAAGATTGAAGAGAGCTTTGGACAGAGAGAAAAGTGTCCGAAACGTGAGAAATAAGAGTAATTTGTAGTTACTATCCTTGGTGGTGATCACCAATATAGAGCCAATGAAGTTGGAAATATATTGGTCCCGACAAAGGCAGAGGGACTTTAAAAATGCATAGTTATATGTATTTTTGAGAGAGTCAGATAATTTGCTGCCAATTGATGTGGAATTGGTGGCAGAGTATATAAAAAACTACTACCTAGAGGATGGTTCAAGTGTAGTAAAAGAGAAGATAATTGGGATTGAAAAGAGTACCTTGCAGATAGTACTACATCTATCAATTAATGAGCTTGTAATGGGCGTCAATGTATCTACTGATTTTAGACTAGGTAGTTATTTTAATGGTGGTATGTTGTCACTGGAGAAGAATCAAGGCTAGAAGGTGGTGGAGGCGCTCACACTGGAGCTTATGGAGTGAATGCAATTCATTCAGAAGCGGCTAAGGTTGAACCAACATACCACATACATGTTCAAAGGTCTACTATTTGCGGCAATAGAAATACTAGAAGGAATGGTATTTAATTGGGCAGCATTCGTAGCAATCAGAATCTATGCGGAGATGGTAGTCAAGCAAAAGATGGAGAAGTTTGCATCCCTGCTCTACTCTAATTACGTGTACTCAATGATTGCATACACATTGAGTCAAACATTGCCGATAATGGAGAGAAATATATCCTCTCCAACGCCTCAACGATGTGTTTGGAGTTTGATGGCACTGATAGTTGGTCCAGGGGTAGTAGTACATGAAGTCGGAGAATCAAGTGAAGCAATGGAATAGGAAGCTATGTTAGTGACTATATCAGAGCGAGCTCTAATTTGCTTAGTAATTGAGAAGGCAACTGAGGTTCTAATTTTGAATACTAGAATTCTAGAAGGAAGGAACCTCAAGGAAGTAATATTGGATCAAATTTCCTAATTACAGCTTATAGTGAGTAAATTAAAGGATAATTTAAAGCAACAATTGGAGGCAAGCATGAAGGAGATAATAGAGAAAAGCTGCCAAATTATAGAATAAGATTGTATTATTAGGAAAAAAACAAAATCCAAGTTGCTATTGAAGCAAAAATTAGCGGAGGAAGAGGAAGCTTGGACAAATGACAAAGAATACACTCAATGAATCCTGAATAGTCAAAAGCAAGAATTAATAGAGAATTGTCAAATATAGAATTTGAAAAGAGAGGAAGTGAAGTATCAATTGCAAGAAAAATGTGAGAAAGTAGCAAAATTAGAATAAAAAAAGGTGAAATTGGGTGACCAATACAAAATTGAAACGGACAAGCTATGGGTAGAAATTACTGCCTTGAAGGTGGAAGTAGCAAAATTGGAGGGCAATTTAGCCAATATTAGTCGGAAATAGGTATTTATTCTACTAGTTTTAAATATTGGTAAACTAGAGGAGAAGATGAAACAATAGGAGCACCAATTGGAAGCAAAAGATGCTAGAATTCTGAAATTGGAGGCTCAAATTTGAAAATTGGGAGCGGACAATAAGGACTTATTAGTCCAATTGAAGAATAACCATGTGGATTTATTGGAAGAGGACGAGGACTTAGAGTTAAAACCATATGCAAAAGAACTTCCTATAGAGAATCTTGGAGTGTCCCAATTCAAAGAGCCAACTTCATAACTAAAAGTTTTTTTTTTATCAATTTTATATTTGCGTGGATATTGCACAATTAGAAGTGGGGCTATATAGAATAGATAGATAATTTTAGATAATAGAATAAGGATTAAAAATTAATAAATTAGATGATTAATTCAATTGTTGGCTGATATAGACAGTAATATAAGAAAGTTAATTAGAAAAGTGGTTAAGGCAGGAGAGATGACAGTTGGTACCTTGGTTTTTAATATAAAAAAAATAGATAAGAAGAAATTTGGGCCTAATTGTGAAAATCTAGAGCCGGGATAAGCTTAGTGCTACCTCTCTCTTTTATTTTCTTTTGTATTAGATTATAATGGAGAATCCGGATTATATTCCAATTGATCGTACCTTATCAATTATAAAGAACAATAATAAAATAAAAAATTCAATATATATATGGATGAGTAAAAAATTGTAATTGTTTAATCATTGAATTTGGTGTGGTGAATTGGTAGCCAAAGATGGAATATATCGATATAGTTTGATTGTGAATGAGAATGATGTGCCGTATTGATTGTGAGAGTTGAGCGGTAAAAGAGAATATTGGAGAGATGATTTGGCTTAGAATGGATTCTTAGTGAGAAGTTATTTCCAGTGATTGAAATGTAAAGTGATTGTATGCAGTCTGTTGAGATAGTGCAATATTGTCGATTATTATTATGAGATTGAAAGAAGACAATAGATTATAATAGAAGAATTATAAAAGATAGTGTTACAAAATATCTTCTTGGCTGTGGAGTAGCAAAATAGATAAAGAAGATGGCATTATTTTAGAGTGTTTGCATGTTCATTGAACTCTACCATTCAAAAGCGGTAAATTGTGTAACCCAAACAGTGTGTCTCATGCGTTTAGTCTTTTTCTGTGTTTGAATCTTCTTTTGCAGATTTATTCTAAGCTATATTGATAGAGTAAGTAAAATGGCAAATCATAAGGAGGCTATTTGCAACAAGAACAAGGATTTTGGCAATTTTAGAGAAGTCATTCAAAAATTAAAGATTCAGATTAGAAAACTTATTTTTTGTACTATAATTTAATATAAGAATTGAGAGATTTGGAATTTTTATAAAAAAGAAGTAGGCGCTTAAAATTAAGGTATACAGATCATATCTATTGTCATTCTTTTGAAAATATAAGGAGTTGTATGAGAACTTTTGGAGATCGAGAGATATGGCTGAAGAGGTGATTTCAAGATCTACATCTAATATAGAAGAATTTCTACATTTGAAGTTTTGAAGAAAGAGATATTAGGAGTCAAAGAGAGCAAATTGAATTCCAAGGTAGTAAGTAGACTATTTTGTTAATAGTGATGGTTTTTATCATATCTTGAGCTTTTTGATGAATTTTTATCTAAAACTTTTTAAGAAGGTATAATATTATGTTAAAAAGCTATAAATCAAAGTTTCATAATATTTAGACTTTGTGAGATATAAAGAATTTAGTATGCAAGTATTTATAAATAAGGGTTTGAAGCTACTACTAGGATTTTAGTAATATCTAAAGATTGGTAACGAATTAATGATTGAAATTTGTTTTGCTAGTTGTTAAAAATACATTAGTATTTTTTTATAAATTTTGAATAGATTTAGATTGTTGAATTAAAATTTATGATTTAATGAAGTTTAAAAAAATTCCCTTTTTATGGGTGAATGAGGGTTTTAGAAAAAAAATTGTTCTATTTTGAGTGTTTTGAGGAAATAAGACTTATGTATTGGATATAATAGCCCTATGAAGAAAACTTTTATATAAATTTTAGAATTTTGTTATTTTAGATCTTGGTTGAATAATTAATAGCAATTAAAAGCTCAATACTTTCTTAAGGCAAATTCTCTCTACTATGACAATATAATAAGAGTACTTATAATGACATCTAACTTGGACTCAAAAGATTTGGTCATACTAATATATTGACCTCTAGCTATTTTCAAAGAAAAAATAAATAAATCTATAAAAAGATAATATTAATTTAGAAGAGGATAATCCGCAATCTCTAAAATGCCTTAAGACCTTCAAAGAGAGGAATGATCTACTCTCTCATAAGAAGGAAAAAGCTCTAATATTATAATGAAGAAAATATCAGTTTAGAGGAGGATAATCCACAACCTCTAAAACATTAATATATCTTTGAGTAGAAAAATAATCTACTCTCTAGCAAAAAGGATCCAACTCTAATATTAAAGATGAAGTTAGTCTTGACAAATTGTCAAAGACACAAGAATACAAAGCAAGAGACTTGAATTAGGACAAGGTTTCATAAAGAAAATAATAAGAATTTGAATTAATCAAATGAGTATATGAATAACATCAAGAAAGGTGAGCTAGAACTTCAAAAGATATGTTATTGAGATTGAAGAACTCTTTAGCCTTGACTCCTATATATATTCTTATTTAGAATGCTTCTTAAGTAACTTCCATCAAACTAAGAAGCTTTTTGAGCAGCTTCTACCAATTAGAAAGATTTTTGAATTCCTTCTATCAACTGGGAAGCTTCTCGAGCTTCTTCTTTTAACTATAAAGCTTTTTGAGCTACTTTCACCAATTAGGAAGCTTTTCAATGGACTTTCATTAACTCAAGAACCTCTAGAATGTTCTAGAAGGTTTTGTGAACCTCCAAAGTATATGTCTCTAACAAAACAAATCTTCTTAAGTTTGTTCTCAAATCCCGCTCTCTAATCTGCTAAAGAACTTTCTATCTGCTGTAGGCCAATAGTTTTGTGCTTCAAGGTTTGATTTCAATCCAAATTCACAACCAATCTTCTTCGAGTATCAATTCTTAGAATTTTGAAATAAATTTTTTAAAAATCTATTTTTAATTTTTTTTTAAAGATGCCTATATCATTTATTTTTTTAATCTATTTTTTTTTTGTCTTTTTTATGGCCATGCAAAGTAAATAGAAGCTTCTTCTAAAATAAGGCAACATTAGCATCTTTTAATTTTTAATATTTTTTTGTCTATTATCTATATTTCTAAGATAATTTACTAAAATACTCTCATTTGAACTCTTTCATAATATAATCATTCCTTTCTTCTTTCACCTAATGGTTGTATTATTATAAAACATCCTAATGGTTGTATTACTATAAAACATTGTAATACTTGGATCTTAGTTGTTGTCTAACAAGCCTTATCATATTCTCTAAATGCTTCCATAAAAATTTCAAAGTTGTTTAAAATTAATGGTCTTTTTTCAAATAAGGGAGCAAACCATGATAATTCTTGTCTTATAAGTAAGGTGCCAATTAATCCAACCCATGATTCTTTTATTAAATAAATATCAAATTATAGAACCATTATTAATTGAAATTGATTGACAAATCCTTAGAACTTCAAACATGTAACATTATATTTTTTTGAAAAGACTAACTTGAAGTACCTTACATTGTTGAAGAAGTAGATTTTTTTGGCGTAATATAAATAGTAGTGCATCTTCAAATATAAAAGTTGGAGGTGGATATAATCTAGATTGTTATACTCCAGATGTTGCATTGTTATAAAATTTTGTAATAATCTCTTCAATCTCTGCAATCCTAGTAGATAAAGTAGTAAAAGAAGAAGGATAATCCACTCTCTAACAAGAAGGATCCAACTCTAATATTTAAAATGAGGGCAGTCTTGAAAAATTATCAAAAATATGAGAATATAGAATAAGATACTTGAATTAGAAAGAAGTTTCAAGAAAAAATTGACAAGGACTTAAATTATTTAAATAAATACATAAAATACACCAAGAAAAGTGAGCTAGAACTCCAAGAAATGTATTGTCAAGACTGAAAAATTCTTCAACCTTAATTCTAATATATATTCATATCTAGGAAGCTTCTTAAGTAGCTTTCATTAAATTAGAAAGATTCTCAAGCAACTTCTACCAACTTAGAGGCTTCTTAAGTAGCTTTCATTAAATTAGAAAGATTCTCAAGCAACTTCTACCAACTTAGAAGCTTCTTAACCTTATGCTACTAATTATGAAGCTTCTTGAGCTACTTCTACTAGCTAAGAAGCTTCTCAAGCAACTTCTATTAACTAAGAAATCTTTAGTATGTTTTAAAAGTTTCTAAGAACTTTCAAAGTATATGTTCTTAATATAATAGTATAAATCACACTTTAAAAAAATTTGACAAAAATTGAATAGCTAGATCAAAAATTATTAGATTCTAAAATTTAAGAAGAAATCAATCTTCTATAAATAAATAAGATATTTAAAAATTTTGTTACAATTTGAGTGTTTTGTGCAAACTTAAGGAATTTTTTGGGAGTCAAGACTTTATGGAAGTAGAAAAATAGATATATATAGAGCTATAATAAAATTTTAATATAAAAATAAAGTTTTAAAAAGAGATTATGAATTTTCTTAGAAATTATTGAATATCTAACTTACCAACAATTGATTAACTATGATTTTATTTTTAAAAAAAAGATATTAAGGATTTTCTACATACCAAAATAAATTTTATATAAATTTATTTAAATATAAGATATTTCTAATAATATCATTTCTATAATAATATTATTATATTTATTTGTCTTCCTTATCAAAGACAAATCACTTATTAGAGTCTTATCAATAAGTTACAAGTATATTTTCTATAACTAGGTATCTAATATATTTTCAAATTAAAAATCATACCACATAATAATATATTAAATAATACTTTGATTTGATATATCCAAGTATAGTATATTTTAGATTTTATAATTTTTTTGTAAGATGGATAGAAGGAGTTTCAAAAGTTTCAAAAACTCATCCCTCATATACAAACAAATTAGCAAATTTAGAAGTAATTCTATTCCACCTTAAGCTTGTGATATGTCTTTGATTTAGCTTATATAATTAAATATGGATAGTCAAAAAAACAATATCATGTTAATTAAGCCATTTCAACTAAGCATTTCATATTATCGACCTTGATATGAAAAACTACTTAAATAAAAAAAATATTGTAGAATATCTGACACCTTTTCTATAATAATCATCATCAAAGTAGAACTTATCCACAAAAAATGCTCTAAATAATTTTTTATGGACTTTTATATAACAAAAATATAAAACTTTAAGCTTGATTTTATCAAGGACATAAAAATACAGAGCAAGAAACTTCAACTATGAAAAGGTTTCAAGAAGAAACCAACAAGAATTCAAATTAAATAGATGAGAACACAAACAATATCAAAAAGGTGAGATAGAATTCCAAGAGATATGTTGTCAAGACTAAAGAACTCTTCACTCTCAACCCCTATATATACTTCTATTTAAGATGCTTCTTGAGTGGCTTCCATCAAATTGAGAAGCTTCTTGAGTAGCTTCTACTAATTGAGAAGCTTTTTAAGCTCTTTCTATTAATTAGGAAGCTTCTTGAGCTCCTTCCATTAATTAGAAAACTTCTTGAGTTACTTTCATTAATTAAGAAGCTTTTTAGTTGACTTTCACTAATTCAAAAAGCTTTTAAAATATTCTAAAAGGTTTTATAAACTTGTGAAGTGTATGTCCTTAATATCACCCCTTTCTCTAGCAATGAGTTTTAAGAGAAGTTCAATCTTATTACATATATAAAAAATCAAGAATATACTATACTAATGAAGCTATGTATTTTATTCTTCATTCTTGGATAATAGATTCTACTGGTCCTTGAAGAAATTGCCTATAGCCTTGAGCTAATACCTCCGTTGTTGAAACATTCTACCTAAGGATATAATCTTCATTGCGGCCTTCAAAACATCCTCCAAACAAGATCTCAAGACTAAAAGGATTCACCTTTACAAGCTCAAGCAATATCACTAAATCTTAAGCATTAGAATTGAAACTTGCATGGTTAGATCTTGCTCCTAATAGCTCCAACCAAGGTTGTACTTGGCATTGAAATGTATTGTCCTTACTTTGCTCAATTGAAGGTTGTAAAAATTACATTGGTTCATTCAAAGCTTACATAGCAAACAAATCTTGTAAGTCTTATTTTCTCAATGCTTGAAGGTTTGACATAGTAACTAACTTGCTTCTACCTTTCTATTCTATCTTAAAATAAATGACTACATATTGATGAAGGCTTTAGTTAAACTCTCCTCTTCTTATGAGTATTCTTTGAATCCAATTTTCAATAAGAAATTATCATCAAATATGTTTAGGTTTCTAAAAATAAAGTCAATAAAATTTTTATATCTTTTAAAGTGCATTGGCAAGATTTTTGGCCAATTTCTATGTACGCTCATTAATATCATAATCCTACCAGTGAACAAGATATTCTAATTTGCTCCACCTTTACCACAAATCAAATACCTTTTCAACCTCATATTCTTCATGGTCTTCAATTTTGATACTAGGCGGTGACTGTTATATTCATCCTAAAATATGCAGCTCTCTATAAGGTTTTAAAAGAGAGACATGAAAAACTACATGTACCTTTATAGCAGATGGTAATTTCAAGCAATATGCTACTAGATTGATTTGCTTCTGGATAGAAAATGGTTCCAACCTTTGATAGTCCAATTTATTGCATGGCCGCTTGGTCTTGATGTTCCATTGAAAAAGCCATATCTTATCTCTAATATGAAAAGCAGGCAATTGATTCTTGAATTTATTTGTAGATACCTTGTAAGCATCTTCAGTTGCTTTTAATTGAAGCTTCAAGATTGCTTGGTATTGTGATAGATACTTTGCAAATCTTTCAACTTCTAGATTATTTTTTTTTGGCATATTCCACAAATCAAGCTTTAAATGATATCTATAGTTGAAATAAAATGGTGTTTATTGAATTGAAGTATAAATAGTATTATTATATATAAATTCCATTAATGATAGATACAAGATCCAATTATCTTATTGATAGTTAATATTGTATTGTAAATACTGTTCAAAAATTTAATTAATTCATTCTATTTGGCGGTCATTTTGAACATAGAAAGGTAAAAAAAATTTAATATCCACTTTTAATATTTCAAAAAGATATTTTTAAAACTTAGATATGAATTGGGGTCCTCGATTAGATATGATATCATCTAGTAGGCCATAATATTGATATATATTGTCAAGAAAGAGCCACATTATTTCTTCACTAGATGCAGTTTTCTTGTAAAGAATGAAATGAGCCATCTTTGTAAATCAATCAACCACTACAAGGATATTATCTAATAAATTGGATGGCGATAGACCTATGATGAAATCTATCAAGATAGAAGATCATAATCATCTTAAAATAGGCAAGGATTGTAAAAATCTATAAGAGCAATGTTGAGGATTTTTGGACCTTGAACATATATTGCAAGAGATCACAAAGTCCTTCACTACCTTTCACATTTGAGGCCACCAAAAATCTTGAGAAATAAGTTCCAAGGTCTTGTTAAATCCAAAGTGATCCACAACTAGAAAGTCATGGCGAGATTGAAAAACACGCAATCATATTGGTCTTTTTGGGATATACAAACGTTCTTCAAAGTATAGAAGGTCTTTCTCAAGCTTGAATTTGTCAATATTTTCTTTTAGGCAACGCTTGACATCAAGGGCCAAAGCATTATTAGTGGTTGCACCATGCATCTCATTAAGGAAACTAGAATCAATAGGCGCCAATTTAATAGTATCGAAAAGGTAAAATTGCTTTGATTTCAACAAAATTATATATTATTGATCAAATGTTACCTCTCCTATCCTTAATATAAGATATAATCTCTTTCATAGAGCATCAGACAATCTTTGTTGCTTCTCAAGTGGATAAGTGATAATAAAGTTAAATTGAGATAGCAATATATTCCATCAAGCTTGGTGGCAATTAAAAATCTGAGCTGATATAAAATATTTGAAGTTCTTGTGCTTTAAAAAATTGCATCATTTTTTTGAAGGAACAATATATTTTGTTCCTTCAAAAAAATGACGCCATTTTTTAAAAGAATCCACAATAACAAGAAGTTCATTATCATAGATTTTATAATTAATTTTTATAACAAAGAATTTTTAAGAATAAAATGCAACAAGATGGAATTTATTGTTTATGTCTATTTGTGAAAGTACGGCCTCTAGTACAAAATCCAAAGCATTAGTCTCCATATAAAATACCTTTATAAAATTTTGTGAGAGTAAAATTCACTCCTCAACCCAAGTTATAAGGTGGCTTCAATTAAGAGTTGCTTATTAATTGTGGTATGAACTATAAGGAATAATAAACAACAATGAAGGAGAAGAACAACACAAAATAGGTAAAATATGTGTAATTAAATAAGTGCACACTACAAAACTAATCACAGTCTATTCATTAGATTTTTATCTAATAAAAAATAAAAATAAAAAGTAAAAATTATATTTTCAAATAGATAATTTTTTTATTTTTCCAATGATGTAAAAAATATATAAATCTAAGTTACTATAAATAAGTTATGATAATTCAAAATTAGAAGGTAAATAATCAAAAAAATTAAGTAGAAAATTTTACCTCAAGGATAACTTGTTACAAGATCATAGGTTCGAACCTCACTAAAGCTCACAAGTAGTATATATGGGTGTCCTAGAGGGGCCACGAGGCTTTAGTCTTATCCTCCCACCTACATCTAAGGTGCCACAACCCATATGGGACTTGTGCACCTCCCTTCCTACAAGGATTACACTAGCTGCTGGTCCTCCTATTTAATACTAGTAGAAATAATAATTTTGTATTTTTGACTTCACCATGGTGTTCAAAAACACCTTATTAGCCTAAAAACCTTATAGGCCTTCAAATCTTGCTCCATTTCTTCATAATGGCTCCCAAGGTGGTAAAACTCAGTTTTACCAAAGTCTTTAAAATTGCTCTAAAAATTCTTAATAAATTCTTAATAAATTCTTAATAAATTCTTAATAAATTCTATAAATCTCTATAATATTTTTGAAATGATAATATCAATTTAAGACAATTTTATTCTACCTTGAAAATATTTTATAATAATAAAATCAATAAAAATCAACTCAAAATCCTATTTTCTACAAAAATAATTAAAAAGACATGAGATTTCTTTCTCATGCTTCTTCTACCTAATAAGTAATATTTATAGGTTTTTAATGAATAATATATATAGATAGAAGGCCAATGTAGACATTGGTCTCAATAACTAGCTCTTAATACTTAATAATATGTAAAAATACTAAACCAGCTAAAATAATTGGCTCCAAAACTTACTAAGACTCTATTTTTGTAATTTTTCTTCTATTAAGACTTTTATATTTATAAATACTTCTAAATTCTAATAAATACTTAAATAATCAAAAAAATCTCTCTAACCATAATATTTATATAACTAAACGACTTAAGACTATATTTTTAACCAATCCACCAATTAAGATCTATTGGTGGGACTCACAAATTTGCATGTACTAATATTGGGGCTGTAGTAAATGTTGTCTTGAGATCCTCAAATGCCTTCTCTACTTGAAGCCTCCATTCTATCTTATCTTTATATATCAATTAAATAAAAGAGGCAGCAACTTGAGAGTAATTTTTGATGAAGATCTGATAGAAGTTAACAAATCTAAGAAAACATTGTATGTCTCTCATAATCTTTGGAATGGCCCATTACATAATTGCCTCTATCTTCTTGAGATCCATTGTCAAATCCTTAATAGATATGATGTATCTCAAAAATTTCATCTTAGATTGATGAAATACGCATTTCTCTGATTTGGCATACAAACTTCTATCTTGCATTTATAATACCAATTTGACATGCTTCTCGTGTTTTTCCAGATTTTTTGAATAAATCAAGATGTCATCAAAATAGATCACTATAAACTTGTCTAAGTACTCTCAAAAGATGTCATTTATTAAATACTAAAAGATAGCAGGTGTATTTATTATTCTAAAGGATATGACATTATATTCAAAATGTCCATACCTTATTTGAAATATGGTCTTCTATTCATCTACCTCTTTTATTTATATTAGGTTGTATGCTCTACAAAGATCTATCTTAGTATAGATCTTGACTTGGCCGAGTTGTTCCAAAAGCCTTGAGATTAACAATAGTGGATAATGATTCTTTATTGTTATCTTATTCAATCTTCAATAATCAATGTCTATACTCAAGGAACCATCCTTCTTCTTCACAAAAAGTATAGGTGTACATGTTGGAGACTTTAAATACTTGATGAAGTTCTTTGCAAGATTTTTATCAATATAATCCTTTAATATCAAAAGCTCATTTTAAAAAAGATTAAAGATTGGGCCAAAAGGTCATTGCATTCCTTCTTGAAGATCTATAGCACAATTGTATGGTCAGTGCTCTAGCAATATATCAATACTTTTTTTGTAAAAAATATCTTGAAATTTGTTATATTACTCTAGAATACTTATCAATGAAATCAAATCTTTTTTAATTGGAGTTGTATAAATAACAAATAGTATATTTTTTTTGGCCAATCTTATAAAAGCCCTTATTCCAACAAATAAAGGTTCATCAATTCATAATTTTTCATGAATTTTTTTTGTAGGAATCTCTATCAAAAATATTGCGCTTTGCAACCTCCAATCTATAATAAGATTTGAAGGAGTTCTAATAACGTTGATTACAATCTAACTTTTATGATCTTTAAATGATATTTTTATAGGTGTGGTTTTGTAAGTGACAGTACCAAAGGATAAGGGTCGTCCATCTATTATGTCTACATGAATAGGTTTGGATTTTTATATTAGAAGAATTTTGTGAAACTTAATGAATGCCTCATATACAAAATAAGCAGATGCCTCCAAATCTAACAAATTAGTTGTTTGAAGCTTCTGAGGGCCAAAATACAAAGAGATTGTAAAACAATGAGTAAGTTGAGCAGAAAAAGAAGAATTTGAATAATTTAATAATGTTGGATTGTCCAACCGAACGGTCTCTATTGTAGCTAAATATTGTCATTTTTATGAACAATTGTACTCCTAATTTTAGTAATGTGTCAATTTTGTTTCTTCGAGCAATTGCCAACCTTGTGGCCTTACTTATCACAAAATAGGCATAGACCTTCTTCCATCCAATGCTTCTTTTCTTGTGGACTAAGAAGTTTAAACTATACTGCATTAAATTGCATATCTTCTACTTCTAAGTATGAATTCAAAATGCTTGTTGATGTAATAGGAATATACCAAATTATGTATTATCTTATTAAAGTCCATGAATATTCATCTCATTGATATTGAAATAATTGGTTATCACATTTTATGGCTTGATTAATGGCTTCATTGAGCAATTGCGGATCCAAAAGTGACAATATCAAATCATTCATATCATCTCTTAATCTCCAAAAAAATTTGCTCATTAGGGCTTTGTTGTTCCAATTGATATTGTACACTAATTGCTTGAAATTAAATATATAGATTGATGTAGAGCGTGTCCTTTGATATTATCGTATTATGGTTTGGCTACCATGTGAAAATATTATATATATATATATATATATATATATATATATATATATATATATATTTTATCATATATTTAAATATAAACTATATCAATAGATTTTATTAATTATAAAATATAATTAGATTATTAGTTTAAAAGGAATCTATCTAAAAAGGTTATTATTGAGGTTTATACAACCTTATTTTTTTTTGGTAGTGACTTTTGAAGTTGATTTTATATTGATAATAACTTTTATACATCTTAAGTTATCTTTGTTAGACATTGGTGATCTTAAAATCTTGTTTATTTTTTTTATTTGGTATTTAGAACACATATTATGAAAATCTTATGAAAAAAAGAATTAGAAAGGAATTTTTAGTGTAAAAGGGATAGTTAGGCCATCCATATGGATGAATGGAGATGGATGATAGAAGTTTCTATTTTTATTGGCCAAAAATCATATTCAATGGACTTCAAGGAGGCTACCTGAGGATTTATTAGAGATTAGGGTTTGTTTTTTAAGATGAATTGAATATCAAAGGCTGAGGTGAGTAAGTTTGGATTTTTGAATATGGTTTTGGTAAAAATTTTGGATGATTTGAACTTTTTATGAAGGAGATATAGGCACTCAAAGTTAAGATATTGAAATTGTATCTATTGTCATTCTTTTGAGCATTACTTGCATGTACATAGAACAATAGAAAATTAGCAATTGGAGTTGGAAATAGTGCTTTCTTGGCTATACTTTTTATACATGGCTTAATGAAAGCTAAGCTAGGATAAAAGAGATATTAGAAGTTGAAGTCAGTGCTTGTAAGCTAAGGGCAGTAAGTGACCCTATTTAATTAGTGGTTATATTTTGAGCTATATCTTAAGCAATTTGATACATTTTTGGCTCAAATTTTTTAAAAGTGTATATATTTATGTCACAAGACTATATAAAAAAAATTTGTGGCACTAGAATTTTGGATTTGTAAAATATGAAAGAAATAGTGCTTGGATGTCTTTAAGCTAGGATTTTAAGCACCTACTAGGTTTTTAAAATATCGGACGATTGGTAGCAAATTTACAATTGATTATTTTTTGTGGTGAAGTTTAAAAGAATTATCTACATTTTAAAGAAATTTTTTTAGAAATCAAATAGTTGGATTAAGAATTATTGAATTCTAAAGTTTGGAAAGAAATAAGTCCTTGCAAGTGAATAAGGTTTTGAAAGATTTTGTAGCAGTTTGAGCCTTTTTGTATAAACCTATCTAAATATAAAAGGATTTATCAATAAAAATTATCTTTTATAATATTATTATATTATTTTTTATTTTTATTAAGGATAAATTACTTACTGGACTATTGCCAATAAGTTTCAAATAAATTCTATCTATGAATACACTAGGTATAAATCCTAATCAAACCTTGATCAAATTCCAAATACTTAGGTCAAATCCTAATTAAATTCTAACAAAATCCTAAATAAATCCTAACAAATCCTATTCAAATCTTAACTAAACCTTAATCAAAACTTGGTTAAATTCTAACTATATCCTAATCAAATCCTAACAAATCCTAATCAAATTCTAAAAAAATCTTTAAAAAATCCTAACACATCCTAGTCAAATTCTAACTAAATCTTAATCAAATCCTAGTTAAATCCTAATTAAATCCTAAATAAATACTAACTAAATCCTAATCAAATCCTAAATAAATCCTAACCAAACTATAGCAAATTCTATCCAAATCCTAATAAATTCCAACCAAATCCTATAATATATTTAAATTATAATAGCTAATGATCTAATCATTGATCTTAGTTCAAATTTCGTCGACTTTTTAATAATCAAATTCAAAACACATACACAAAGAGATCTAAGTTATCCAACAAAAGTTATGATCAAATCTCTACTTGGGTATTGGCCACCCTCCTTCTCCAATTCTAATGTCAAATTTCTAACACAAACAACTTCTCTTTGCACCATTCAATTACTTTCAAAATCCACATACAAATAAGAAATCTTTTCTATTATCCATAAAAAAAACTCTCATCTTAATTCAATGGATAGATTGCTAAATATCTAAGAAACCCTTACTAACCCTCACTAACCTTCAAACCTCAACTTTTGAGACCTTAACAAACTTGAACTCCAATTTCTCCTAATTGAACTATTTGATGTAGCTCAAACTCATGTTATATATTAATCACAACTCTAGTCACAAACTCTCAAAATTTCATCCATAGATATAAAATCAAACTCCTAGAAAGCTCAAAGTTGTAAATCCCTCTTTATTTCACAAAATCCAAAGACTCTCGATACAACCTTAACTTTGCAAAGCTCTTATAAAGCCAATTCTTATTTAAATCATTCAAAATCAATACTAAAATCCACCTTCTTAAGTCTAAGCTTTTATCCCATTCTTTGATTTGCAAAAGGTGATTCAACTCGCCATAGATACACAGTTTTGTACCTCATGGTTTGATTCCAATCCAATCTCATAACCAGTCCTCTCCAGGTATCAACTCTAAGATTTTTAAAATAAAAATTTCTAAAATATCACCTTAACTCTTTCTTAAAGATGCTTATATTATTTATTTTTCTAATATACTTTATTTTACCTTATTTATGGCCATACAAAATAAGTAGAAGCCTCTCCTATAAAAAGGCAGCATTAGCCTTTTAATTTTTTTCTACTTTCTTCTCTATTATCTATAATTTTAAGATAATTTGCTAAAATACTTCTATTTAAGCTCCTATATATTTTGATTATTCCTTCTCTCTTTCACATAATGGCCGTATCACTACACAACATTGTTATTAATCAAATTTGGTTTATAAATCCTTAAAACTTTGAACGCTATCATATTGTGGTTTGGCTATCATGTGAAAATATTGTATATATATATATATTGAATGTATAATTTATTATTCAACTAAGTGAAAGCTATATCAATAGATTTTTATAGGTTACAAAATATAATTAGGATATTAGTTTAAAAAGAATTTATTTAAAAGAGCTATTATTGAGGTTTATACAACCTTATTTTTTTTTGGTAGTGACTTTTGAGGTTGATTTTACATTGATAATAGCTTTTATATATCTTGAGTCCTCTTTGTTAGACATTAGTGATTCTTGAGATCTTATTCATTTCTTTTATTTGATGTTTAGAACACATATTATATAAACTTTATTAAAAAAAAAAGAATTGAAAAGGGATTTTTAGTGTGAAAAGAAGTAGTTAGGCCATCCATATGGATGAATGGAGATGGATGATAGAAGCCTCTATTCCTATTGGCCAAAAATCATGCCCAATAGGCTTTAAGGAGGCTGCCCGAGGATTTATTAGTAATTAAGTTTTGTTTTTTGAGAGAAGTTAAATATCAAAGGCTAGGATCAATAAATTTGGATTTTTTGATATGGTTTAGGTGCAAATTTTGTGTACTTTGGACTTTTTATAAAAGAGATATAGGCACTCAAAATTAAGGTGTTAAAATCATTCTTTTGGATATAACTCGCGCATATAAAAAGCAATAGAAGATTGACAATTAGAATTAAAAAGAAAACTTTCTTGGCTATACTTTTTATATATAATTTAATAAAATCTAAGCTAGAATGAAGGAGATATTGGAAGTTGAAATCAATGATTATAAGCTAAAGATAGTTAGTGACCCTACTTAACTATTGGTTATGTTTTGAGCTACAGCTTAGGCAATTTGATAAATTTTTGACTCAAAAATTTTAAGAGCATATATATTCATATCACAAGACTATGTGCAAAAAATTTGTGACATTAGGATTTTGGATTTGTGAGATATAAAGAAAATAGTACTCATGTGTCTCTGAATTAGGGTTTTAAGCACTTGCTAGGATTTTTAAGATATCAAACAATTAGAAGCAAATTTATATCTGATCTTTTTTTTCTAATGAAACTTAAGAGTACTACCTATACTTTGGAGAAAATTTTATAAAAACTAAATAGTTGGATTAAGAGTTATTGAAGTCTAAATTTCAAGAAGAAATAAGTCCTTGTGGGTGAATAAGATTTTGAAGGGTTTTTGTGGCAATTTGAGTTTTTTTGTACAAACCTATTTAAATACAAAAGATTTTATTACTACAATTTTTTTTTATAATATAATTATATTATTTTTATTTTTTATTAATGACAAATCACTTATTGAAATCTTGCTAATAAGTTTCAAATAAATTTTTCACAACCAGATATCCAATGCATTCCCAGATACAAGATCACGCCACACAACAATGCGTACTATCATATTTCTCCAAAAGACTAATTTGAGGCTCCTTATATTATTGAATAGTGGATTTTTTTGGCGTAGCATAGATAATATTGCTTCCTCAAGTATAAAAGTTGGAGATGGATGCAATCCAGATTGTGACACTTTAGATGTTATATCGTTATAAAGTTGTACAACAATTCTTTCAATTTCAGCAGTCCTAGTACATAAAGTAATAAGAATACTTATAATGGCATCTAACTTGGACTCAAAAGATTTAGTCATACTAATGTCTTAACTTCCAATCATTCTTAGAGAAAGAAGAAATGAATCAATAATAAGACAATATCAATTTAGAAGAGGGTAATCTGCAACCTCTAAAACGCTTTAAAATCTTCAAAAGAAAGATGATCCACTATCTCACAAGAGAGACAAAGCTCTAATATTGTAATGAAAAGAATAACAGTTTAGAGGAGGGTAATCTACAACCTTTAAAGTACTCGTATACCTTTGAATAGAAGGATAATCCACTCTCTAATAAGAAGGATCTGACTTTGATATTGAAAATGAGGGCAGTTTCGACAAATTGTTAAAGACATAAGAATACAAAGTAAGAAACTTGAACTAGAACAAGGTTTCAAGAAGAAACCAATAAGAATTCAAATTAAACAAATGAATATATAAACAACATCAAGAAAGGTGAGCTAAAATTCCAAGAGATGTATTGTTGAGACTGAAGACTCTTCAGCCTTGACCCTAATATATATTCTTGTCTAAGACACTTTTTGAGCAGCTTCTATCAAATTGAGAAGCTTCTTGAGCAACTTCTTGAGCAACTTCTATCAACCGAGAAGCTTCTTGAATTCCTTCCACTAATTAGGAAACTTCTTGAGCTACTTCTACCAACTAAGAAGCTTCTCAACCAACTTTTACTAATTCAAAAAGCTTCTAAAATATTCTAAAAGATTTTGTGAACCTCTGAAGTGTATGTCCCTAACAAGTTTATAGTAGAAGATATTGATTACTATTGTTGGTTACAAAAATCTATGAATCTTTTGACTTACAAAAGAAAACTTAAGTATGTAGCAGATATCATACAACATATCTTTGACTTCTCTTACTTTTGACCAATTTTGATTCTATCTCGGTTTATCAAATTTAAAACTAAATGAGGAAGTGATGTCATAGATATACAATAGAAGAAGATTTTAGAAGATTTTAAAAGATTTTATTTAATCTTAGAAAGTTTTAAAAGATTTTCAATGGTTTCAAGAAGGCATTAGTAGGTCCTAATAGATTCCAAGAAAATTGCAAAAGATCCTAGAAGATTTTAAAAGATTTTAAATGGCTAAAGAAAAATCTTTGGCTTGCTTCACATCCAAGTATCAAAAAAACTCCTCAAAGAGCTTTTTAATACCTAGTATATATAAGAATCAAGGCTAAAGGGATCTTTAATTTCAACAATGCAATCTTTATAGCTTAGCTTGGATCTTTTGATCTTGTTCTTGGACCTTGTCGTAATTCCTTGCTTGTGATATAAAGTGAATCTTTTTTGTTTTAATTTTTTAAACTTTTAGAGTCTTATTATACTTAAATAGTATATTCATAATAATAAGACAACTCTTTGAAGATATTAAATTTATGCAATAAGAAGCAACTCTAATTATATATGGCAATCAAATATATTTTATATTTATTAAGAATCCAAAGTACTATTTAAGGACCAAACACATTGATGTTCAAAATCATTTTATAAGAGAAAAGACTAAAGATGGTATAATAGGTATAAAATATTATCCAACTAAAAAAATACATTGTTGTATAACGTGATTTTTAATTTGAAAATATATTCAATACCTAGTTGTAGAGAATTTACTTTTAATTTATTAATTAGATTTCAATAAATGATTTATCTTTTAAAATAATAAAAGATATTATATTATTAAGAACCTTTTAAATTTAATTAGATTTATAAATAAAACATTTTATGGCATCTAAAAAATTTTTAACATCTTTTTTAATAAAAAATCATAACTAATTAATTTTTAATAAATTAGATTTTCAATAATTTCAAAGAAAATCCATAATTTCTTTTTAAAGATTTATTTTTATATCAAAAATTTATTATAGCTCTATCTATCTATCTTTTATACCTCCGTAAAGTCTTGGCTCTTAAAAAATTCCTTTAATTTGTATAAAATACTCAAATTATAATAAAAATCCTTCATGGCCTAATTCATCTAGAAAGATTTTTTTTTTTTTTTTTTTTTTTTTTTTCTTAAATATTAAGATCTAATATCTATTGATCTAATTGTTTAATTTTTGTTAAATTTTTTAAAAGTATATTTCATATTCTTAAGCTTTATTACAAGAAAAATCAAATATAGATTTATTTCTAATCCTTTGATATCTAAAAAAATCCTAGAAGGTATTCAAAATCCTAATTTACAGACATTTAAGTATTATTTTCTTTATATCTCAAAAATCCAAAATCCAAATACCACCAAAAATTTTGTATAGCTTTTTAATATAAAAATATATACTTTTAAAAATTTTGAGCTAAAATCTTATCAAATTTCTTAAGATATAGCTTAAAATACAATCGTTAATTAAGCGAGTTATTTACTATCTTTAGATTGTAAGTTCTAACTTCAACTTCTAATATCTCCTTCATTTCAACTTAAAATTCATGAAGCTATATATATGAAGTATAGTCAAAAAAAATTTCTCTCCAATTCCAATTATTGATTCTTTATTGCTTTTTATATGCATATAATATATCTCAAAGAGTGACAATAGATATAAAATTGACACCTTGACTTACAAAAATTCCAAATCATCCACTTTTTATATCAAAATCATATCAAAAAACTTAGACTTGTTGGCTCTAATCTTTGATATTTGAATCACCTCAAAAGAATAATCTTAATTCCTAATAAGGCCTTGGACAGTCTCCTTGAAGTCTATTGGACATGACTTTTGGAAAATAAGAATAGAAATTTCCATCATCTATTTCTATTCATCCACATATATGACCTAACTACTCTTTTCGATACTAAGATTCCTTTTCAATCCTTTTTTTTAATAAGATTTATATACTATGTACACTAAATATTAAATAAAAAAAATATCTATCTAACAAAGATGACCTATCTAACAAAGGTGACTTAAAATATATAAAAGTTATTATCAATATGAAATCAACTTCAAAAATCACTATCAAAAAAAAATAAAATAAAAAAATAAAAATTGAAGTTGTATATATGGAATATATATGGAGTAGTCTTTTTAAATAATTTCCTTTCAAAATAGTAATTTAACCATATTTTGTAAGCAATTAAAATCTACCAATATGGCTTTTATTTAGATACATAGTAAATTTTTATATAGCTATATATATATATATATATATATATATTATTTTTACACGGTAGCTAAATCACAATATGAGAAAGAGATTCTTTTATAAAATATAGTTCAGGTTGGAATAAAGTAATAATTTGTACTTGATTTACAAAGCTATAAAACTTTGAATGAGTTCTATCAAACTTCTCTAAATGACTAATTTTTAGTTCTTTTATTATTGATATTGAATTTTTAATAAGACAGTTTGGATATAATAAAATTTTAGAACTTACTTTAAAAAAATTTAGTGGTTTCAAATGTAGAAAGAAATAACAATATTTATTCAATCTAGTATCATTTATTTTAAAATAAAGATTCTATATCATTGATCCTAAGGACTTCTTCAACCTTCACCTATTCCAAAATAATCTTAGTTATTTATTTCATTAAATTATTATAAATCTTTCAATCTAAAATTTTGAAATGGTGGATTATCTAATTAAAATAGTATATTTTTATATTATATATAAAAAACTATTATTATTAAAGAAATAACTAAAATTTTATTTAATAATATCTATTAATACTATAGACTTCAAAGTGATATTAATCCTCAAATTGATAGACAAACAAAACATGTGAATTAAGTATTAGAGTAGTATTTGCAATGTATTATCAACTATAGTTAAGACAATTGGATAACTCTCTTGTCATTAATAAAAAAATTATATAATAACATGATACATTCTTTTATCTAAAAATTCTATTTTTTTACTAATTATGGCTATCATCTATGATTTGATATTTTTGATGTTTCAAAAGTTGAAAATCTAATAAGAGAGGATTTGGCAAATAGAATGGTAGAGCTTTATGCAACAATGAAGATGCAACTAAAAGACACTCAAGAACAACAAAAAGCTAAATGCCAATGGTCTAAAAAAAAACATCTATTCAAAGTTGGTAATAAAGTATGGTTACTATGTTTGAATATTCAGACCAATCAACCTTGAAAGAAGCAAAAGTTTAAAATATTTGGAACAAAAGTTTAGTATTCAAATTATTTTAAAATTCTAAATCTTAAATCTATTATTGTAAATTAGAAAAAAATATATAATATAAATTTACAAAATATAATAAAACTTACTAGTTTAAAATAATTCCAATGATCCTAAAAAAAAAAAACCATCAAAGAAAAAAAGTACTGTAAGTAACTTTCTAAAATTTAGTTATTAATTGTCTTTGACAAAATATTAGGTGTAAAAGTGAAAATTTACTAAAATTACAATCTACCTCCAAAGATTAGAATCACAGATCTTGTCTTAAAGACTTAAAAAATAATCTCTAAATACCTTGAAACCATATTAAGATCTATCAAACTTTTAACAAAGAAATTCACTTCCTTATTATCCAAAACACTCACCATACTTTTTTTCTTATTTTTTTTTTTTTATTGCAAAGGATGTTGAAAGTGACACCAGACAAACTCCATCTCTAACAACAACAAGACACAACATCCACACATGCCAATCACACTGCTTTCCAATACTGAAAAGGAGATGATCATCAGCACGCAAGTAAAAGCAGCACCTCCATCAGTGCATTCCCATTCAAAAAGCTCCCTCTTAGTAGCTCCACCTCCATTATTATAGAACCCAGACTGGTCACATTTTTACTTTGGGATCCCAAGATGGCTGCCTTTTCAACATTCATTGGTTGACTGAAAAGCTGGTGAACTAGAAAGCTGGCAGACTTTGGAACCACATCGTAAAGAGCCAATTTTTCATCAAGTCCAGATGCCATGTTTGACCTAACTTCTTGAGCTTTAGGGGCCTGATTTCCACTTGGATAGGCTTCATTCCTTCTATGGACAGATCTTCTTTTCATGCTGGAACACACTGTTGATATGACAAAGTAGCATGTGGCTTTGCTGCATGACTAAAGTTGTCATTTGACCTAATAAGACAGGTACCCTTGAAACTTCTTTTACTGTACACATGTCTGTAACAACTCTTATCACATTACAATCTCAAACTCATGTTATATTATAAGTTTTACATAAATCTACAGAGTGAAGTACAATTGTGCTGAAAATGGTAATGTCACTGATGAAATCTATATTTTCTAATAAAATATACCTTAAGATATGTTTTATTGTAGAATTCTAAATTTAATTTTATATCTTCCTAGAATTATTGCAAAGCCTAGCACTCACAACATTCATGTAAGATATTGTTTTTAGTTTTTTTAATGTTTGCTTCTACCACTATTTGTCACTATTTGAAGTGCTATATCTCAGCAATTTATTAAATTATCATTTAGCCAATAGAATCACATCCATTTCAACTGTATACTTTTTTTGATAAGTAACTTTCTACAACCCTAAGGCAATATTTTACATTGTACGTACAAACTGGTCTGCATGCAATGGCTACATGGTTACTGCAAAAGATTGATGCACATGACCATCAACTCCCAAGGTATTCATTTTGAATACATCAATCTTCAATAGGCACTGTAAAACAACCAATAGAATCAAGCCCCAAACCACTTCTTCCATGGAAACCCACAACTCTGCCATATTCACTTTTGAACTTGGAGGTGCACTTCCCTCCAAATGGGCCATGTGCTTTCACATTTGTGTGTATAGTTAAAGATGTTAAACTCTTCACTTGCTTGCCTCCACACCACATTGGGGTGTTGCCATACGACCCTTCAATTTTGGTGATGTATTCACTAGGCTCATCAATCTTGATCTGTACACCAAATTCAGTTTAGAATCAAACCCAAATATGATGACCTTTAGGCCACACTTGTTGTCATCAAACTAAGGACAAAATCTTTGGTGGTGACCTCACACTGAGTTTGGTGAGTAGCCTTACAGTTGAAGAGCTTGAACCATGGTTGGCATCTCCATGACCAATAAAAAAGGATGCTCCATTCACATTGTACTCCATCTCCATGTAGAATATGCAAGGGGATGGGTCTGTGCTATACTTCAGGGTTATCTGCTTTATGGACATGACTATTCCATCAAAGAAATGACCTCCCC
The DNA here is from genome assembly GCA_036785485.1 of Physcomitrellopsis africana. Lineage (NCBI taxonomy): Eukaryota > Viridiplantae > Streptophyta > Bryopsida > Funariales > Funariaceae > Physcomitrellopsis > Physcomitrellopsis africana. The sequence continues at coordinate 179,626 of JAWRVF010000186.1, read as the reverse complement.
CATTGCCTCCCCATGGCCCTTGTACCTACAGAGTTGGTGTAAAGAGTTTCCACTTGTGATCCCATCCACATAGATACTGTCAACATGGATAGAACAGAAAAAAAAAATGTAGAGCATGTAGAGCATGTTGAGCATGGTGAGCACATGCTTTCCATCACAAATATCTTGCCTAATTCAGTATCACCTAATAGAGCTAAAAGAAATCTCACCTTAACTCCTGTCTCTATAATAAAATTGGGTTCAATGCCAACATCTGTTTGGTGTAGTGGCTTGGTATCACCTGACCATATCAGAATTTGAGAAGCAAGTTCCAACTGAGAATGTTTAGTTTACTCAAGAACAGGCACTATGTTACAAACCTAAGATATTATGCAGGAATAAACACCCAATATGGAATATTGATATGCATCTTGAAGCTTGATTTTGGGAACTATACGACAACTCTTACTAGATCTAACCTTAAAACCTGCTGGTGAACCTTCATGGAACCACTTCCCATTCTGATCACAACATTAGAGAGAGACCTGTGTATATTCACCTAGTTAAAGAGGAAGAACTTCACTTAAACTTGTATCGTGTTTTAGAGGACTTCATCACCTACTAAGGTTTATCACGTTATGTTGACAGAATACCTCGCAAGGCAAGCCCCTTGATGAATCGGAGCTCCGTGCAAATTGCGGTAAAATCAGGGCGTAGTTGAGGGTTTCGGTGCCAGCATCGATGAATCAAAACAGCCAATCTCTTGGGAGTTTCCTCTGGCAACCTCGGCCGGTCCCCAGCCTTCACAGCATCGAAATTGTACTCCGCGTTGAAATGTGCGAATGGGTGTTCTCCTGTAAGAATCTCGGAGCACGTTATCGCAAAGCTATAAACGTCTGCTTTCATGGGGTGGAACCAGGCTGAATCTTCGCCTTTTCTGAGCTTGAAAGCCTCTGGAGCCGTCCATGCTGTCTTGACTGAGTTTGGTGTCCGACGACCTTTTTCATTGATTATCCTCTTCAAGCCGAAGTCTGCAAGTTTGACGGTGAAAGATGTAGATCTGCTGGAAATGGTCACTGTACCAGAATCCTTCACATCTGAGGTGACAGGATCGGCAAATTGTACTAGAATATTGAGCGACATGATGTCAAGGTGAGTGAAGTTTTTGCTGTGGACATATCTGACGCCTTCGGCAATTTGCAGCATAATATCGACTGAATTTATGATTGTAAATGGGGTAGGCGCAGCAGGAGCATGAGTTCCATCTTTGTAATTCCGTAGCAGATCGTGCAAGCTTTTGCGCAGCGGTTCCATCACGATACTTACGTAGTTTTTGTCTTCCCAACAACAGATGATGCGGACTACATTCGGATGGTCAAGTGCAGCCATAGCAGAAATCTCCTCTCTAAAGTGTGTCTCGTGAATTGCACCTTTGTTGAAAGTCTTCATTGCATACATTTGCCCAAGCCATTTTGTCTCTTTCACCTCAGCAAAGCCTACTTTTCCATTCTGTTGTCTTTTAGAGTCAAACTGCGGTTGAACCCACGAGAAGATAGACGACATAATCTGCGACAGAGAGCTCCTATCCACTAATTCTTGCTCTTCTGTATCCCACTGCTGAAGTACTTTGTCGTTGAGGCATTCGGCACAAAAGTCTGGTTTACATACCTCATCACAAATGTGTGGGCCTTGGAGAAGGGCTCGCAGAGAATCTAGGTCTTGCCTTGCCGCAAGTATCAACCTGACATGGTCGGTGGACCTCAGCACACCATCGCACATCCTCTTGTCGTAGATGTCGCTCTTTGCAACCAAGACGCTGCACAACACCAACGAGTGCCACTCAATATCATACGCTATCTTCGCAAAAGTTTCTTGCAATTTTCCGCGCTTGAACACCACTTTCTTCCACTTTTCAGAGCAGCACTCTCTGATGAGAATCTCGGCATCCTTCAGCACTCGGAGAAGTTCCTTAGCGGCTCGAAATCCGGTACCAGCAATGCGTCCATCGGAGCTTTTCTCCTGCCTGTGCTGAAAAGCCTCAAGCTCGTCCAAAGTGTACGAAGTGTCGGCGGCTTTCTTTGCAACCAACCGACATTGCAGAATGTTGAGTTTGAGCGGATCGGTGCTGTTGCTATCGGAGGTCAAGCGGACCAAATCCTCTATTATTCTGCGGATATCTCTCAAAATGCCTGCCATGTCTACAAGGACACACCCCCACAGTGGATAGACAAGGTCTGTCTACAAACATAGTTGCTACCTCACACTGGAGCCATGTCTACAGGGCCTCATGCCCACAGAGAATTGACAAGGTCTGTCTACACACATGGTTGCTCCCTCCATGGAGCTCATGCAGGCTTCTGGCTCTGCACAAGCACAATTGTTATTGCTGAATCAGGCAGGCAAAACTGTGCATTAATAACAAAGTGGTGAGCATTTTTTAACCCTCCACTGTGTAAATGCATGGCAATCAGGTCAGGTTATCAACTTGGAATCTGGGGTATGCACATGTTCACAAAATATGCATTGAATCCTGTGGCACTGTTAGCCGACTTAGTGGCCATGCTTCTAATTAGGTGAACTATAAACCTAGATAATACAGCAAAGAGTTGTATATTATGCCAGAAAGATTATCAAGCTAGATGTGTCAAGCAGTTTAAATTATCATTTCATGACATAATCATGTTGATTTCATACCAGTAACCACACAGGATTGTTTTGGTGAAAATGGTTTTCTCCCTTCAGGGTGGAAAATTCGTCATGAGGAAAAACAGTACACTTTGAATGAGCTATACATTATTTCAACAATTTAAGAGATGTAAAAAAGTACAAATAAAAAGTTTTTTTGGGCATTCTGTGTTACCAAAAATTAGAATGAAATATTTTTCTTGTAATATATATAAACAATAAATTTTCTTATTGGCTCAATGACTTTCTTTGTCAAGAGTTCAAATACAATTCAAGAAATCACAAAAAGAGTTAAAAAGGGTTATATGCACCTAAGATTTTAAGTTACTTATATATTGATTACTATTGCTAATAATGTGCAATTATTAACTTATTTGAGTCCACTATTTAATCAAGTGAATTCATTTGCATCTCACTTAAATTTATTTTTTTAGTGAATTCTATCTATCAACAAATATTTTTAGCACAAACATATTATTAAGAGGTTTAAAGGCCACTAGTGCCTCCCATGCTCTTAAAACAATGCTACTTGTAGGAGGGATTTTACTAGTTAGCATTAACTGCCATATGTCAATAATCCATTACCATGGATGCTAATCTATGTGTTGGATTTAGTTTCCTAGTACCTCAACTAGAAATGAATTGTAAAAATAAAGTTAATAATTTGTTAAAAATTACTATAAAATTTTAAAAAAAATATTCATTGCACAATAATTTAATTTTTTAATATTAATATTATTTATTATTTATATATAATTATTTCTTGTAGCTTTAAAATTAAAATATATTTATTCATTTCTTTAGCATCTTACGTATTTGTTAAATATAATTTATTATTAAATTTATTTTTCTTGCACTCTATTTACTATTATTTAAAAATTATCTTTCAAGAAAAAATCGTATTTTTAATATCAAAAATTTAAACTAAATTTAATGAAAATATATAAATTTTTTTTTTCTAAAATATCAATAATAAATAGTTTTAAGTTTTATATAAAATATCTTTATATTATAAAAATATAAAAATAAAAAAGTATATATTTATATATATTAAAAATTTCTAAATTAAAAGTCTTATATAATCTTTTAATTATATTAATAGATTTTATATTTTACACAACATACTTTCAAATAGATCAAATATTATACCTTATATAATAATCTAATCTACTGCATACTTCTTACTTACTTGTATTCTTATTGAATTTAAATGTGAATTTTTTCTAATAAGTAATTCATTTTTATAAAATATAATATTTATAACAAATAGTTGATAAGATTTAATTAAAATAGATATATATATATATATATATATATATATATAATTTTTTAAAAATAATAAGATCAAATTAATTAATATATTTTAATAATAATATATATTTATTATATTAATCAACATCAATATTTATATAAAATATTATAAATTTATCATATATTATATATTTTTCTTATCAATATCTTATTAATTAATTTACTTTATAGCATAAAGTAAATTAATTAATATCTTTGATATTTATAGAATATCTTGTGTATATTATTAAATCAATATTTATAAATGATAAATATTTTATTAAATCTTTATATTTCAAATAATTGATTTAAGATTTAAGTAATATATAAAATTTATCTTTATGCTTGCACAACTAGATAAGATTATGGTATTTAGATCCAATTATATTACAAATTTAACTTCTTATATTAAAATCTATATATTATAATATTTAAAAATATATTAAGTATTATAATAATTATTCTAAATTAAAATAATATAAAATATATAAAATATACTTTATATAATTAAATATTAAATTATTTTTAGCCTTTTATATTAATTTTGATATAAATCTAATAATATTAAAAAAAATTAATATTAATACTTTTAACAAGAATAGTTATTATTTTTTCTAATATCTATTTAAATCTAATATTTTTTTTATAATTAAAGATAACTTTTATTTAAATATTTATTATTACTATTTTATTTTTTTATTTAGATAAGTTTATTATAAAAAATAATATTATCTTTGCTTTTAGTCTATCATCATTTATTATAATAATTACTATAATGATATTTTTTTAATATAAATTTAATTAAAATTTAAGAACTTAATGAAGAAATACAAATGAATAAGAAGCTAACAAAGACTATGAAAGATTCTTAATAATTTTAGATAATAATGGAAGATTTAAAAAAGATTTGGTATTCTAGAAGGTTTTAAAGGTTTTTAAAGATTTACAAGAATAATTAAAGATTTTAAAAGATTACAAAATATTTTAGAATTTATTAGAAGGTAATTTATATATTCTTATAATATCATATTTGTTTCTAGCAAAACTTTCTATAAGTAGTTTAAATGATATATTTTGTAATGTTTTAAAAAAAATAAATACTTGTTTTAGAATTTTTATAATAATTTTTATCTTTTGGCTTCTACTCAATAAATATATAAACTTATTCAACTAATGATTATGATAATACTTATGATAATAATTATTTGATATTATTAATTTATTCTAAAAATTTAATTTTTTAAACACCTTTAAAAAATGATCTCTTATCTACCAAGTTTAACACTATCAATTTATAATAGTATAACCAAGACCTAAAAAATAAATTACTAGGAGAAATTCAAATGATCAACAGCTAGGAATAATAGTAGAAGATAATTAGATATATGTGTTCTCTACACATCACTTGTGAGTCTTGGTGAGACTCAAATCTTTGACCATATAATCAAGTTATCTTTGAAATAAATCTCAATTCTTTAATTTTTTTAATTTTTACTTCTTATCTTCAAATTATTATAATTTTTTCATAATAACTTGGGTTTACTTGTTTTATACATCATTAGAAAGATAAAAAAAACTTTTTATAGAAAAATTTATTATTTACTTATATTTTTTTATTATTTATCAAGTAAAAATTTAATAAATAGACTATGCCTTGTTTTGAAGTGTGAATTTTAGATTTTACTATGATTTTAAAAAATACCCAATTAGCTTACAAACTTTTCAAGGTCTTCAAATCTTGCTCTAATTCTTTACAATGGCCTCCAAAAGTGGTAAATTTTTTTTTATAAAAATCTCTTAAATATATTCTAAGAATTACTAAAAATATTCTAAATTAACTTTAAAACAACTTTTAATATTTTTATGATGCCAATATGAAATTAAAGAAACTTTATCATACCTTTTTAATTTTTTGTAGCAACAAAATTAATTTAAATCAACAATAAATTATATTTTTTATATAAATCACTAAAAAGTCATAACATTCTTTCTTATGCTTCTTTTATCTACTAACTATCATTTATAAGTTATTAATATATGATACATATGAATAAAAGATCATTTAAGATATTAGTCTTAAAAATCAAACAAAAATTTATACAAAGGAGAGTAAATACTAAATCAATTAGGATAATTGCTTCAAAGACTTATTTAGACTCTATTTTATGATTTTTTACTTAACAAGATACTTATAACTTTTAAAACCTTCTATAATTAATACTTAGAAAATCAAATAATTAATTATTTTCTTATCTAAATAAAATTAAAATACTACTTTTAACAAATTCATCAATTAAGATGCATTAGTAGAATTTATATTTTTACGATATAACTTTTAATTTATAATTAATATATTAATTTTGATTTTTTAAATTATTATTAATAAAAAATATATATTTTTAATTAATATATTTCTTTGATTATTTGATAATATATTTCTTTGATTAGTTAATAATCAAAGAAATATATTTTTTTTATTAATTGATTAGTTGATAGCTCTTATATTTTTTTGCTAATGATATATATATTTTAATATATTAAATATTCTTAATGCTTATATTTTATTTATAAATAAATTAGTAAATTAATATTATATTTAATTTATAATCAATTATAACTAGAATTGGTAGTAGAAGACTTTTCTTTAGAATTTATAATTTATAATAAACTTCTAATTAATTTTGATTATATTATTGATAGATATTATTACAATAAAGATATTATTTTTAAGTTTGATATATATATATATATATATATATATATATATATATATATATATATATATAAATAAATATAATTCAACCATTTATTTATAAATTATTTATTATAAAAAAAATATTTTTTATTTATTTGATATATATATATATATATTATAGCAAACTTACTTACCATTTAATAAAAACCTACATAGAAGTTAAAAAAAAAAAAAAAATGGTGCTTATTTAGTCCTTCTTGTATAGAAGAATAAGAATAGTATAATGGACACTCTATTTGATAAGCACTTAGAATATTTTATTAAAATTTTATTGGACTTTTTAGTGACTTAAATATTTAGCTTAAAATAATTATAATTATAAGTAAATTAATTTAGATCTTAATTAAATAATAATATTTATTATTATTATTTTTTATATTTATAATTTTATATATTTTTTATTTATTATAAATTAATTTAAAAATATTAATTTAATATCTAAAATTTAAAATAGTATTTTTAAAAAATATGATATAAGTTATAGACTTTAATATAATCTAATATCTTTTAGAAGTCTATAAATGTAACAACTAATGTTAAATAACTATGAATATAATCAATAATTTATTAGATGATTTAATTTGAAATTTTTTTGTCTTTTCTCAGTTGTAGCATTTAATAAATCTAATTATGATAGAAATGATGTTATAAGTAAGTTAAAAATAAGTTAGAATTAATTTAGATGTAATTTAGAAGCAATTTAAAAGTAATTTAAAAGTGATTTAATTGCCATACTTCTAATCTTCATAAGTGTAATAATTTCTTATAAATCAAGGCATTGAAAAATCATTCTTCATCAAAAAATATATTTTAAACACAATGGTGAAGTTAATTTGTCCAAAAAAATATCTCTATGGCTTATTTGATGGCTATCAGTCTTGATCTTGGATTTTGATCCTGAAATCAATTAGCACAATGGATCTTGATTTGGACTCTTTAGAGTTTAAAGGTGGAGATGTGGCTACCATCTTTAGATCTTAGGACATAAGAATAAGAAGTCTCATATGATTATGTGGCTGAGATCTTTGTTTTTTTTTTTTTTTTTTTTTTTGTATACAAACAAAGCCATGCCAATTTTTTTTAAAGCTTTTGTAAGTGGCTTTGGTCTTTTTTTTTTTTTTTTTAATTTTATTTTAAAATTTAGGATCACATTGTTGTGTTATGGTTTGGCTACTATGTAAAAATATTATGTATATATATTTAATGTATAATATATTACATAGCTAAATGAGAGCCATATTAGTAGATTTTTATTGCTTATAAAATATGGTTGGATTATTAGTTTAAAAAAAATCCATTTAAAAAGGCTATTATTGAGGTTTATACAACCTTATTTTTTTTTTGATAGTAAATTTTGAGGTTGATTTTATATTGATAATAACTTTTATATATTTTGAATCATCTTTGTTAGATATTTGTGATCCTTGAAATCTTGTTTTATTTCTTTTATTTGGTATTTAGGACAAATTCTATAAAAGATTTAATTAAAAAAAAGAATTGGAAAGGAGTCTTAATATCAAAAAGAGTAGTTAGACCATCCATATAAATGAATGAAGATGGATGATAGAAATTTCTATTCCTATTGGCCAAAAGTCATGTCCAATGGGCTTCAAGAAGGTTGCTCAAGGTCTTACTAGGAATTAGGGGTTTTTTTTTTTTAGCTCATTTGAATATCAAAGATTAGGATCAAAAAATTTAGATTTTTAATTATGATTTTGTTACAAAAATTAAATAATTTGGAATATTCATAAAAAATATAGGTGCTCAAAATTAAGGTGTTGAATTTGTACCTATTATAATTCTTTAGAATATAACTCTTGCGTATAGAAAGCAATAAAGGATCAATAATTAGGATTAGAAATAACACTTTTTTTGTCTATATTTAATATAAATAAATTAATAAATTTTAAGTTGAGATGAAATAAATATTAGAAGTTGAAGTCAATACTTACAATCTAAGAGCAATAAGTGACCCATTTAATTAGTGATTGTACTTTGAACTATATCTTAAGCTATTTGATAAGATTTTGGTTCAAAAATTTTAAGAGTGTATATTTTCATATTACAAAACTATATACAAAAATTTTGTGGCATTAAGATTTTGGATTTTTGAGATATGAAGAAAGTAGTACTCAGATGTCTAAATAATAAGATTTTAAGTACATGCAAGGATTTTTGAGATATCAAACAATAAAAAACAAATCTGTATTTGAACTTTTTTATAGTGAAGTTCAAGAATATAAGTAATACTTTGAAAAAATTTGACAAAAATTGAATAGCTGGATCAAGAATTATTGAATTCTAAACTTTAGGAAGAAATCAATCTTTTGCGGGTGAATAAGGTATTAAAGGATTTTGTTGTAATTTGAGCATTTTATGAGAATTAAAGGGATTTTTGAAAGCCAAGACTTTATGGAGGTGAAAATATGGATATATGGAGCTATGATAATATTTTTGATATAAAGATAAATTTATTAAAAAGAATTATTAAAAATCTAACTTATCAATAATTAGTTAATTGTGATTTTATATAAAAAAGGATATTAAAGATTTTTTACATGCCATAAAAAAACTATATATACAAATCTATTTAAATATAAGAAGTTTTTAATAGTATAATATTTTTTATAATATTATTATATTTATTAAAGATAAATTATTTATTATAATTTTTCTAATAAGTTATAAATAAATTTTTTAAAATTACATATCCAAAGTATTCTTAGATTGAAATCATGCCACACAACAACATTGATCTGTTGTAACATGCTTATGTGGTGATAATATAAACAAGAATGATTTTCTAATTAATATTCAATTATCTTGATTCAATAGGAATTCAAGATATTTAAGAAAGATTTTATAAAAGCCTCTTAGATTATTTTCTTATCTTAATAGCTAATAAATAAGAGTTAGTTATTAATTTATCCTTCTAGATTGTAGAAACTCTTTTGTTGCCTTTGAAAAGCCATAAATTGATAAAAACAAAGTAGAGGAGGTAAATAATTGATATGGTTGATACTAGGATTAAATTGAAGGTAGAGTTGGGCTTAAAAATTCCTAAGATAGGTTGGATTGATACACGGAGGTCGACCATTTAAGAGATAGGATAAAAATGAGATCTCCAACTACTAAAATGGACACTAAGGGCAAAATATACGGTCATTTGGAGATTAGCAATTAAGATTGGAGAGCTAACTTTAAGCTTGTTTTAAAGGTTTAGGGCATGAGACTTATTTTCATAGATTTTGGGATGACTTTGCAATCATTGTTCAAAGTCAAGGTTTATATTAGTGATTTAGATTTTATACAATAAAATTAGAGCTAGCACTTTCAGCTAATTTGTGCAATTAATATAATATCTATAGTTAAAAAATTAATAGTATATGGTTAATTGAATGTATTAGGAGTGTATGAAATTTTATAATAATTTAATTATGCAATTGAGAGATATTTGATCATTATTTGGGTTATTTAGGATTTTTGCAATATCTAAAGATCTATTAGTCAAAATAAGGAGAAATTTGATATGGTATTAGAAGACTTAGAGATCAAGCTATATACTGATTTTGAATTGAAGTTAATAATTGAAGAAGGAGAAATTGCTACTGGAACATTTGTATCAACTTTCAAATTGGCGGCCAAATGACATTAGTACGGGTTTTGTATATTTTTTCATAATTTGTATATTGGATTCGACTAAAATATTTTGAGTGAGTAGAAGACTTGTAGTGGAATTTATATGCAAAATTTTGCATCAAGTGGATGGTTAGATTAAGAATTAGAGCTTGCTGAAGCTCACTAATTAGGATTAGAGCTTGCAAAGAAAAATTGAAGTTGCTTAATTATAAAAGTAATAAGGCAATTAGAGTTTGTATATAGTTGGAATTATTAAAAAGAATATTTTTGAATATTTTATAATGGCTTTAAGCACATTTGAATTGAAATTTGAATTACATTCTTTTTATATGGGTGAAATCTATTAAGGTTTTTTGCATATTTGTAAACTATAGCTTCACCTTCCACAGCCAAGTGCTCGATGCATTCTTAAAAAAGATATTATATAATACAAAAATATCTCAAAAATTTAGATGAAAATAAAAAAATTTGTTGTAATTTTGTATATTTAAGAATATTAAAATTTAAAATTTGAATAAAGAAGCGGTATCTAATTTAGTAAAAGATGGTGTATTGCCTTCATAGCTTAGTAGCTCTATTTTGGAAGGCTATCTTTTATTGCTTAAAAGTCTAATATCAACAAGATTTTTTTTTTTAAGAGTTTATTTAGTCTAATTTCTAAGGAATTAAGTATCAATAATTTTGAAGCCAAGATGTGATAGAAGTGGTAGTTTTTGCAGCAAAGAATCTGTTGCATCTAAATTGAAATTGCTAACTGAAGATACAACTTTAAAGGGCAAGATAAGAATAACTAAGGCAATCTAAGGGCTCATTTTTAAAAAAAAGATTTCATCTAAAGTTTGAATTCTATTAGGTTCAAGTTCATAGAAGGGCAATTAAGAATAAGGCTGTGGTGCTCAATTTTGTAAAAGGAGATTTGTTTTCTTAACAAATTTGAGCATCAATTTTGAGAAGCAATATTAGATATAAATTTGAATATGAATTTTGGAGGATAGGTGTGCTTTCTAGTCATCCTTCTAATAAGACTAATTATACTTGATTTAGAATTTGGTAGCAAATGTGATATTTTGTTAAGAGAGGTGTAGTATTAGATTTTGAAATATCAACTCCCCTTAATTTTTTATTTGGATGATTTTATAGATCCATTAATTAGATGAAAGACTAAAAAAGAAGTAGGAATTTAATTTGGATATATAATTAAATTAATAAATAATTTTTTTAGATAAATATAATAATTGGATGAAGTTATTAATTTGGATATGATATATTTTATATATAAAAAAATTAGAATGATATCTATTAAATAAATTAGAATGAATATTAATTAAATAAATATATGAAACTTAAATAATCAATAGAATAATAATTTAGATTGGATTATAAATATATTTTAATTAATTTAAGATAAATAATTATTATTGATTATAGTATAGAATTTTAAGACATCTAATTTGGATGTACTTTATTCTTCTCATATTTTGATGTATTTTTCAAAAGTCAAATGATTTTAATCTTGGCTGGAAGGCAATTGTAAGTTTTATATTCTTATGTAGAATTTTGGATTGACATTACTTGGAGCTTTGGCTAAGAGGATTCAAATTAAGATGCAATGTCTTTTAAATATTGGTTGGAGCTTAGAATAAAGAGGTTCAAATTAAATTATAATATCCATTCAAATAAGTAATTTATTATAGTTTTATTTTTATTTTTATTTATTTTTTAAATAATTCAATTTAGGTGATTGAAAAAAATATTGAAAAAAATAGATAATAATAAAAATAGAATAAATTATCTAATAAAAGATATTATCTTAGGTAGATTGCTAATGGTCAAAGGATTGATTCTTAATATATAGAAAGGATATTCAAAGGATATAAGATGTAGTCAAGGATAAAAAATCAAATTCAAGAGGATAAAGTATCTACTAGAAAATATCCAAAAGATTAGATAAGAATAATTAGTATATAGCATAGGATACTTTTGTGGTACGTAAGATGTCAAAGGATCCTAAGATCATTGGATACCTTTGTGGTATGTAAGATGTCAAAGGATCCTAAGATCATTGGATACCTTTGTGGTATGTAAGATGTCAAAAGATTCTAGAATCATTTGATACCCTTGTGGTACATGCTAAAGGATCTTAGAAGTATGTGTATAAAACTTAAAGAGTGGAAGATGTCTTTTAGGATAGCAACCACCACCAATAAATAATAGGTGTTGGAAGTGAGAGTTATCTTATTGCACACTTCTCTTTGTGTGCAACCTTGTTGATGCTAAGTATTATCGCTTCTAACTTCTCTTCCTTCAATAGGTTATAGGCCCACTCACCTTTACTTGTGAATTTTAAAGTTCTTTGAAGTCTTTATTGTTGTGTGGAAGACATCATATTGTTGTTCCTGATGTTGAGGTTTAGAAACTCCTTACTTTGAAATTCAGATCCAGATGTAGATCTTATTTTGCTCTTACTTGTCGTTAAGTATATTTTGGATTTGAGGTCTCATTTAAACCTTAAAGTGATGTTATAGAATATTAGTATTGTATTTTATTATTGAGTTAGATCTTTGGTGGACTAATTTTGTAGTTGCATGTATTAAAAAAACTTAAGGTGCTTAAAAGACCTCTTATAGTGCTTAGAGGTGAATTGTGAGCATAAAAGTGATATAAGAGTGGCAAATCAAATTTGAGATGTTTATATAGTTTGTAGGACTTATGAAAAGTCTTAGAAGTAGAATTGAAAGTATTTTGAGAGTGAAAACACTAGTTTATTTACAAAGAGGGCATTTTGAATTTATAAGGTAGCAACTTCTTTTAGTTGATTTTGAGAGCTTTAGAACTACTTCTCTTAATATTTTTTGATACATCTCTTCCTTAGATATGGCTTCAAGTAAGGGTGAAGGCTTGAGAGCAATTGAAAAATTGAAAGGAAAGAATTTCTACCATTGGAAGGTGAAAATGGAACTTTTGTTGGCTTTGTTAGATCTTTGGAATATTATAGATGAAAGTGAAGAGCTTCCAAGCATGGATGTTGATATGAAGGAAAAAAAAGAGTACAAATATTATAAAAAGAAGGCTTTTGGATTGATTGCAATCAATATTGATGAAACAACCTTCTCCCATATTATTTCTTGCAAAAAACTAGCAGAAGCATGGAAGATTCTTTGCAATATCTATAAGAGTAAAAACTTATCCAATATCATCTATACAAAGAAGAAGTTCTGCACTTGCAAAATAGAAAAAGGTGTAGACCTTATGGCACACATCAACAAGATAAAGACACTTGCAAATCAACTTGCAATTATAGATAATCCTTAGAAGATGCAAATGTTGTCATGACTCTACTCATGACCTTGCCAGAATCCTATAATTATCTTATTGTAGCTTTGGAATCCATCAAACTAAAAGAATTGACATTGGATTACGTTGTTGTATTACATGTTGTCCTGTTTGAGAATGCGCCGAGCACTTGGCTATGAAGGGTGAAGTTGCGATTTACATATATTCAAATTTTTTTATTAAGTTTCATCCATATAAGAAGAATATGATTTAAATATTAATACAAGAGTATTTAAGTCAATACAAAGTGCTTAAAAATAATCTTCCTGATAACTTAAATCACATATAAATTCCAATTGCTTTGTTACTTATCACAATCAAGCAACTTAGGTTTTTCTTTGCAAGTCTTAACCTTAGTCAGTAAACTTCAATAATCTATAAATTTTAATTTTATTATCATCTTGGTGTGAAATTTTGTATACAAATGTAAATATAAGTCTTCTATTTGCTTAGAGAGTTTCAGTCCAATCTAACCTATAAATTGTCAAAAATTAACCAAAAATTGCATTGAAGTTATTCAACTGCCAACTTAGAAGTTGATGTAGATATTCTAGTAGCAATTTTTCTTTCATTTTGATTCAACTAATAGATCTTTAGATATCACAGAAACCCTAAACAATCCTAAACTGCCAATTTTTGGTACCTCTTTGTATTAAAGATCATGTAAATCCTAATTGCACTATTAGATTATTACAAATTTTTATTCAATCTTAGCACATTCAATCACCCACATTTTTTCAAATTTTAAACTATAGATGTCACTTCAACTGCATACAATAGCTAAAAGTGTTGGTTCTAATTTTATTATATAAAAACTTAACCTCTAGTATAAATCCTAATTTTAGATAGCAGTTGCTAAGTCCTCCCAAATCCTACAGAAATAAGCCTAAAGTTTGTAGAAGGAGCTTGAAGCTAACTCCCCAATTCTTATTGCTAATCTTCAAATGATCTGACATCCTATCCTTGGTGGCTATTTTTGTGGCTGGAGGTCCAATTTCAACCTTATCCCATACACGATCAATCCTTGAATATCAATCAAACTTATTCTAAGGATTTTTAAGCTTAATTCTACTTTCAATTTAATTTTAATATCAATCATACTAATTATTAACTTCTTTTATTTTATTTTTATTAACTTGTGGCTTTTTAAAAGTAATGAAAGATTTTTTATAATCTAGAATAAAAATTTAATAACTAACTTCCATCTATTAGCTATTAAAATAAGAAAATAATCTAAGTGGCTTTCATAAAATCTTTTTTAAATATCTTAGGTTCCTATTGAACTAAGATATTTAAATATTAAATAGAAATCATTTTTTTTTTATATATTTTTAACAACACAAGAACATCATGACAAGACTTTCTCATGAAGTGACCAAGAAGGAAAAAAAAAGCCTCAAGGTGAAGAATCAGCACTCTACTCACATTAAGGCATGAGTAACTACTCAAATCAATAAGGTAATATCAAAACTTACTTCATTTGTAGCAAAGTAGGATATTTTGCTCAAAATTGTTATAAAGATAAAAAGATGGAGAAAGAAGATACAAATAGTATGCAAGATGAATTTGGAAGATAAGATAATATATTCATGGCAACAAATAGGATCTCTATGGCTGCCATGGTAAGATGGATTGTGGATTTAAGTTGTTCCAAGTATATGATACCTTATAAATATTCATTTGATATTTATGAGGCTATTCCAATATCAAATGTAGTCTTGGTGGATAGTGGCACATAGGAATTGGTTCTATTATGGTGGAGGTGATTGTAAATGGACAAACCAATAGAATTAGATTCAAAGATGTCTTCCATGTGCCAAAGGTAAAGCAAAACCTACTTTTGGTGAGTAAACTTGTAATGGGAGGTTTTATGATTTAATTCAATATGAATGGATGTTTTGTAAAAATATTGAATGGAAACATGGTTGCTGAGGGCTCTAGAGAGGAAAATTTATACTATCTCAATTATAAGAAGGTCAATAGAGTGGAAGTAGCTGCGTTTACTGAATTAACATCAAATCAAGATAAGTTGAATATATGGCATTGTTGCCTTGGCCATTTGAACATGAAGAGCATGATAGAATTCAAGTCTATAGTAAGTGGTTTAGATCTTGGCAAAACAAGTCAAAATGCAATACAACTTATATGTGAAGGATGCATATAAGGCGAACAACAAAGGGCCTCATTTCCAAGTGGCATAGCAACACATGCCACAAAATTATTGGAGATTGTCCATTCTGATGTATGTAGACCTATAAAGACCACAAATATTGGAGGAACAAGATATTTTCTTACTTTCATTGATGATTTCTTAATAAAAATTTGAATCTACATTCTTTAAGCCAAGAGTGAGTGGTTTTAGAATTTTAGAGAAATTAAAACACTTGTTAAAAAATAAAGTAAGTGCAAGATTAAGATGATATATACAAACAATAGAGGTGAATATATTTCTAAGTAATTTAATATTTATTTGAAGAATAAAAGAATTTCTAAAAAAATCACAACTCTATATATTTTATAAAAAAATAATATTGCTAAAAAGGCAAATAGAACCATTATAAAGATAGCAAGGAACATGCTTCATGCTTAAAACCTTGATTATGAATTTTGAATGGTAGCTGTGGTGAATGTAGTATATACAAAGAATAGATGTTCAATAAGTGCTCTTGCATCAATGACACTACAAGAAGCTTGGAGTGGGAGACAACCTTGTATTTCATATATGAGGACCTTTGGATGCATTGCATATACAAAGACACCAGATTATATGAGGTCCAAACTTGATGCAAAAGGTACAAAGTGTGTATGCTTGGAATATTGTGAAGGTACCAAGGTATATAGGCTAATGTATTTGGACACCAAAAAGATCATCAAAAATCATAATATTGAATTTTTAAAACATAAGAGTACTTGTGAGTATTTAGAAATGTATCCAAGTGCGAATAATGGTGTATTTGTGGACACATCTTTAAATTCAATAAAGAAAGAAGAAGATGAAGACAATGAAGATAGTAGAAATGTGAATCAAATGAGAAGAACTTAAGAAGATGGATAAGATGAAGGCTTCTACAATTATTAAAATCAGCATTGAATGAAATAAAGATGTTAAAGATTATAATGATAATGATAAGGAGTATAAATTTTTGAATGAAAAAAGACAAGTTTTAAGAGAAGAGAAGGTTGGAAGAGAGCATGGTGTACAACAAAGTGACTCTGCTTTTTCAAATAAAATGAGATATCCTTTGAGAAAAAAAAGACCACTTGGTGAATGGTAGAATAATTACATGTTTTCTCAAGTAAGTAAAGGACATGCTAATGTTGTATTTCTTACTGATTCATTGACATTATGTGATACATTGAAGTCCATGGATGCTATGAAGTAGGAGAAGGCCATAGAAAAAGAATACAAATCTCTCATGAACAATAAAATATAGAAATTGACTCAATTTCCACCAAATTAAGCTTCAATTGGTTGTAAGTAGATGTTTAAAATCAAGAGAGATGCAATGGATAATATTGTGAGATTTAAGGCAAGATTAATTACCAAAGGGTAGTCACAAGTTGTTAGTGTTGATTTCAATGAGATATTTGCTCCCATGGCCAAATTCACCACCATTAGAATCACTGTGGCAATTGGAGTAGCAATAGACTTAGAGATGCATCAAATGGATGTGAAGATGGCTTTTTTAAACAGAAAATTGGAAGAAGATATTTATATGAATGAACTTCAAGGATTTATTAAAAAAGACAAGCAACATCTTATTTGTAAGTTGAAGAAATCCTTGTATAGACTCAAGTAATTATCAAAGGCATGGTATCAAAGAATTGACACATTCTTTGTAAATGAGAGATTTGTAAAGAGTGAGGGTGACCATTCTATATATGTGATGCAATCAAAAGAATTTTTGATGATTTTTATCCTTTATATAGATAATTTAATCATTTTAACCAATACTTTGAAGATGATGGATTAGTTGAAGGCAAAGTTAAAAAAAAAATATGAGATGAGTAATTTGGAAGAACTTTACTATTGCTTAGGAGTAGAATTTACAAGAGATTGTGGTAAGAAGACCATCACAATGAGCCAAAAGAAGTATATTGAAAGAGTATTAAAATGATTCAATGTAAAAAATTGTAAGCCTATTGGAATACTTTTGGAGTCAAATTTGAAGTTGATGAAGCTCACGGATGAAGAGTTTGTTAAAGTTGAAAGTGAAATATAAGGAGTTCCATACAAGACAGTAGTAGATTCATTCATGTATGCAATGGTTGGCAGAAAGGTGGATCTTGAATATGCAATGAGTATTATAAGTCAACACATCTTAAAAGTTAGACCAATCCATTGGACAACCATAAAGAGAATCATGAGGTATTTAAAAGGCACATTGGACTTCAAATTATATCTTGGAGGTAATAATATTGCTTTCTATGGTTATTGTGATGCGGATTGGACAACAGATGCAAATAATAAGAGGTTAACAATGGGCTATGTATTCTTTGTTGGAGTGGGAGGAATTTCATGGAATTGCAAGAGGCAACCTACAATTGCAAGGTCCACAATAGAGGCGAAATACATGGCAATAAACCATGGAGCAATGGAGGCTATATGATTAAGATAAGTTTTGGAGGACATTGGACTTATACAATTGGAAGCAACTATAATGAAGTATGATAATCAAAGATGCCTTACTTTTACAAAGAATCCAAAGCATCATTTTACAACCAAGCATATTAACATTCTACATCACTTTATTAGAAAGAAGATTGAAATGGAAATAATTGACATGAAGTATTGTGTGATAGAAGACATGCTTACTAATTTGTTGACAAAGGTATTGGTAAAGGATAAGCATCATATGTTGACAAATATATTAGATTTAAAAGCTTTTGATAATTAGCAAAGAGGGAGTGTTGAGATAAATAGATAATAATAAAAATAGAATAAATTATCTAATAAAGGATATTACCTTAGATAGGTTGTTAATGGTCAAAAGATTGATTTTTAGCATATAGAAAGAGCATCCTAGGGATATAGGATGCAATCAAGAGGATAAAATATTTACTAAGAAATATCCAAAAGATTATATACGAATAATTAATACATGGCATAGAATATCCTCATGATATGTAAGATACCAAAAGATCTTAGTATCATTGGATATCCTCGAGGTATATATCAAAGGAATCTAGAAGCATGTCTGTAAGAATCAAAGAGTGGAAGATGTCTTTTAAGGCAGCAATCACTATCTATAAGTAATCGATGTTGAAAGTGAGAGTTATCTTACTCCATACTTTTCTTTGTGTGCAACCTTGCTGATGCTAAGTATTGTGGCTTCTAACTTTTCTTTCTTCAATAAAAAATATAGTTAAGCTTGTTACTTCAGATAACATTTTAATCCTATCTATCTTCTTGTAATTTAATTGGGGTCCAAAAATTGTCAATTAAGAGCCAATAGTTATTCCAAAATAATTACTATGCATAAAAACCATTGTTATATTATCATAATTGCTTATTAAATTTTTAAAATGATTTTATCAATAATAAGATTGGATTAATAGACAACCAAATTATTTTTATTGTTGGATCTTCATTGTATTGATAGTAATGTTCTAATATTCAAAAGCTTAAAGTAATAGATTATTCTACAATTTTCCATTTTTCTTGTCTATTAAGATTTTTGTGATCATTCATATATGTAACATTGATAGATAATAAAAAACTTATATATCTTAGTTGGAGATTGCCAATAAAGGTGTGGAAGTTGAAAGATGACTCTACTTATTTATTACTTATATGAGGCTTAGGTAAGCATTTATCTTCTATCACATACACCACACATAATTTAAGGTAGTCTAGCAGTTGTAAATATTTGAAATTTATAGTTTTTAAAAGTTAAATAATAAAATAAATCTTTTTTTAAATTAGACTAATAATTGATTTATTAAATCAATAATTATCCTTCCATGTATAATATAATAGAATAATAGAGAAAAATATGAATATTTTAGAGAATGCTATTATGTGAGCTTAAAGCGGTGAACGATGTCGTATGACGTGGCCTTCTATCTGGGAATATATTAGATACCTGGCTATGGAGAATTTATTTGAAATTTGATGGCAAAATCCAATAGGTGGTCTATCTTCAATAAAAAGGATAAATAATACAAAAATCTCACAAAATTGAAGTTATATATGTAACCCTCTTGTATCCAAGTAAGTTTGTACAAAAAAGATTCAAATTTCCACAAAAACCCTTCAAAACTTTATTCACCCGCAAGGAATTATTTCTTGCTGAACTTTAGAGTCCAATAACTCTTGATCCAACCATTTAGTTTGAATAAAATTTAGTTCAAAGTGTAGATAATTGTCTTAAGTTTCATCACAAGAAAGAATCAACTATAAATTCATTTCCAATTGTTTGATATCTCAAAATCCCTAGCAGGTACTTAAAACCCTAGCGTAAAGACACCCAAGCTCTATTTTCCTTATATCTCACATATCCAAAATCCTAATGCCACAAAAATTTTCCACATAGTCTTGTGACATAAACATATACACTCTTGAAAATTTTGAGCCAAAAGTCCATCAAATTGCTTAAGATATAGTTCAAAATGTAACCACTATGTAAGCGGGTCACTTACTGCGCTTAAGTTTGTAAGCATTGACTTCAACTCCCAATATCTCCTTCACCACAGCTTGGATTTTATCATGCTGTACATGAAAAGTGTAGCTGTGAAAGTGTTCTCTCTAATCCTAGTTGCGATCCTTGATTGCTCTCTGTATGCGTGAGTTATACCCAAAAGAGTGACAGTAGGTCCAAAATCAACACCTTAACTTTGGGCGCCTATAACTTCTTCATAAAAAGTACAAATCACACAAAATTTGCACCTAAACCAGATCCAAAAACCTAAACCTTATGATCCTCACCTTTGATATTTGACTCCTCTCGAAAAAAAAACCCTAACTCCTAATAAACCCTCAAGCAGCCTCCCTGAAGCCCATTGGGCATGATTTTTGGCCATCCATGTGCATCTTCCGGTATGCACCAACAAGAGCTAAAGTTGTGGTCGGCGTCATACTATTGTTCTAGCAATATCATTTTTGAAATCCTGTTTTTCTTCTTCATTTGTAAAGAAGTCAATTTCTTCTCTTATATCTTCATATGTTATGTCTTGACCCCGTTGTTTGAAGAATTTTATGCATTTTCCTACAATTAGAACTTTAAAGTGTGTTCCATCTAGCTCCCTTAATACATATGTGGCATTATTCAAAATATTTACAACCATGTAAGGTCCAAACCAGCGTTTAGAAATTTTTTTAAGAGTACTATGCTGGTTATCTAAGCTACTATCATACACCAAAATCCAATCACCTTCTTGAATTTCTTTTGGCCTTAACCTATGTCGCTTGTCAAATCTATCTTTATTTTTAATTTATGCCTCTCTTAGTTTAACAACTGCTTTTTCTATATCTTCAGGTCTTCTCTCCAATTGACGGATTCGAAGTGCAAGAAGTTCTTCTCTAGACACATTGTCTTGCCAAGGTAAAACATTCCAAGTATATATTTGCTCTTCAATTGGCATAATAGGCTTTTGCCCTTATATCAATTCCGTGGGCATATATCCAATTACTAAACTGTGAGTAGTACGATCAGCCTATAGAGCAAATGGTAATAATCTTGGCCATTCTTTTGCCCTTCTTTTACATGCTTTAACAATGGCTTTTACTATCAGAGGATGACCTCGCTCACTTTTGGCATTACCTTCTGGATTATACGCTGTTGTAAATGCAAGCTTGATCCCACATCTTTCAAAAAATTTCTTTGCCTCATATGTATCTAATTCTCCACGATCAGCAATAATCTTCCCAATACATCCGTATCTACAAATCACATCCTCTAGTAAAAATCTACAAACTCCTTCAGTGGATTTTGTTCGTAGAGCTCTTCCCTCCACCTTGTTGGATAAATCTTCTCGTGCTAAAATCAAGTATCGCATTTGCCATAATCTCATAGGCATAGTAACTAAATCCACTATCCATTTATAATGTATTACTAGAGGATATATACGATGCAACCCATCTCTATGTCGAATCTCTGAATATATTTGGCAAGTTTGACATGATTCCACAAACTTTATTACATCTCTATACATATTACGCCACCAATATTTTTCTTTAAGCTTGTTAAAGGTAGTATAAATACCTCCATGATCAATCCACAAGCTATCATGGAATTCTTGAATCAATTGCTCTTGCATTTTTTTCTTGCAAATTATTCTTTGTCATATACCACTGTCCCTTTTATATCACTTCCATAAGTATCTATCTTGTAAAAGGTAGTTGTAGGCTTTCTGCCTAATTTTCTTGAAATAAATATCATTCCATCTTGGTTGCCTTGATAGCGTACTCAAATAGTATCCAATATCTAACTATTCTCTTTCATATAGTTCTTCCATGAACAATTTTGGATACTCCTTCTCTCCTTGTTGTGTTCGAGAATAGAAGGTAATACCTACATCTTCGGTATCATCAATTAAATCTTTTTCTTGTTCATACTTAGCCCAAGATAGCATATCCGCCACTGGATTATTTTTGCCTGCTATGTGCTTGAATTCAAGATTTAAAGACTTAATATATGCAATCCACCTCAGCATAGCAATATTAGGGGTATTACAATTGGTGATTATTCCTAATAGTAGCAAATAATCTGTTTCTACTATCACTGATGCTCCAATTATATAATCTCTATCAGTTTTCATGGTTGTCACTACCCCCCATAATTCTTGTTTTACTTGCAGATAGCACCTTTTTCTTTCACTTAATATCTTGCTTCCAAATCGTATAGCAAATCGATTCCCTTCTTCATCATCCTATCCCAGTGTCCAACTAATAGCTATTAGACTGGTATCAACTATAAGTATCATCAGTTTTCTATTCTCATAATTTATTCTATGTAGTACAAGTGGAAAAGACAATGATTGCTTCAACCTTTGCATTGCTTCTATATGTATCCTCTCCCATTTAAACCTCTTCTCTTTTCATAGCAGACCATAGAGGGGATGTGCTATATATGCATAATGTGGAATCCATATATAATAAAATATACAAGCTCCCAAAAATCTCCGTACTTCTGTTTGTGAGCTACAAACTTCCTTCATCCATTGTATGGCATCCACTTTAGTAGGGTTTGATTTACAACCAAACCATCCACATAAATGCCCCACAATAACAACCTCTTGAACGCCAAAGGTTGATTTAGCTCTTGATAAGGTCAAGTGGATTTCTTCAAGCCATGATAAAATCTTATCACAATCCAAAATATGACAAGATACAAATTTACGACACCCCCTCTGATCCATTATTTCTTCTTTTCCTTCTTCTATATACCTTTTTATTGGAATATCATCTAAGAAAGGCATAGTCTTTTCTGGAATAAAATCACGGAGCACCTTATTCATCCCATTCATCATATGAGCAATTGAGTTTGTTGCTCCTTGTGGTAATGTATACATTTTTACTAGCCCTAAAGGTGTCTTCATAGTAGTGATATCCCTGCTTCCTTCCGCAAGTTGAAACTGGTCATACCCAGAATAAAGATCTCCAATAGAATAAATGGTTCTACCAGCAAATGCTTCAGCAAATTCTCCAACAATTGGTCCCACTCTTATATTTCTAATGGTCACTTGATTCACTCGTTGCATATCTTGAATAAACCATAGAGTTCCATTTTTCTTTGGTACTGTAAACCAACGACTAGAATATGGTGCAAATGATGGTTCTAAGTTTTTTATCCATATCTTTTTTTTTAATAGCTCTATAAGTTTGGATAGATGTGCTCTAGATACCAAAATTGGCCTTAGATCCCATGGAGCATGTGGAATTGTAAATATAACTATTGGTGCCACAATACTTGAATCCACACATCCAATTTCTGAAGGTTCAAAAGCAAAAGCTTTTCTATGCTTCCTCAACATTTTTTTGAATTTTATTTCTTCGGTAGGTAGAAGAAAATCCGCGGATCCTACTTTCAACTCCTAGAACGTACTTTCTGTAAACTTATGGCCAATTTGATCAAGATTTCGTAAATCCTTTTTCTTTGAAGCCTCTTGAACTTGGTAGTTTGAATCACTAGGCAATGGTGTAGCTATAGGTTTTATTTTTCTTTCTACAGTTTTGTACCTAATTTCAACATTGACTTCATAACCTTAAAACACTTATATAATAGAGTAGAGCTCTTTTGAATGTACTTGCACCACTTGATCTTCATGTGTTATTTCAACCTTTATAAGTTCTTCTAACATATCTTCTAAACCTATTTTCGTATATATACCTATTATCTTGTCATCTTCATCAAATACACCTACTCTTTTTAGATCTTTTTTTGCTTTTCTCACAATTCTTTTCTCTCGTTTTTGTAGATTATTAATTTGCATATGTACACCAAATCCACTCTTAAAAATTTCTACAATTCCTGTACAAAAGGTACTTTCTTCTCCTTGCAAGAGTACCTTCTCTAATGTACCACCACATCTTTGCTCTATAGTGGTACCTTGCAAAAATCCTTAAACTCTTCATCAATTCTTGATACCGAGCCACTTCGTAGATAATCCCTGTTGCGCTCATGATTAGCATGTATTGTTAAAAATTGCACTGCTCGTTTATCATCTTGGCTTCTAATGCGAGCAGATACAGATCCATCATCTAATACCTTAGTTTTCATCCTTACAACAATAATATACGGTTGTCCAAGAATTATTGGATAAGAAGTATTGTTCTAAACAAAAAAATTTTGTTCAGTAGATACATCTCCAATTTTCACCTTTACATCTGGACAAGCACCATAAAGATCTCCACGTGTGTTATTTGCTACTCGGATCACCCAACCATGTTCAGTGTCAATGGACCACCTCCCATATTTATAAATGTCTTTAGACATAATATTGATTTCAAATCCATGGTCAATAAGAGCAACTACTGCATTTGTCAAGTCCCCCACCTTCACCAAAATTTGTGTAGTGGCTCTAGCTCAATGCTTCTTAAAATAATGACTAGAACCTTTGTCATCAACCTTATCTTCATCCAAGGAAAATTGATCCTTTTGATTGATACAACATTCAACCAACTCTAGCTCTTCTTCTTTTATTAATGTTGTATCTAAAGCATTAGACATTGCTGACTCCCCTATCAATTGTCTTTTCTGTTTAATGGTGTCAATAATGACATCATGAAATTCTTTTTTTGCAATGTCTAAAATTTCACATAAAGTAAATTCAATTTTGGCTTTCAACATCCTTTCTTCCAACATCCCTTTTAAATCTATAATTGCCTCTATATCCAATTGCAGCTTATAGGCAATAAGCTTATCCTTTTCTTAATTTTTACTGGCTTCCATCCCTTCTTTCCATTTTTCTTTTTGTAGTGATGTATCTCCAGAGTGTGATGTTGATGGTTCAACCTTAGATGGTCTATTACCTTGTAATATAGGTACTTCCTTGTTTTGTATTGTTTTTGTATCTTTTTGAAATCTCTTTTTGTTATCTGATTCCTGAAGATTTTCTTCTATTATATTTCTTCCCCTTTTTACATCCATCAAAGCTTTATAGTGGGATTTTGCCATATAAACATGTACAGACATGGTATCAATAGGGTCATCCCATCTTATTGCATTTCTAATTATTGTGGTTGTATTGAATAACTCTTGCCTTGATGTTTTTTCCTTATTCATGCTAGTGATAGCATGATTCCATAAATCTTCCGTGTCTACATGTTTATCAAAAACATCCTCCTTCTCCCTTATAACCTCAATACTATAAGTAGTGGCTTTTCCTGATGCCATGGTATGTCATGATAGATAGTCTTCTAAAATCATTTTCATCCCTCCCTTTCCAAAGTTGGTTTTGATGAACTCACATGTGTCACGCAGTGCAATCTTTCCATCTTTCCATATAATTACTCCTTCTTGCAAAATATCAACAAAATCTCTATATTCCTTGTGAGGATGCTCCATACTATCACACCAAATACATTGCTGTATATATCCTAACTTTGATGTAGGTTTGATCTCACATGTTCCTCATTTTTTCTCTAGCTTTGTCAATTTGATTTGTAAGTCATTCATTCCTTTCACTAACTCCTCAATTGCATTTTTTTGTGATACAACTATAGACATATGAATTGGAATAGTACTTACTAGTATAGCACGTTCTGATACTTACCTACGAGATATTGTAATTGGAGGAGGCCTAGTTTCTTGTCTTACCACTACCTTGCATCTCCGGTACTCTCTCTTAGCAATTATACCTACTGCTTTTGAGACCTTCTTCCAGTCAGTAGTAAGTCCATTGTCTTCTGTATTATCCTCTAATAATAATTCCAACTCCCTTTAAAACTCACTGTCGACCGATTGGAAAAATAGCTCTACCTTGTCATTTTCAAGTGTAAGTTTTTCCACTTGAGATAATTGAAGAAATTGCCTTTCAAACTCTCGAAATAATTCTGTTGCAACCAACTCCTTATTGGATTTATTAACCCATTCCATAAGTAATTTTTTTGTCACCCTTTCAGCATCCTCCAAAGAATACTCTTCTCTTAGCTTAAGGATAAAATCCTTCTATTTTACTCCATGAGTTTGAATAATCCTCTTACTGTACTCACGATGTACAAATATAAAGAACAAATCCTTAAATAAGACTTGTACAAATATAAAGAAAAAACCCTTAAATAACACTTATATAAATACTTATATAATACTTTTATAAATACTTGTACAAATACTTATATAAAATAGTATATAATCCTTGATATAATACTTATACAAATACTTATACAAATTTTATATATAATACTTATAAAATACTTGTATAAATATTTGATATAAATACAAGTATATATACTTGTATAAAAGATATAAGCAAAGTGTGTATATATTCAAGTATACCTCAAAATACAATTGCATATGAGGAGTACAAATTATACAATAAGGTGAAACTAAATAAATCACTAAAAATCCATCCAAAGGTCAAATCAAGCGTGCTTATAGTATATGAAAAGCCATTGATCCATTGTAAAACATATCAAAATTTTACAAATAGATGACGTACCGTTAAAAAGTTATGGCTAAATGAAATAGGCACCAAAATTTCCCAACAAATGCAAAGGCAGCAAAGCTCCTCTTCACTTCAGCCTTTGTTGTGATAACTTTTCTTCTCTAATTTGAACATACAATAGCTTTTTTGAAAGTTCACTTCATCATCCAACTTATTCTAAAATTTGGCATACATTCCTCTCAAACTCTAGATTTTATAGCTAGTTGATTCTGCTCTTCAAACCCTAGAAATAATTTGCCCTCTTGACTTTTCACGGCTCATAAAACTTTTATAAAAGCTTCAAATGTATTGATTTTTTATTTTCATGGAAAGCTTACCCAAGCTACTATAAGCACCTAAAATATCAAAAAGATTGAAGAGATTGTCCGACTTGGGTGGTTGAACCAACTTTCTGCCCCTCTTCGTTAGGTAGCAACAAATCCTTTCCCACTCACAAGCTCACAACTTTTGCTCTCCAACTCCAAATGCTACAAGACATGTCTTGATAGAAAGCTAGCATAATTTTACACACTCTCAATGAGTTTTACTAAGAAATACTCGAAATCAAACTTGCAGTGGCAGATCGAAGTTTCTGCCATCACTTTTCAATAGCAGAAACCTCACTCTGCTAAAACAAGCATAACGTTTTGCTCACAACTCTAATACAAGAAAATAAGTAGGTTCTAAAATGCTCACAACTTGAAGAAGACACCCACTAATTTTTTATTACAAACGCTTCTATCTCCTTGAAACTATCTCTCTACAAAGTTCACCATTCAAAACTACCCAAATCCTAGGTCTAGCAAGAGGAGTATATCTCCCTTTCCTTCCATATTAGACCATGACACGCCCACATGGGCAGCCAAATCCTATTGGTCAGACCCTATTCACCCTATGCTCTTCTTTTTTTTTATCCCTCATAAGGTCTATTCTATCTCAAAAATCAACAAGAAAGATAAAACAACCTTTACCTTTCTTCTAATTACAAAAGAGTTTATTCTAGGATATAAATAAGGTAGGAACAAAACAAATAGCCATCTTAATTCACTTACCAAGCGGCTATAATAAATCCTCTCCTTATAATATCTTTTAAAATAACCTCTAGTATTCACACATGTATTAACAATAGATACAAGATATTTAATATTTTTATACACTACACGTAAATGCAGTATAAACACGGAGTTCAGGTACAATTGCTAGCTCAAATGTTAGGATCATCTCCTTCTCCGGTGTCGTGTAGTAATACGACTACTAGGTGAAAGAGGGGAGGAATGATTATATTATAGAAGAGCTCAAATGAAAATATTTGAGAAAATTATCTTAGAAAAATAGATAATAGACAAGGAGGTAGTAAAAATTAAAAAGTGCTAATGCTGCCTTTTATAAAAGGGATTTCTACTTACTTTGTAAAGCCATAAAAATGGTAAAACAAAGTAGATTAGAAAAATAATTGGTATAGGTATGTTTAATAAGAAGTTAAGAGTAGGTTTTAGAGAAATTTACCTCAAAACTACAAGAGTTGATATCCGGAGAGGGCCGGTTAAGAACCTGGGTCGAAACCAGACCCCAGGGCACAAAACCGCGTGCCGACGGCGAATGGAGGGTCTTTTTGCAGATCGGAGATTGGGGTTAGGGAGTGAACTTGAAGGGTTTTATATAGGAGTTCATTTTGAGTGATTTGGAGAAAAACGACTTTGTAATAGCTTTGCAAAGTCAGGGTTTATTTTGGCTACTTGAGATTTTGTGAAATAAATTAGGGTTGATGGTTTAGGCAATTCCAGAAGCTTTGCAGCAGATCTACGGCTGGAAATTTGTGGGTTTTTGGGTATTGTTGTTGTCAATGTGTGCTGTGAATTTGAGATTGATCTAACGGTTTGATCAAAGGTTATTGAAATTTATGTGAGTTGGGGTCTCTGGAATTGGGTTTTAAAGGTCAGTTAGGGTTTTGCAGATTTTGATCAATCTATCGGTTGGATTGGGGTGAAATTTTTGTGTGTGTGTAGAAGACTTAATTTCCTACATGCTTGTGAAATTTGGAAGCAGTTGAACGGTGCAAATAGGAGGTTTAGGCACTGGAATATTGGCGTGAAGATTGGAGAAGGAGGCCGGCTGATACCCGAGCAAATTTGTAAGTTTTTCTTCTTCTTGGTAAGTTGGATCTTCTTCAAACTTGGTGTGTGTGTTTTTAACTTAATTGTTAAGGTGTATGAAATATTTCAATCAAGATCAACGGTTTGTTTGGTAGTTATTGTGGTTCTAAAACTGCCTTAGAAATTGCTTAGGGTTTGACTTAGGGTTTGATTAGGGTTTGACTAGGGATTGACTTAGGGTTTCATTAGGGTTAGGATTTCATTAGGGTTTGACTTAGGGTTTGATTAGGGTTTGACTAGGGTTTGATTAGGGTTTGACTAGGGTTTGACTTAGGGTTTGATTAGGGTTTGACTAAGATTTGACCAAGATTTGAGTTAGGGTTTCATTAGGGTTAGGGTTTGATTAGGGTTTGACTTAGGGTTTGACTAGGATTTGACTTAGGATTTGATCAGGGTTTGACTTAGGGTTTGACTAGGGTTTGACTTAGGATTTGACTAAGGTTTGACCAAGGTTTGACTTAGGGTATGACTAAGGTTTGATCAAGGTTTGACTTAAGGATTGACTAGGGTTTGAATAAGATATGATTTAGGGTTTTAAGATTCTATTTTTAGTATTTTCTAAATTTAGCATTTTATATATTATTTTCTATTATGATTATTGAATGACTCATTTATTCTTCTTTTATAATTTCTTTAAGATTGAATCAAGCTGAAAAATATTGTTAAGGTTTAATAGAAGTTAATTAAGATTCTATTAGAATTGTTAGGATTTTGTTGTGGCGTATTTTCTTTTTATCTTCCACAGCCAGGTGCCCGGAGCATTCTCAAGCAAGACTTCACGTATTACGACACCGGTATTTTATTAAGCTCCATCTCCCGATAATAATACTTCAAATATTTGAAAATATTTTTTTCATTAAACTGATCCAATATGCCAACAACAGATTGTAAGGCTTTGGTAGCCATAGCCTCTTTTTACTCCACTGCTTGTTGTTGCTGTATATAAAGAGCAAATGCTTGAAACATTTGAGTTGTAGCAGGATGAAGCTGCATTAGTGATGTTCCACTATAGTTTCCACTACTATCTCCTTATTCCTCTGCCATAATAAAGGCCAAAATATTTCTTCAAAATTCCCCACCTCAGATGTTTCACGTTGTCGTGTTGTAAATCAAAACATAGGGTGAAAAGTATAAAAGAATGCATTAAAATAAAACGATTAAGATTAGAAGAAAGGTTGATAGAAAATTAGTAGTAAGAAGATACAATGGAAATTTACCTTGAAAAGTGAAATTTCTTCAAGTTAGTAAAAAGGAAAAGGTTGAGGAAGTGGAAAAGACATGGGCTAAGAGGTCGTTTTGACCAAGAGGATAAAGAAGACCAGGAGGGAGATAACAAGGAAGGGTCGTGAAGAAGAAGGAGGAGAGTTTTTTTGGAGAGATAGGGTTTCTTTTTGATAGGCAGTATACGTTTTTGTGTGTAGAAGAAGCTTAGAGAGGATTTTAGGTGCGAGTTTTTGTAGGTTTGTAGTAGACAAGATAAGAAACTCATAGAGACAATTCTCATGTCTTTTGATTAAGTATCAAGGGAGATATGAGTCGTGAAAGTTGCAGGTGTTTAAGACTAGGGCAGAGAGGGTTACTAAATTTCGGGCCTTGGTTCTTGGAAACCACTTAGACTTTAGTGGCGAAATTTGTTGGGTTTTTGTTCCTTATAGAGTTAACTACTTTGTGTCAAAATCTCAAGTCAATATGACCTCTAAGCAAAGAGTTATGAGTGAAATTGTAACCGGTTTGAATGAAAAGAGAAATAGAGTGAAGGCAAGGTTGAGGGTTTGTATGGGCAGTGCATGTGTGTGGGTTTTTTTGGGTATAAAGAGATTGAGGAGATGAATTTGAGTGTGAAATTTGATAAACATGATCTATGTAAGTTAAGGAAGAGATGAGTGTAAGTTTGATACTCATTAGTCTTATAAATAAAATGTTATGCTCTTTCAAAGTGACAGGGGTCTATCTCCAAATCAGTGAAGTTTGAGGGAGCATATCTTTGTGATTAGAGTAGTATTTTGAGTAAAATTTGTTGGGGTTTGTAGATATATGAGTCTATTAAGTTGTGTAAAAAACTGATTGCTATTGGAGTTATATTCTAGGAGTTATGAGGAAAATTGTGGTCGGATCCAGAGTTGTTAGAAGGCAAAATTAAAGAAGAAGGATGGAACCTATAACTCAAGTTTGGAGAAGGCTCTTGGAGCAATATTTAGAGGGTGTTTACAACATGAAATAAGCTATAAGCCTACCAAATTTCAGCACTTAGGTCTTCTTTAATGAAGAGCAATGAAGGTGTGAAGCAAAGGGGGTCCAGAATCAAAGGCAGCATGGAGGAATTACTTTGACAACATGGTTCTCTCTAACCACATGAGCTATAATCAAAAGGTTTATGGGGTTTGCTTCTTTACTCTCTTAAGTACCTTGTGTCCAAATTTTGCTTCAATTGATGTGATGTCATAGGATTTATGAGCAAAATTGAAGGCGGGTTTCTAAAGGCAGAATATGTTAGGGTTAATAAAGTATGTTTTTATATAAATTCTTCAATTTTATGAACTTTATGAATCTCATCTTGCACTTGAGAAACTAGAGGCAAAAAAAGACCCAATGTTTCTTAGGGCTAAGACTCTCACCACGACAACGTTGGGTTCACCAATATGTCATATGATGTGGCCTTCTATCTACGAATACATTGGATACCTGGCTGTGGAGAGTTTATTTGAAACTTGATGGCAAAAATCCAACACGTGTTTTGTCCTTAATAAAAAAGACAAGTAATGTAACAATCTCACAAAAGAGAAGTCATGTATGTAAACCCTCTTGTATTCAAATAAGTTTGTACAAAAAGGATCCAAATTTCCACAAAAACCCTTCAAAACTTTATTCACCCTCAACAACTTATTTCTTGCTAAACTTTAGAGTACAATAACTCTTAATTCAATCTTTTAGTTTCTATAAATTTTACTTTAGAATGTAGATAATCTTTTTAAATTTCACCACAAGGAAGAATCAATTATAAATTCGTTTCCTATCATCTAATATGTCAAAATACCTAGTAGGTGCTTAAAACCCTAGCTCAGAGACATCCCAGCACTATTTTCCTTATATCTCACAAATCCAAAATCTTAATGCCACAAAATTTTTGCTCATAGTCTTGTGACATAAACATATATACTCTTGAAAATTTTGAGCCAAAAACCTATGAAATTGCCTAAGATATAGCTCAAAATGTAACCACTATGTAAGTGGGTCACTTACTGCCTTTAAGTTTGTAAGCACTAACTTCAACTCCTAATATCTTCTTCACCCTAGCTTGGATTTTATCAAGCTACTTATAAAAAATGTAATTGTAAAAGTGCTCTCTCCAATCTCAGTCGTCGATCCTTGATTTCTCTTTGTATGCGCGAGTTAGACAAAAAAGAGTGACAGTAGGTCCAAAATCGACACCTTAACTTTGGGCGCCTATAACTTCTTCATAAAAAGTGCAAATCACACAAAATTTGCACCTAAACCAGATCCAAAAACCTAAACCTTATGATCCTAGCCTTTGATGTTTGAGTCCTCTCAAAAAAACAAACCCTAACTCCTAATAAACCCTCGGGCAGCCTCCTTGAAGCCCATTGGGCATGATTTTTGGCCAATTAGAATAGAGATTTCTATCATCCACCTCTATTCATCCACATAGATGGCCAAACTACCCTTTTTACACTAAAAACCCTTTTCTAATCCTTCTTCTTATAAGATTTACATACTTGGTGCTTTAAGCACCAAATAAAAGAAATAAATAAGATCTTAAGGATCATCAATGTCTAACATAAGTGACTTAAAATATGTACAAGTTACTAGCAATATAAAATTAACTTTTAAAGTCACTACTAAAAAAAAAAAAGGTCATATAAATCTTAATAATAATTCTTTTAATAGATCTTTTCTAAACTAGCAACCTAATCACATCCTATAACCAATAAAAATCCATTGATATGACTTTCATTTAGATAAGTAGTAAATTATACATTAAATATACATATATAATTTTTTTATATAGTAGCTGAACCACAATATGACACCGTCCACAAAGATGTCCAACTACCAAAATTTCTCCAAAATCAAATTTAGACTTCTCAATCAAAAGGGTCAAATTTGCTTCTTCAATCTTGTCTAAAATCTTATCAATATCTTTAATGTGTGTTTTTACAAATGCTCTGCAACCATCATCATCTAAAGTAGAGTCTTTATATTCTTCTTTACACCCTTTGATAGGAATGTCATCTACAAAGGATATAGTCTTCTCAGGTACAAACTCTCTAAAGATTTGATTCATTGCATTTTACATATGTGCCGTTGTCGTGGTAGAGAGAATTTGCCTCAAGAAAGCGTTGGGCTTCTGGCTGCCACTAATTACTTAAGTAAGATCCAAGTATAACAAAACCTCCAAATTTATATAAAATATTTCTTCATAGGGCTATTACACTCAATACATAAGCCTTATTTCCTCAAACCTCTCAAAACATAACAAATGCTCTAAAACCCTCATTCCCCCATAGGGAGGGAATTTTTCTTGAACTTCAATAATCCATAATATTTAATCCAACCATCCAAATCTATTCCAAATTTATATAAAGTACTAATTTCTTCTTCACAACTACAACCACAAATTTCAACTGTCGATTCATTATCGATCTTTAGATATCGCCAAAATCCTAGCAGTAGCTTCAAACCCTTGTTTATAAACACACGTATACTAAATTCTTCATATCTCACGATCTAAAAGTCCAAATACTATAAAAATTTGATTTATAGCTTTTCAATATAATAATAAACCTTCTTAGAAAGTTTGAGATAAAAATTCGTCCAAAAACTTAAGATATGGCAAACCCCATCACTATCAACAAAATGGTCTACTTACTGCCTTGGAATTCAGTTTTCTGTCTTTGACTCCCAATATCTCCTTCTTCAAAATTCCAATTGTAGTAATTCTTTCATAGCAAATGTAGATCTTAAAATCACCTCTCTAGCCGCACCTCTCGATTTCCAAAAGTTCTCATTTAACTCCTTCAATCTTCAAAAGAGTGATAGTAGGTATAATTTATATACTCTAACTTCAAGTGCCTACTCCTCCCTCATTTAAATTCCAAATCCTTTGATTTTTATACCAAAATTGTAGCTCAAAAAACAAGCTTTCTAACCCTTGTCTCTGATTTTTGAATGGCCTCCTTGAAGTCGCCGAAACCCTTGTTAAGGTTGTGGGCAGCCTCCTTAAAGCCTATTAGGCATGGTATTCGACCAATAGGGATGAAGTTCCCCATTCCTTGCCTTCATCCGACCATGCCTTGATTTCATCCCTCCCAATTAGCCTCCTACTAGCTTGAATTTTCATCTTTACGCTCCCACCTTCTTTCAAAACTTTATACTAAACATTTAGGTTCTATAAAATTTAAACCCCATTACCAAAGTAAGTAAAAATCTAAAATAAAGTTTCTTATACTAACTTCTTTTAATTTTCTTTACTAACCATTCTAACACATATCTAAATCTATAAACATATTATATATTTTGAGTGGATTTTACATAATGTAAAGAATTACAGTACGACACCGCTGAGTTTGTAGCACCTTGAGGCAATGTGCATATTCAAACCAATTCTAATGGAGTCTCCATGATTGTCAAGTCTCTACTTTCAATGGCCAATTGAAATTGATCATAATCAGAGTATAGATCTTCAATGGAATATATAGCATGTCTAGCAAACACTTCTGCTACTTCATCCACAATTGGTCCTGATCCTTTGTTGCTAATGGTAATCTGGTTAGCTGGTTCCATATCTTGGATGAATTGCAATGCTCCAAACTTCTTAGGAACAATAAATCAATGATTAGAATATGGAGCCATTGAAGGCTTGAATATTTTCATGTGCATTTTCTCCTTCAATAAGTCAATCAACTTGAGAAATAATACTCTTGGAACTAATATTGGCTTCAAATCCCATGGCACATGTGGTATTGTAAAAATAACCATGGATGCTACTAAATCTAATTACACATCCAATCTCATCTGATGAAGACACAAAGGCCTTTCCATGTTTTGAGAGCATCTCTCGAAACATCTTCACTTTTTGATCTAACAAGAATTCACTCCCTCCAATCTTCAAATTTGTTAATGTTTCTTTAGTAAATTTGTATCCAATCTTCCTAGCTTCTCTCAAACTTGGCTCCTTCTCTGCTTGTCTGACATGCTCATTAGTATCCAATGGAAGTTGAGTTGCTATAGGCTTAATCTTTTTGGCCACTGTTTTATACTTTGTATTTACTATAGCATCAAGATTCAACTTATAGCTTTGACACAAATCCTTGCTCTCCATTGCGTCTATTATCTCTTGATATAATATTCTTAAGTGGATTTCAACCATAATATCTGTACTATCATTTTATTCTTCTTTAATTTATAAGTTATCTAAAACTTGTAATATATCATCTCCAATGCCTTTCTCTTCATATACTCCAGAAATATATTCATCATTCAAAAGAACTTTTATTTTTTTAAAGATTTTTTTCCATCTTTTTAATGTCCTTCTTATTTACGCAATTCAAATCTTTCACATTTATAAAACTCACAAATTTATACTTGGTTATTCCAACAAAACTACTTCCAATGCTATGTACATTGAGGAGCTCAAATTTATTTGATCCTTCTACATCCGTGGATCCCCATTTTTTACGAGTGCAATTTAGAAATCCAAAAAGAGTATAGAATTAGACAGAGGTCCATCTCTAAGACAAACTCGATGCCTCTCATGCTCAGATTTCACTGTCAAGAATTGTACAGATTTCTTGCCATCACAGCTCCAAATTCGTGTATAATGAGATCCATCGTCCAACACCTTGGTTTCTATTCTTGATGTAGTGATGTAAGGCTGTCTTAATATCACAAAATAAGCACCATCATTTTGAACAAATTTTTTTTGTTCTACTTCCACATTTCCAATCTTTGTCGCAATTGCTAGATAAGCTCCAAATAATTGTGTTTGTCCACAATTTATAGCCCTCATAATCCATCCATGATTAGTATCAATTGGCCATTTATGTCTCTCATAAATATTTTGAGATATAATATTTATCTCTGAGCCATGGTCCACAAGAGCTAAAACTGATTTATCTAATCCTCTAAGTTTGACCCTTGTCTATGTGGTAGCTCTAGCCCAAAATGGTTGAATATAATCCATTCCTTCCTTGTCTTCTCTATCAATCCCATGCACAATTACACAATCAAAGGTCTTCACTTCTACCTCAATATTTCTTCCATCTGTTGCTACAGATACCATTCTATCCACCGTTCTTTCTTTCTGTTCTTGAGTTTATAAGGCCTAGACCTTTATATCATAGCCTTTCATCTCCTCTTCATTATTTTCTACCATCTTCTTACATTCTATAAAACCTTTATTTTTGATTACATCACTTTTATTACTGACCACATAGGTTTGTGCAAACATTTACAAGATCTTATCTTCCTCTTCATTAGGCAAATAGTCATTTTTTTCTTTAATCATTTGACCATCACTAGCCTTCTCTTCCATAGCTATTGGATCATACATCAAAGCAAATACATGTCCAATATCAAACTCCTCATCTTTGATCATATGTGTGTCCAAAGCCTACATCATGACTATTTCAATTGTCATCTATATCTTTCTCTTAATGACATCAATGATCAATTCATGAAAATCTTTTTTAGCAATGCCCAAAGCCTCTCTCAATGTAAATTCAATTTTGGCATCCAAGATTCTTTCTTCCAACATCCCTTTCATGTCAATGGAAGATTCAATATCAAATTGAAGTTTATAGGCAGGTCCCTTATTCTTATCTATAGAATCAGCTTCCTTTTCTTTTTTCTTGGCATTGTTTGTCTTTTCCTCCCATTTTTCTTTTAGAAGTGACTCTTCTCTTGGATGAACAAAGACAAAAGACCTCCCAGATCTTTGCCGTATATAAGCCATAGAACCTTTTAT
This sequence comes from Physcomitrellopsis africana, assembly GCA_036785485.1. Classification (NCBI taxonomy): domain Eukaryota; kingdom Viridiplantae; phylum Streptophyta; class Bryopsida; order Funariales; family Funariaceae; genus Physcomitrellopsis; species Physcomitrellopsis africana. The sequence goes on along the minus strand of JAWRVF010000186.1, from coordinate 142,722 downwards.
CTTTTTATCTTTTTTAAATTCTTAGATCTTTCTCTTGGATGCTGACTCCTCTACATCATTATTCTCAGAGGTTTGTCCCCTCTTTTTTTCAACAAAGACATCATAATCTTTATTATTATCTTGAATTTGACCTAAAAAAGCTTTGTGAGGTCTTTTCATTAACTATGAAGGTTCTCAAGCTATTTTCACCAACTAAAAAGCTTTTCAACCAATTTTCACTAATTAAAAACTTCTAGAATATTCTAAAAGATTTTATAAACTTTCAAAATATATATCTTTAATAACAAGTATTTATAAAATTTTAATAGGTTTCAACCATCTAAATTCAAGTAATTCAAATTTTATAGCAAAAGGCTTTAATTCAATATAAAGTATTCAAAAACACTTCTTAAGCAAGAACAAATCTAATTTTCTTTGATACTTTCATCTCTTTACACCATTCAATTTATTTTTCAAATCCTAATCCTACATAATAAGCTTCAACAATATGTAATTTTTAATCTAATCATCCAATTAATAAAAAAATTTGCTTAATAGTGTCACTATAAGTCTTCTATATATTTAAGAAGTTTCAATTCAATCCAACTTACATATTATGAGAAAATGTTGTAAAAATTAATTGTTGTGTCTTGACTGCCACTTTGAAAGTTGATGATGAACTTTAAATAGCAATTCCTCTTTCTCCACCTATTAATTTCTATTTAAAATTTATATATAGCTTGGCCTTTAAGTCTTCTAAGATTATACTAGATTTTATCTTGCTCTAACTAGTAGATCTTTAGATATTGCAAAAACCCTAGACAATCTCAAACCTCCAACTTTTAGTACCTCCTTATACTAATGATTGAATATCTTCCAACCATATTGTTAAATGAATACAAAATCTTATATACATTTAGTACACTTAATCAACTAGATATTGACAAATTTAGAACTATAAATTTTAAATTATAAAAGAACAAAATATTAATACATTCTTGTATTATTCAAAAAAATAAAAAATCATTCAAAGATAGAATAATATCAAAACTATAGTAGCTATTGCCAAAGACAAGAAGACTAGAGACTCTTGAAACAAGACCAAGAACAAAAAAGGCATTAACAAGAGTAAAAAAATCTTCACTCTTGTTTCTATATATACTATTTATCTAAGAGCTATGTGGCAATGTTCTATAGGACCTCTAATACATGTCCAATTTGTAAGACACATATCAAACTTGCAAGACGAGTTTCCTATATATGCACCATATACTTAACTTATTCTATGAGCTATCAACATGTACAACACATGGCTAACTTATTGGCCAAGTTTCTAACCTATCAATCACCTATAGATATGTATAAAAATGAAATCACATCTATGAAGCTTCTACAAAGTTTTTTTATGAGATATTATCAAATTAACTTACTTTTATTTATTTCTATCTATCCATATTAATTAGATAATTATCAAAATAAATCTTATGTCCATAATATTATTCCTCCTTTTGAAAATGAAATCCACAAGGAGCAGTGATTACATATTCAGAAAGTCTAAGATGCGCCAAATTATATTTGTTACATACTCTAATTTTTATTTTTTTTAAAGGTATAATTTCATTAGATCATAATTATTTCTAATACAATGTTTTCAAATGATAGTGTACAGCCTTAAGATATAGGCTACTTGAGTAACTCGGCCTATAAAATATGTTTAATATTATTGAAGGTAAAGCTAGGATTATGCATGAAAATATCTACCTTAGAATCTAGTCCACAAACTATAGTAAAGATGTAATAGAGATGCTTGCAATTTGTCCATTGTCCTCGCTTGCTAAGAGCCGTGGTTGCCATTTTTTTGAAAAAAAAACATGAACAGCTAGAAAACTGGCCTATAATGATCAAGTACTATTCTACTTTAGAAGGGATTCTAAAATAAAAAGTTATAATATATCCAAGTACTAGAGCTAGAATCCTGGATACCTTTTGAAGGTGACCTTTGACGGTGAGAGTAAAAGCATAATTATTTGCATGCTTTATTAATGGTGCCTTTGGATTTTGCCTGATATTCTTTCCAAATCTTCTCTTTAGATAGTCATCCAAAAACTCAAGAACCATATATTTTGATAGATTGATTGACAAATTATTATCATAGAAGAGCATTCTAGAGGATAGCTCTACACGTGGTGTAAGTTGGAAACCTAGATTCTCCAATCAAAGAATTTTCTTCGAGCTCAAATTAGTACCAATCTTCACAAGTCATATTTCTGGAATAGGTGGTCTGCACATGACTCACTTATGCCTTATACTTTTAACACACCTCTCAATATCATTATTACAGAAAAAAATTATATTTATTTGAGTTTATTTTTCTTGTAGTCGTTTATCATTCCGATGTATGTCAGAGCTATAGTGCTCTTTCCGTCTTGTACAATTTTTGCTACACATTTCTTTTTTGTTATTACCTATTGAGCAAAGCAAGTCTTTATAGAAGTCTTCGGGAGTCTTGCAATGTATTAGTCCTTCTCATCACATGTTGTCTCTTAAATTGCTTTGACATCATGTATCCTAGAATTTGAAGCTAGAATTTTTATAAGAATGGATGCATCTTGTTGATTCTAAATAGTACTCAATTATACATCACTCTAAGAATTAAGATTATAGAACTCGCCTTTTCTAAATCGTGTCTGTATCCAAGGACATGAGAAATTGATCTTATCTGGTCTATGGGAGTCGAATTCGGACCCAAGAGGAAGATCAAATTTGCACTTCAAGGATCCAAAGATTTTTTCACCTTCTAGGTGGAATTTGTAAGTATAAAATTCTTTTGTTCCTTACATGTTGGCAAGTGCTTGGTGAAAAAATTTAGAATTGCCAAATCATTAGACAATTCTCTAAGTAACATGGAGATAGAGTTTTTCTTTTCCAAGTCCAATACGTGTTCTTTCTCCATTCAAATATTGGTAGTAAGCTATCACTTGCAAGAAGGCACGTTGTCGGGTAGAGAGAATTCGCCTTGGGAAAACGCCGGGTTCCTAGCTGCTACTAGAACTAGCAGGGAACATGAGAGGAAGCCGTGCAAGTATGTTCTATACTTGCACAATATTTCTTCAAGCTTTCAAGTTATACTTGTATTATACTTGTACAAGGCTTGTACAAATATAAAATATAAATACTTGAATAATACTTATACAAATACTTGAATAATACTTATACAAATACTTGTATAAATACTTATATAAATCCTTGGTATAACATTTGTATAAATACTTGTATAAATCCTTGGTATAATACTTGTACAAATACTTGTACAAATATTATATATAATACTTGTAGAATACTTATAGAATACTTGTATAAATACAAGTATATATACTTGTATAAAAAGTATAAGCAAAGTATGTATGTATTCAAGTATACCTCAAAATACAACCGCATATGAGGAATACAAGTTATACAACAAACTGAAACTAAATAAATCACTAAAAATTCATCTAAAGGTCGAATCAAGCGTGCTTACAGCCTATGGAAAGCCAATAATCCATTGTAAAACATATCAAAATTTCACAAATTGATGACTTACCATTTAAAAGTTATGGCTAAAAGAAGTAGGCGCTAAAATTTCCAAGCAAATGCAAAGGCAGCAAAGCTCCTCTTCACTTCAGCCTTTGTTGTGATCACTTCCCTTCTCCAAATTGGACATGCAATAGCTTTTTAGAAAGCTCACTCCATCACCTAACTTGTTCTAAAATTTCGCATGCATGCCTCTCAAACTCCAGATTTTGTAGCTAGTCGATTCTACTCTTCAAACCCTAGCAACAATTTTTCCTCTTTGACACTTCACGGCTCATAAAACTTTCATCAAAGCTCCAAATGTATTGATTTTTGTTTTTGTGGAAAGCTTGCACAAGCTACTATAAGCACCTAAAATATCAAAAAGATTGAAGAGACTGTCCGACTTAGGTGGTTGAACAAAGTCTCTGCCCCTCTTCGTCGGGTGGCAGCAAACCTCACTCTACTAAAACAAGCATAACCTTTTGTTCACAACTCCAATACAAGCAAGTGAGTAGGTTCTAGAATCCTCACAACTCGAAGAACACACCCACCAATTTTCACTACAAACACTTCTATCTCCTCGGAGCTATCTCTCTCCAAAGTTCACTATTCAAAACTGCCTCTCCTCTCGGTCTAACAAGAGGAGTATATCTCCCTTTCTTTCTATATTAGACTATGAGACGCCCACATGGGCAGCCAAATCCTATTGGATGGGCCTTATTCACCCCATGCTCTTCTTTCTTACCCTTCATAAGGTCCATTCTACCTCAAAAGTCAACAAGAAAGGTAAAACAATCTTTACTTTTCTTCTAATTACAAAAGAGTCTATTCTAGGATATAAATAAGGTAGGAATAAAATAAATAGCCATCTTAATTCACTAATTAAGTGGCTATAATAAATCCTCTCCTTATAATATCTTCTAAAATAACCTCTAGTACTCACACATATATTAACAATAGATACAAGATTTATCATATTTTTATACACTGCACGTAAATGCAGTATGACAACGTATGTAATCATCCATGGTTGTAATATAGAAGTCATTTTCTTATTTTTCAGACTATTGCAATCACTTGTTGTACTCGATCTCAACAAGATTATAGGATGGCATTTCCGCCAACTTAGAATTTGATAAAGATTGTGACATAGAGATATATGGATGTAAGCATTAGAAAATTGTTAAGATAGAATCTAGAGATATAAAAATAGAATAAAATAGATAAGTGAGGACGTACCAACTCCATGAAATTACTCCATTGGCAATATTGGAAGTGCCAGAAGGTGAGTCAAAGATCAAGACATACAAGTCCTTCATTTGTGGTTGCTCTTGAGGAGAGCCACTAAGATTTGATGGCGAGATATCGAGTCTCAGCCTCCACTAATGTTTTGGCATCCTTATATTGTTTGCAAAGCTGTCGATGTTGATCTTAGAGGTCTATTCAAATATCAATCTTAGTATGTTTCTCTAAGGATTGAATCCAATGAAAGAGACATGTCCTTTCTTGGTCCTTCATAGAAATAGATGCATCATCACTACCATAAATAATACAAATAACATTCCAATTTCATTGTGCATTATCTACCATAAATTCCTTGAACTTGGTATTTGAAATGTTGTGCCTAACAGCAATAATATTGAGGTTCTTCTAGAAAACCATTTGAGCAGCAATATCTTCAGATGCATATCACAAACAATAATGGTCATAACACCATAGTAAGTGGCATTGTATACACGAGAAGCTATTGTGGTCCAATTTTTGATATGCTTCACATGGTCAAACATAATCCACATTGTCATACTGCATTTACGAGCAGTGTATAAAAATATTATGTATCTTGTATCTATTATTATTACATATGTGAGTGCTAGAGGTTATTTTAAAAAATATTATAATGAGAGGATTTATTTTAGCCACTTAGTTAGTAAATTAAGATGGCTATTTGTTTTGTTTCTATCTTATTTATATCCTAGAATAGATTCTTTTGTAATTAGAAGAAAGATAAAGGTTGTTTTATCTTTCTTGTTGACTTTTGAGATAGAATAGAGCTTATGAGGGATAAAAAAGAAGAGCATGGGGTGAATAGGGCCTGTCTAATAGGATTTGGCTACCCATATGGATGTATCATAGATTGATATGGAAGGAAAGGGAGATACACTCCTCTTGCTAGACCTAGGATTTGGCAATTTTGAATGATAAATTTTGAAAAGAGATAGCTTCAAGGATACAAAAGCGTTTGTAATGAAAATTGGTGGGTATATTTTTTGAGTTGTGAAGATTCTAGAACCTACTTATTTGCTTATTTTAGAATTGTGAGCAAAATGTTATGCTTGTTTTAGTAGAGTAGGGTCTGTTGCTATCGAAAGGTGACGGCAAAAACTTTGAGCTGCCAGTGCATGTTTGATTTCGATTCTTTCTTAGTAAAACTTATAGAGAGTGTGAAAATTGTGCTAGCTTTCTATCAAGACATCTCTTATAGCATTTGAAGTTGGAGAGGAAAAGCTGTGAGCTTGAGAGTGGGAAAGGGTCTACTACCACCCAACGAAGAAAGGCAGAGACTTTGTTCAACCATCCAAGTCGGAAAATCTCTTTAATCTTTTTTATATCTTGAAGACTCATAGTAGCTTATATAAGCTTTTCATTGAAACAAAAATCAATACATTTGGAGCTTTTGTGAAAGTTTTATGAGCCGTGAAGTTTCAAGAGGGCAAATTGTTGCTAGGGTTTGAAGAGTAGAATCAACTAGCTATAAAATCTGAAGTTTGAGAGGCATATATGCAAAATTTTACAATAAGTCAAATGATAGAGTGAGCTTTCTAAAAAGCTATTGCATGCCTAATTTGGAGAAGGGAAGTAATTACAACAAAGGCTGAAGTGAAGAGACGCTTTGCTGCCTTTGCATTTGCTGGGAAATTTTAGCACCTATTTTTTTTAGCCATAACTTTTAAACAATAAGATATCTATTTTTGGAATTTTGATACATTTTAAAATAAATTATTAACTTTTTATAGGCTATAAGCATGCTTGATTTGAACTTTGGATGGATTTTTAGTGATTTATTTAGTTTTAGCTTGTTGTATGACTTGTATTCCTCAAATGCGGTTGTATTTTGAGTTATATTTGAATATATACATACTTTACTTATACTTATTATATAAATATATATACTTATTATATAAGTCATTTATACTTATATATATATATATATATATATTTATACTTGTATATATATAGTTTCAGCTTGTATATATATAGTTTCAGCTTGTTGTATGACTTATATCAAGTATTTATATAAATATTATATAAGTATTATATATAATATTTATATAAGTATTTGTACAAGTATTATATCAAGAATTATATACTATTTTATATTAGTATTTGTATAAGTATTATACCAAAGATTATATTCTATTTTATATAAGGACTATATTTTATTTTTATATAAATATTATTTGAAGGTTTGTACTTTATATTTGTACAAGTTTTGTATAAGTATAATACAAGTATAATTTGGAAGCTTGAACAAATATTGTGCAAGTATATAAGATACTTGCACAACTTCCTCTCATGTTCCCTGCTAGTTGTAGTAGCAACTAGGAACTCGATGTTTTTCCAAGGCAAATTCTCTCTACCCGACAACATATTTTTAAGATCACCACCAAGTTGCATCCGCTTGACAAGATCTGCTCTACTACTAGATTCGACCTTGGACATCTTGAAAATAAAAACCTTGTCAAAATCAGATCTCTAGTTATGGAACTTATTTTCTTGGACAAATGCCTAATTGCTAGAATCTCTAAGTTTAGTGATATTGTCCATGACTCTGAAATGGCGTAAGTAGCGGAAACTAGTAACTTCATTGCAAATATTTGGAGAGGATATGTGCTTACACCTATCAAATATAGGCACCAACTCATTGAGAGTAAGGGCCTTTTGAGGTGCCCCATTGGGACAAAGTAGCAATTCATTACGGAGCTCCTTACTAGCTTTGAAGATAATAGCAAAATTCATTGTTGTGGATGTTCTTTCTACTTGCTCTCTAAGAAGGCTTCGGATCCTTTCTAAAGAGTTCTTATAATCGCTAATCTTAATCGGATGAGCATGAAAATCCAAATGGATACATGTTGTCATACTATACTTATTTATTATATGTAATAATTAACTAAAATATATAATATATTCATAGGTTCTAATATGTGTTAGAATGGTTAGAAAAGAAAATTAAAAAAAGTTGGTATAAGAAACTTTATTATAGATTTTTACTTAGTTTGGTTATAGTGTTTAAATTATATAGAATCTAAATATTTAGTATAAAGTCTTGAGAGGCAATTGAGATCCAAAGAAGAATTAAACTACTAAGAGGCTTATGTGGAAGGATAAAAATAAATTATGGATGAATGAAGATAAGAGGTGAAGTTCTTCATTCCTATTAGTCAATGGTCATGTCCAATAGGCTTTGAGGAGGCTGCTTACAACAAGAATAAGGATTTCTATAATTTTAGAAATGCCATTCAAAAATCAAAGACTAGGATTAAAAAGCTTGTTTTTTAAGCTACAATTTTGGTATAAAAATTGAGAGATTTGGAATTTTTATGAAAGAGAAGTAGGTACTTGATATTAAGGTATACAAATAGTACCTATTGTCACTCTTTTGAGAATTCAAGGAGTTATATGAAAGCTTTTGGAGATTGGGAGATTCAATTAGAGAGGTGATTTCAAGCTCTAAATTTGATATTGGAAGAATTGCAATATTTGGAATTTTAAAGAAGGAGATATTCAAAATCAAAGATAGCAGATTGAATTTCAAGGCAGTAAGTAGGCTGTTTTGTTGGTAGTAGTGGGATTTATTATATCTTGAGCTTCTAGATGATATTTTGTCCAAATTTTTTTGAAAAGATGTATTATTATGCTAAAAGCTATGCATCAAAGTTTCATAACATTTGGACATTTAATTTGTGAGATATGAAGAATTTAATATACATGTATTTGAAAATAAGGGTTTGAAGCTACTATTAAGATTTTCACAATATCTAAAGATCCATGAAGAAGTAATGGTTGAAATTTGTTGTGCTAGTTGTTAAAAGCACATTAGTACTTCATATAAATTTTGAGTAGATTTGAATAGTTAAATTAAGAGTTATAAATTATTCAAATTTGAAAAAAATTTCCCTTTTTATGGATGAATGAGGGATAGAGTAATTTGTGAAGTAAGACTTATGTATTGGGTGTAATAGCCCTAACAGAAAGAATTTTATATAAATTTGAGGATTTTGTTATTTTAGATCTTGGTTGGATATTTAGTGGCAGCCAAAAGCCCAGCACTTTTTTGAAGCAAATTCTCTTTACCACGATAATATATGAGTCATATCTTTGTGGACAAGAACATAGTAAATCTTAGCCAAATAACCATCTAGATAAGATGGAAGAACCTTGCAAACTTTGCAAACAATTGTAAAAACTTTAGGAGGCTCAAATCCAACTTCAAATGAGAAGGTAGAGACTCCTTTATATTCAGTTTCATTTGCAAGCGAAGTGCAATGGATATGAGATTGATAATCACATTCTTCATTACCGCATTGCAAATGGCTAAGGCAAGAAAAGATTCAAAAGATAAGATCCATATTATTTATAATGTTGGATGTAATAGTTTGAATCCAAGCATGGTTGTCATAGCATTTGTCTATTCCATAGAGGAGCTTAGCTTGGGACTGTGATGTATACTTTCCGATAGGGGAGAACTCAAATATGATATCACTATCAAAATTGAGCAAAAAAATTCCACCCTTTCAATTTTGATGGTATTGAAATCTAGCTTAAATATCACAGATTTAGAACCTCTCCTTGAAACAAGCCTTTTCAAAGAATCTATAATACTAATAGTAACAATGACGTGTAGTGGAAGCAAAGATCTAGGACAAGTGAGGCGACTACCTTGAAAAGATTGTGAAGGAGGAGAAGGAAGATGATTAGTGGGAGGAATTATATTATGAGCATTGGCAAGTAGAAGTCCAATGGAGCACTCATCTTCAAAGTCATTGCTCAAAAGGTTTATAGTTTCTCGACCAGGCTTTATCTTAACTTTTTAAAGGTGAGGTGTCTGTTAGATATTAATTGAAGATATCTTAGGGGTAAGAATCTCAATAGATCCATTTTGAAGACAATCTCTCGATCCATAGACTTGATACTTGCTGAACTTTAGAATCCAGATGTTACCCTTGTCATTAATAGAGGAGACTTGACTAATAGTATGAGTGAGATCTCCTGCAACTAGATCAAAGATCTCTTCATCAATATACAAAGAACCATCTAAAAATTAAGATCTAAGACTTAGTTAAATAGAATTAATAGTACAATAGCTATCATCTCTTACAGAAAATAAAATTGGAACTCCATATCTATCTCCATAAATGAGCACTATCTTGGGAGGAGGAATTTGCAAATTAACCTTAGCCATTGCTATTCGATAAGTGCAAATATGAGAGTGGAGCTACAACAACTGTGATGGAATTGATGGTATCAAGTGAGAAAGACTTCTATTTATCCATGAAATGATAATAAATAGTGACTTGGAGTTGATCATGCTAGTATTCAAGAAGTAGCAATAGTTTATTAATTATTGAATAGAAGTACAATTGATTGTGGAAGATTAAATATAAGAAGCAAAAATAAGAATGGAAAAAAAAACGTTGAGAATGATAATAGACAATTGGAAAATAAAATGATAATATTAATATACTTCATAAATATCAATAGAAGTATGCAAGTTAATAATTGAACTATATAAGGATTAAAATTATTTACTAAATGGAGAGTGACATAACAATTAATAGCACAATTGAGATCTTAGAAAGAAGAAATAATTTAGCAATAGTTGAAATATAATACAAAATAAACTAGCATCTTCTATAATAAACTTCAAGATTATCGCTTCTTAAATTTCTATGAGAACAAGATAAAAACTCGGCATACTTATTATTAAAATGGATATAATCATATATTCTTAATTTTAGAAGCTTTATATAATAAGTAGTAACTCAGCGCATAGAAGTAGTTGATGTGGATTTATATTTGGAAATTTTTTAAAAAATATATATAATTGTAAAAAATCATAGAAATTTCAATATTCCAATAAAAATATAGATAATGATCAATAACAATAGAGATTATAGAATCAAATGGATGATATATTATATATATTTTTAGATATTAGTTTCCAATAATAATCAATTGTCTAATAAATATCAACAATGTAGGATGCATACATAATATTCTTGTATGGATTCAAGTAGAATATATATGCTTATTTGAAATAGGAACAGATTCAAATTTACATTCAAGTTTAGCTTACAATCATTGTAGGACACATATTATATTACGTGACTTAAAGTATTACATCCATTCCCTTGTTGGTAGATTAGAATCGGATAAAATTGAATCAAATTTAATTATTGAGGTCAAAATCTGGCTTATAGAAAACATACAAGACAATGAAACTAGAATAATGGAGAGTCAAAGCTCATTGCTTGGAGTTGAAGATGGAATAGAGGATGGCGGTATAGCTAAAAAGAGCAAAAGAAATCCAATCACCATTAAAGATGATGCACTATCAAATTAAGAGAGTCCAAATTTCATTATGGCACAATCAGTCATGATAGGATTATTGGATGAAGGAGCCTTGATTTAGAGATTAATTAATTAAGCACGCTGGTGGGACAATTGTCAATGACGGCCAAAATAGGTGCTAATAGTCATAGCTTGGAAAGTATAGGATTGAGTGAGGTGCTTCGTACTTTGTCCCGATTTTTTATTTTCAAACTTTCCTTCTGATATGCATCTATGGTTGGTGTGTGCATGGTGGAGGGACAGCCATTAACAATGGCCCATTTTGATGCTCATATTCACAATCTGAAGGCTAAAAGTTTTAGGTGTGGCCCTTTATCTTGGGCCCTAGGTTTTGATTTGTGAAGTTGGATTATAATTTGCATTGGTGATCATTGTATGCATGGTGGAGGGGTATCCATTGATGATGTCATATTACGTGTTGTCTTGTTCGGGAATGCACTGGGCACCTGGCTGTAGAAGGTAAAGTTGTGTTTGCAAATAATCAAGAAATCATAATAGGTTTCATCCATATATGCAGAATATAATTCAAAGTTTAATTCAAAAGTGTTTAAAAACACTCCTCTTAGTAACATCAACCATATATATACTCCAATAGCCTCGTTTCTTTTATAATTAAACAATTTTTATTTTTCTTTGCAAGCCCTAATCCAAATCAGTGAGCTTTGACAAGCTATAACTTTTAATCAAACTATCCACTTAGAGTGAAATTTTGCACACAAATGCTGGTATAAGCCTTCTACATGCTCAAAAAAATTCAATCCAACCCTACTTCCAGATTGTAAGAAAATGCCCAAAAACCGCTTTGATGACACTTGGCTGCCAACTTGAAAATTGATGCAAAAATTTCAGTGGTGATTTCTCCTTCTTCCACCATTAACTTCAAGTCAAACTTGGTATGTAGCTTAATCTCCAAGTCTTTTATTACTATGCCAAAATTTACATTGATCCAATTTGTAGATCTTTAGTTATCATAGAAACCTTATCCAATCCTAAATTGCCAACTTCTGACAACCCTTTGTATTAAAACCCAAATATCTCCTGATTGCATTGTTAGATTAACACAAAATTTTGTGCACACTTAGCACACCCAACAATCCAAACAATATCAAATTTTGAACTATAGATGCTACAAAAATTTGCACAAATCGCTCAACAATGCAAACCATCATTGTCTTATATAAAATCCAAAAAACCAATACAAACCCTGACTTTGAACAACGATTGCAAAGTTATCCAAAATCCTATTGCAACAAGCTTAATGCCCCTAGAATTAGTTCAAGCTAGCTATCCAACTCAAAAATCCAATCTTAAAAAGCCCTCGTACTCTTTCCTAGGCAACCGTTTTTGTGGCCAAAGGTCTAATTTCAATCCCGTCCTACAAACGGCCAACCCTTAGATATCAATCCAATCTATCCTAGGGATTTTATAGCCTAATCCTACCCTCGACTTAATCCTAGTATCAATCATGCTAGTAATTTATCCTTTTTACCATATTTTTATCATTTTATGGCCTTTCTAAGGCACTAAAAAAATTACTGCAGCCTAGAAGATAAAATTACTAATTAATTCTTATCTACTAGCTATTAAGTGAAGAAAATAAACTAAGAGGCTTTCATAAAAACCTTGTTAAAATATGTTAAATTTTTTTTGAATTAAGATAATAGAATATTAATTGAAAAATCATTTTTAGTCATAGTTTCACTATATAATCATATTACAACAAGACAACAGCACACCATTTAATGCTCACATTCACAACTTAAAGGATAAGAGTTTGGATATGGCCTTTCGTATTGAGCCTTGCATTTTGATTTATGAAATTGGATTTCAATCTGTATTAAAGATCAGTGTATGGAGGAACAGCCATTGACGATTATATGGTGAAACTATGACTAAAAATCTCAAATAGACTTATCAAAAATATTATCAATCCTCTACCATGCAAGGCCGTCGTCAATGTCACGATGCTTTATACTAAACATTTAGATCTTATATAATTTTAACCCTATAATCAAACTAAGTAAAGAAATCAAAATAAAATTTCTTATACCACTCTTTTAAATATTTTATTGATTATTCTAACACATATTAGAATCTATAAATATATTATATATTTTGATTGATTTTTATATATTGTAAGCAATTACAATACAAAAATGTCAAGGGGCATGCTCTGCATCTAATGTCAAGGACATACTTGTTAGATACCTTCTAGAATATTCTAGAAATTTCCTAGAACTCTCTAGAACCTTCCAGAGCCTTCTAATGTCTTCCTAGTGTCAAAGACATATTTGTTAGAACCTTCTAGAATATTCTAGAAGTTTCCTAGAACTCTCTAGAACCTTCCAAAGCCTTCTAATATCTTCCTAGTTAGTAGAAGTTGCTTGAGAAGCTTCCTAGGTAGGAATATATATTATAGTCGAGGCTAAAGAGTTCTTCAATTTCGACAACACATCTCTTGGAACTCTAGTTCACCTCTCTGGTGTTGTTTTTGTACTCATCTGATTAATCTAGTTCCTGCCAATTCTTCTTGAACTTTTTCTTTAGACTTCAAGTCTATATTCTGTGTCCGTGATATTAATCCAGTTCCTGCCAGTTCTTCTTGAACTTCTTATTTAGACTTTAAATCTATATTTTGTGTCCGTGACAGTTTGTCGAGACTTCTCTCACCTTGGATATCAGAGTTAGTTCCTTCTTGTTGGAAAGTCGATTACTTCTTTTCTTGAAGGTACACTAGTATTTTAGAGGTTGTAGATTATCCTTCTCTAAATTGATATCTTTTTGTCATAATATTGGAATCTTACTCTTCTTGGAGAGAGTGGATTATCCCTCTTTTTTAAGGTCTTAAGGCATTTTAGAGGTTGCAGAGTACCCTCTTCTATACCAATATTTTCTCCTTGTAGAAACAATTACTTCCTTTCTCTTAGAATGGTTGGAGGTCAAGACATTAATATGAGTGAAAGTTTGGAGTCCAAGATGGACGCCATTATGAATGCTCTTACTACGTTATCATAGAGAACTACGATGATGGAAGGAGTCTTTGCAAAACTTCATAATGATGGAGCATTCGGAAGAGCACAATCTGGGCTTCATTAGCCTCGAGCTTCTGCACCAGAAGAAGCAGCTTTATCTCTAGTTCAACGAGAACTATTACTTCTACAATGAAAGGAACCTCGAATTAGCCTTCCAGACAAGTTTGATGGCACACGCTCCAGGTTTCAAGGTTTCATCAATCAAATCAAGTTAATAACAACTCTACAACCTGAACGTTATCCGACGGAGGAATCACGCGTTGGATTGGTTGGAACTTTGCTTACGGGACAAGCTCAATCGTGGTTTGCTCATCTATTTGAAAAAGGATCACCAATTTTGAACAACTTTGAGACTTTTTTGGAGGCATTTGCAGAAGCATTTGGCGAGCATGACAAGGCTTGATGGACTACAAAAAAAATTTGATTGCTATGACAAGGGACTCGCTCTGCATCAGTCTATGCATCGGATTTCAGGCAATTAGCATGCGACATCAATTGGGATGAAGAAGCATTGATGAGCTAATTCTATTGGGGTCTAAGGGATGATGTGAAGGATTTGTTGTTATATCTTCTTGATCCACAAACGCTCAACGGAGCCATTAGCCAAGCTGTAAAGTGCAATAATTGCCTATTTCAACGTCGCGAAGACCAACGCTCCAAACAATATACAAGTCATCGCGACGCAATTATATCGGCAAGTAGCCTAAATTCACAAGTAGAGATAGAGGACATGCAGATTGATGCGGTACGTATCAAATCCCTTACTCCAGAAGAAAAGAAGCAACGTATGGAGAAAGGTTTGTGCTTTTATTGTGATGGAGAAGGCCATAGAGTTAGAAACTGTCTGAAGAAGCAAGATGGATGCAGCATCAAGAATAGAGGTGCATTTGTTCAGGAAAAGGAGGATGCCCAGCCACAACAGGAACCGTGCGGCTTGACAAATCAAAACCAAATTCCTCTCTTTCTACTCAACCTACTCATTGAGAACAAGCCTGGAAGAAGACCCCAAACCAAAAAATCCTTGTTCATTGGAGCAAGAATGTTTGTAAAATCGTGTAAGGAAGACACACCATTGGTCATTTATGCGGCTCCAATCAGTAGAGAGCAGATTTCAACAACAGGAATATCAGAACAATACAAGGATTTTCAAGACGTGTTCCAAAAGAAAAAATGCTGACATGCTATCAGAACATCGACCATATGATTGTGCCATAGAATTGCAAAAAGGAGCACAATCACCTTTTGGCCCAATCTACAACCTATCGCAAATGGAGTTGGCTGAGTTGCGGAAATATATTGACGAGAACCTAGCTAAGAATTTCATTTGTCATTCTAAATCGCCAGCTGGGGCACCAATCTTATTTGTGAAGAAGAAGGATGGCTCACTACGGATGTGCGTTTACTATCAAGGTCTCAATAAGGTGACAAAGAAGAATTGCTATCCATTATCTTTGATCTCTAGTCTTCTGGAACAATTTGGACGTGCAAAGATCTTTAAAAAGATTGATCTAAGAGCATTCACTGCTCTAAAGGCAGAGAGGAATTATTTGATTGGAGCTAGTGTGGTTTTGGAGACAGATTGTTTGTCTTTACTTGGAATGGTAATCAACTGCACTATTCCAGACATTGCTATGTTGAAATGGATAGCCTACATTAAAACATTGAATCCAATATTGATACATATCACTGGTAAAAAAAACTCGGTGGCAGACATGCTATCTAGAGCTAGATATACCTTTGAGGAGGGAATGATGGCACATGAAGAAGATGAATATCAAGAAGAGAAGAGCTATGGATATTCGTTTGTTACTAATAGAATGGATTTTGGAGATGATGTTCAAATCTTCTATGAAGATCTATATGAAGGCCAACTGAAAAATATTGGAATCTATTTGAGCACAATGAAGAGGCAAGAAGATTGAATGGATAAGACCTTCAAAGATATCAAACACCAGTCATATGCTTATTTGCTTAAGGATGGATATCTTTGGAAGAGGCCGAAAAGAGGTGACAAAATCCCATTGAGGGTGGTAGGAGATTTTGTGACCAAGAATAAAGTTTTGAAAGAATTTCATGACACACTTTGGGCAGGACATAGAGGAGTTTGGTCCACTTATACAAAGATCAAGGAAAGATATTGGTGGAAGGGCTTGTACAAGGATGTTGAAGATTTTGTAAGTTCATGCACAGAGTGTCAGCTACAATCTAAGGTCAGACATAGAGATGGATTACATCCTACTTACCCACCTGCTATACATTTTCAATGGGTAATTGATTTGGTAGCTATGCCATTAGGACTTTGGAGCATGAAATATTTGGTATTGGCAAGAGAAGAGCTATCAAATTATGTTGAAGGAAGGGCATTGAGGGCCAAGACCACTGAAGCAGTATGCAGATTTATACTCGAAGACATCTTCAGTAGATATGGAAGCATTGGAAGGATGAGAGCTGATAGAGGAGAGTTGGATGCTGTTGAAGCACGGGAATTCTTTAATAGGTATGGAGTTCAACTCAAATTGACTACTTCTTATAATCCTGAGGCAAATGGTAAAAGTGAGAGGGGTCATCCTCCCATCATTCAAGCATTGGTCCAGGCATGCAAGGGTAGGCCAATTCAATGGCCTAAATTGCTTCCATTTGCTTTGTGGGCTGATAGGACTACTCATAGTACTGTCACTGGTTATATGCCCACGGAGTTGATGTTAGGACAAAAGCCTATGATGCCAGTTGAGGAAATCCACCCTACGTGGATGTTTTTGTCTTGGGAAGATGGCATCAATAGAGAAAGATTATTAGAACTTCGCATCCAACAGTTGAGAAGGTTACCTGAGGACTTGCAGATTGCAACTGAAAGGTTAAAGGCAGCAAGACTGGGAAACAAGGAGAGGTTTGATAGGAGTCACAGGCTAAGACCTAAGCCTATTCAAGTTGGAGATTGGGTTCTTATCTATGATAGCAGCTTAGAGCATCAACATAGCACTGTAAAGAAATTTGCAAAGAAATGGTTTGGGCCATATGTAGTATTTAAAGTTAATGACAATGCTATGTATTCCTTACGGGAGCTAGATGGAGCTGTTATCAAAATTCCAATAGCTGGAAAGAGGGTGAAAGCTTTCAAGAGAAGAGATGGACGATTTGAAGTAGAGAATCTTGAAGAATTTCTACCTCAATACTTGGACCAAGAGCAGGAAGTTGATGAACTTGTAAGTGATTAGGAGCAATATATATGATGTAAAAAAGGACGTGAAAAGTGGCATATACCAGAGGATGTGCAGGTTTAGAGGGGGTGGATGTCGTACTGTAATTACTTACAGTATGTAAAAATTAGTTAAAATATATTATATGTTTATGAATCTAGATGTGTGTTAGAATGGTTAGTAAGTTAAATTAAAAATGGTTGATAGAAGAAACTTTATTTTATTTTATTTTACCTATTTAGTTATGGTATTTAAAAATTATAAGATCTAAATGTTTAGTATGAAGCCTTGAGAGAAGGTGGGGACTTAAGGATGAAAATTTAAGCTAGTAAGAGGCTAATTGGGAGGGATGAAATCAAGCCATGGTCGGATGAAGGCAAGGAATAGGGAACTTCATCCCTATTGGTCGAATACCATGCCCAATGGGCTTTAAGGAGGCTGCCCGCGACCTTAACAAGGGTTTTCGGCGACTTCAAAAAGAGGATTTGCAATTTCAGAGGTAGGGTTGTAAAGTTTAGGGTTTTGGGTATAGTTTGAGAGGAAATTTTAGGCGATTTGGAGTTAGGGTGAAGAAGTTATACTTGTTCAAAGTTAGAGAGTGGATTTCATACATACTGTTACTATTTTGAGATTTCGCGGAGTTGTACGGAGGCTTTTGGAGATCGGACAGTGCGATTGGAAAGGTGATTTCAAGATCTACGTCTATTACGAAGGAATTCTTAAGTTATGAGTTTAGACAAAGGAGATATGAAGAGTTGAAGACAGCGCATTCAATTCCAAGGCAGTAAGCACACCGTGTTGTTAATAGTTATGCTTTGAGCCATAACTTGAGTTTTCAGACGAAATTTTGGCTCAAACTTCTTGGAGAATGTGACATTTTGTGTTAAAAAGCTATACATACAAATTTCATGGAATTTGAGCTTATAGTTTGTGAGATATAAAGAAATTTGTATGCGGGTGTATAAAGACAAGGGTTTGAAGTGACTGTTAGGGTTTTCAAGATATCTCAAGAAATGCAATGAATTTGCGGTTGAAAATTGTTGTAGAGGTTGATAAGAATCCATCAGTACTTCATGTAAAATTTTATCATGTTTGGACGGTCGGATCAGGAGATATGAGATGTTGAAGTTTGGAAAAATTTCCACATAAAGATATATAAGGTTTTAGAGGATTTTATCACACTTTGGATGTTGTTAGTTACTTGAGGCTTATGTATTTGATGTAATTTCTCAAAAGGGAAAAATATATATATAAAAACTTTGAGTTTTCTTCATTTTTGAAGCTTGATTGAGAAATTAGTGACAGCTAGAAGCCCAGCGCTTTCTTAAGGCAAATTCTCTCTACCCCGACAGCGCCAAAATGTGGTTATTGTTTTATTTATTCTTCCAATATTATCCAAAATAAACTAGTAAAGAGGAGTTCAAATACGAGGAAAGACTAAATGCATGAGATATACTTATTAGGATCAGACAATTAATCGCTTTTGACTGGAAAAATTCAATGAATACCTAAATGCTCCAAAATGACCCCATCTTCTTTATCTTCCTACTACTTTGCAATCAAGTATAAACTTTTGTAATACTTTCTCCCATAATTCTTCTATTGTATTTTCTTCTCTTTGTCCAATCTCATAATAATATCAGACAATATTGTATTGTCTAATAGACTACACACAATTGCCTCATATTCCAATCATTAGAAATAAATTCTCATTAAGAATTAATTCCAAATTTTATCATCTCTTCAATATTTTCTTTCACTGCTCAACTTTCACAGCCAGTATTACATAACATTTTCATTTACAATCAAATTATATTAATATATTCAATCTTTAGCTTCCAATCCGCCACATCAAATTCAACCATCAACAACTTCAATTTTTTAGTCATCCACATATAAATTGAATTTTATGTTTCATTACCATACTTCTCAATTTATAAAGTTCAATCAATCAAAATATATTCCGGATTCTCTACTACAGTCTTATCAATTACATTCAACTTATCAATATTTAATTTTTATTCTATTATCAAAATTATCTATTTATTTTATAATTCTAAAGGATGAAAATGATTTAGTTCCAATCCTTTGCTTCCAAAAATCCTCATCAAGAATTACTATAGGAGAAGGTGTTACTAATTATCTTTTCATTCCTAGCGATTTGTATAGAAGCTCTGAAGAGGAGTTACATGTGTACTAGATGGATTGGAAATACATAGATATATTTAAAAAGGGAGAAGAAACCAATAATATTAAAGTAGAGGTACAATTATATAATAAAAAAATTACTAAATATAGAAATCTACTGATGGAGTATTGTAAAGTGTTTGCATGGTTTTACAAAGACTTAAAAGGTATACCATTATAAGTAGCCCAACATTGAATACCTTTAATCTCTGGGGCTATGCCAATTAGACAAAAAGAATGTGGTATGAATCCATAGTTACAATTGGTAGTCAAGGTTGAGTTAGAAAAGCTACTCTAAGCTGGTTTTATTAAACCCATGGAAATTATTAATTAGGCATCTTCTATGGTATTAATAAAAAAGAAAATGGCTATGGATCAGTCTTTAAGAGAACAATTGAAATAATTGGATGGTCTAGACGAGATCAGAAGAACAAGTGCACAATATATAGAGGTAATCCAAAGGTGAAGAAAGATTGCCTTTGATAAGAAATACAAGAAGCATGTTCTACAATCAAGAATGTTAGTTATGATACAAGATGCTAGGAAACTTGATTTTCCAGCCAAGTTTGATGCTCTTTGGCTAGGACCATTTTTGGTCAAAGAAGTTTATTCCAATAATTCAATACAATTATAAATCTTGAATGAAGAGGTATTTCCAACCAAAACCATGAGAAGTAGATGCAAGGAGTACAAGATGTAAATAGTTGAGATTAGAACCAATTTTTTTCTCAAAAATTAAACTAGACCTTCAAGGTTTGAATTTTGAATAAACCACCAATTGATTTACATAAGATAGACAACTTGAATCCTTTCTATGGCCAATTGAAGAAATCAAGTTGATAGAGAGACTAATTTTTCAAATCAAATGGTACATTTGTACATCTAGATTCCTTTCTTTGTTATCTGCATCACTTTTCTATATTCTATGTAGTCCAAATTCACTCCAATAAAGGCGGGAGGTGGTTTTGAAAAATTTCTTTTGATTATAAAGTTGTTCTGGATCCTTCTAGATAATTAGATATAATATGATTAATTTTCTTTAATTTATTACCTTTTTTAGTTGCAATCCACATACATAGGCAAGAATGACTTTAGTTTCAAGGATTTAACTCATGCATTAAAATCAAGTCCATTTCAAGCAAATGCCATTCTACTTACTTTATATTCTTCAATTAGGTGATTAACTATTTGTCCATGAATCCTTTTTATGGCCAATTGAGGAAATTAGATTGGTAGAGAGTCTAATTTTTCAAATCAAATAGTGCATTTGTACATCTAGATTCCTTTCTTTGTTATCTGCATTACTTTTCTATATTCTATGTAGTCTAAATTCACTCCGATGAAGGCAGGAGGCAGTTTTGTAAAATTTCTTTTAGCTATAGAATTTTTTTGGATCTTTTTAGACAATTAGGTATAACATGACTAGTTTTCTTTAATTTATTAGTTTTTTTAATTGCAATCCACATCCATAGACAAGAATGACTTTAGTATCAAGGATTTAACTCGTATATTAAAATTAAGTCTATTTTAAGAAAATACCATTCTACTTACTTTATATTCTTCAATTAGTTGATTAAATATTTACCCATGAAGCCCAATAGAACCAACACCTTGCACTTCTTTAGGAAGAGATTCAGAATTCTGTGCCTCTTCAAGTTGTCTCAGATGGTCACCATATGTGAGCCATCAAAATAGCTCAATTCTTTTTTTTTATCCAAAATCAATCAAAAATATAAAGATATAATTTTAATAATTTTAAAATAAAATTAATTAAAATTTTCTAAATTTTTTTAGTCCAAAAGATTATTTTATTTAGATTATCTCAATAAGAATTTTTACACAATTTGTAAAGACTCTTATCAAATATAGTTTTTAAAATATTTATCTAAAATAAAATAGATTATTTTTTTGATATCTTTATTAAAATTTAATATATTAGACTAATAATAGTAAATTAAGTATTACAATTAAGTAGAAATATCAATAAAAAAAGTCTTAAATTTTTTATTAAAAAAATAAAATCTAAAGATATTTTTCTCTTAATATCTTTAAATTATCATATTTTTAAACTAAATAATAGAAAATTATATATTTTTTATTGCTCAATTTCTATAACTACATTACAACTAAGACCACTTCTATTAATTAGCAAATTAGTCAAATATATCTACATATTAATGATAGAAAGAATAATAATAAAATAATATATATCTACAAAGACTTTTAACATGTTTTATTTATCCAAATATATATATATATATATATATATATACTGATATATAAAAATTGATTTAACAAAAATATTATAAATTAATTTTACAAATCATAGTAGTAGTTTGTAAAATTCTACTTTAATCAAATAAGAAAGATGTAATACTAAAAGCCTTTTGAAAAGACTTATTTAAGAATCTATTCTAACATGTCATTGTGAGTTACACCAATGGATCTTAATTAGTGGATTGATTAAAAATATAGTCTTAAGTCATTTAATTATATAAATACTATAGTAAGAGAGTCTTTTTTATTATTTAAGTATTTATTAGAATTTAGAAGTATTTATAAATATAAAAGTCTTATTAGAAGAAAAATTATAAAAATGAAATCTTAGTAAATCTTGGAGGCAATTATTTTAGTTGGTTTAGTATTTTTACTTATTATTAAGTATTAAGAGTTAGTTATTGAGACCAATGTCTACATTTGCCTTCTATCTATATGTATTACTTATTAAAAATCTATAAATGTTACTTAGTAGGTAGAAGAAGCATGAGAAAGAAATCTCATGTCTTTTTAATTATTTTTGTACAAAATAGGATTTTAAATTGATTTAAATTGATTTTATTATTATAAAAAATTTCCAAGATAGAATAAAATAGCCTTAAATTAATATTATCATCTTAAAAATATTATAGAGATTTTTATAATTTATTTAGAATTTATTTAGGATTTATTAAGAATTTTTAGAGTAATTTTGAAGACTTTGGTAAAAATGAGTTTCACCACCTTGGGAGCCATTATGAAGAAATGGAGCAAGATTTGAAGGCCATACAAGGTTCCTAGACTAGTAAGGTGTTTTTGAACACCATGGTGATGTCAAAAATGCAAAAAAATGAGTTTTACTAGCAGAAAATAGGAGGACCAGTAGCTAATCAAATAATATAATGTCTTAATAAAATACATTAAAATTATATAATAAAAAATCAATTATAAGTTATAAAGCCAAATAAAAATATATTAAATACATATATATATATATATATATATATATATATATTATAAATATAGGTACAATTTTATTGCAAGATAGCTATAAAAATAAATGTGTACTTATATCATTCAAATAATAATAATTAAATAATCAAACAATAATGTTACTTATTTATATTATTAAAAAATTAAAAAATTATTTATAATAAAGATTTTTTAGATATATTTTTAGAAATTAAAAAAATCAAAAATAAATAGTTATTTTTTATTTTGACTTTAAAAAAAATTAAAAATTGAAACATCTATAATTTTTTATAATTAATATCAAGGATGAAATTAAGACCATATTTAACCTAAAAATTCTATGTATATGGAAGCTTTTTTAAAAAGTTTAAATATATATAATAGAAAATATCAAAGAAGAAATTTTTTAATTTTAAATTATATTAATTCAAAAATTATATCAATCAATTTTTTTTGAATAAAATCTTAGATCAAATTTTAAATAATTTAATTAGACTTGTTAACATACATTTATTAACACATATAATTTATCTATTAAAATAAGTATATGTCAATGTATCAAAAATATAAATTTTTTGGCAAGGTATTCTATAATTTAATTATCTAATAAATATAAAAATAATTTACCTAAGAAAAATTATTTTAAAAAATAATCAATATTTTTTTTAAATAATTAGTATTTTTATAAAATTATTTAGTAATTTAAAAAAAATTAAATATTAGTATTATATTAAATTTTGACATGAAAAAATTAAATATTTCTTAATAGTATGATATAAAAATTTAAAATATTCTATATTTACCTTAAATGTATCTTAATGATTATATTACACTTTATGTATTTTTTTTAAAAGAAAAAAAAAAAAAAAAAAAAAAAAAAAACTTTATTTCTGAGTAAATATAAATTTAAAGGATAAAAAAATAATATAATTTTATAAAAATAAACATAAAAAATTTCAACTTATATATATATATATATATATATATATATATATATATTTACACACACATGAATTCCACTAATATATCTTAATTGATAGATTTGTTTAAAATAATACTTTAATATTATTTTAATATAAAATATTATGATTAGATATTTTATTTTATTATCTAAGTATCTAAGTATTGATTAAGATTTAAGGGCTTATAAATTACAAGAGTCTTTTTAAATAAAAAATTATAAAAATAAAATCTTGATAAGTCTTAATAGAATTATCTTAGTTGGTTTAGTTTTTTCTCTTAATTGTAATACTTTGTATTAATGATTGAGAGAAATATCTATATTTATCTTTTTTTACATGTATTAATTATTAAGAACTTATAAATATTAATTATAAGATAATAAAAGCATAAAAAAGAAAAAAATGGCTTTTTATTTATTTGTATTGAAAATAGAATTTTTTAGTTGATTTAAATTGATTTTACTACTACAAAAAATTACCAAGATAGGATATAGTAGCCTTAATTTGATATTAGCCTTTTAAAAATTTTATAAGGCCTTATTAAGAAAAATTAGAATTTGTTTAATAATTTTTACATCATGTTTTTAAAATTTTGGTAAAAATGATTGTATTACTTTGAGAGGTTGTTATAAAGAATTGGAGCAAGAATAGAATACTCCACAAGGTTTCTAGGCTAATTGGATATTTTTAAACTCCATGATGAAGTTAAATTTAAAAAAAAAAAAAAAAAAATTACTAATAGAAATTAGAGTGATCAACAGTTATTGTAGTAGTAGCAAAAAAGAGGGTGCATATGTTCCATATGGGTTGTAGCACCTTAGAGGTAGGTAGGAGGATAAGATTAAGGCTTTGTGGCCCCTCTAGGAAATCCTACATACCATTTGTATTATAATTTGGATTGAGGGATAAATTTTATTTTTACAAAATAAATGTTTAAAATATTTTAAAACATTATAGATTAAAAAATTAAACAAAGATTTATAATCTTATATCATCTATCTACTTTTATTTATTTTAATATCTTTTACAAGGTCTTTTCTTTCTTGTATTGCAACCAACTCTACCATAATTATCTATACATGTGAAAAAACATATCTATACACAATTCTTATAAAATCAAAAATATTTAAGGCTCCATTCTATTTTAATTTGCTATATATATATATATATATATATATATATATATATGATTTAAACACATATATTTTATATCCTTTAAAATATTTAATATATATATATATATATATATATATATATTAAAAAATATAAAAACTAATAATTTAATTATTTTGAAAGATTTTAAATCAAAACTACTATAAACATTATTACAACATATCCTTTTGAAATAGCCAAATTAAACTTATTTTAGACTTTTCACTTCAAATTTTAAAATAAATAATATAAAATAAATAATATATTTTTATTTTATAAATCTAATAAAATGATAATATATTATAATTATTTTATTAGATTTATAAAATAAAAATATATTCTTAATCAAAATAAAGTTAATTTTTTTAATAAAAAGTATAATAAGAAATCAATAATATTTTAAAAAAATTATATGATTTTTTAAACTTATTTTTAAAAAATCAATAATTTGGCATCTAATTAGATTGCAAAGAAACTTCTAAGTTTTTCAAACAAGCTTATCATTTCTAATTAATTAAGCATTAATATTTAAGCTATTACCTTTTGAATCTTATTAAAAACCATCAACTAAAAAATCTTTTATTCTTTTGCATAAAAAATTTATTTTTATTTCTATACAATTTTTTTTTTTTTTTTTTTTTTTTTTTTTTTTTAATTAGTAATATAAGAGATGAGATTTCTACTATATAATATAAAATAAACTATAATTGATTATATCTTAAGCTATTTATTCTTAAAAAATAAAACTCTTACAAAATACATTTATAAATGATAATAGAATCTTATGCTTAATTTTCTTTTAAAACATCCAAAGGATACTTTTGTAATTTAATTTAGATTCTTTTCAAAAGATGAATCTTTAAGTCTTAGTAACTTAGCAATTTTTATTATTTTAGTTTTTTTTTTTTATTAAAAATATCTAAAATAAATTAAAAATAGACTATTTTTTTATTTTTAAGATGATAGAAATTATATTAAAGCTTATTTATATCTATATGAAAATTCTTTAATTTTTTTGTTTTTTTTTCAAATATGACTTTAATAATTTTGAAGGGCCATTCAAAATTATAAAGAATTGGACCAAAATTTAAAAGTTATATAAGGTCCTAAAGCTAATTTTGTACTTTTGAATACTATGACCAAGTCAAATTTATAAACATAGTATTATAAGTTACATAAAAGGAATGTAACTAACAATTAAAGCAATTAAATATAATAGTCGTATAATACTAATAAGTACCTTATTTTTGTTACTTTATAGATACTTTTATATATTTTTTTTATTATTTAAATATTAAAAAAATTATACTTTGAAATTAAAAAATAATATTTTAAAAGATATTTTTTAATTTTTTATTTGTGATTTACTTTTATATGATATTATAAAATTTTATTTTATTTAATTATTAAGTAATTTTTGAGTATTAAAAAATGTTTTATTATAATATTATTTTATGTGTTTAAATTATATTTTTATTATTCATATTTATATATTTTATTACTTATATCTATTAAATTCATCAATTTTACATATTAATGTATGTAATCAACAAAAATACTTTAAATAATTCTTAATTAAAGCTATCTAATTAGTTAAAATTGAGTAGTAAGACTTATCCTTATACTATCTCTTATATTTTAAAAAAATCTTTTAATCATATTTTGCTAATTCCTCTAATTTATTTAATTTTTTCTTTTAAATTTATATTATCTATTTTTCTCTACATCTACCATTCTAAGTATTCTCTCTTTCTTTTTTTTACTATTAGTCATTTTACTTTTTAGATTTTGATTTAAAACATTTCTAATATAGTACTAAAACTATATTTTTATCCTTTTCAATAAAACCAAGTGAAACCATCTTGCAAAATTTTTAATCCAATTAAATAGTCTAGGATTCCTAAAATTTTCTTTTATTTTAATTGACCTTACAGAATGTTTTTATTTTGGTTTGTTTGTCAATTATAAATTATATCAAATCTTAAGATTTTTTATTTTTTATTTTTTTACATTTTGAGATTTTTTAATTATCTTTTATTAGTTTTTGACTTACGACCTTCATACAAATAACATAAAGTTAATATATATATATATATTTTATAAAATAATTTTTATGTTAAACAATCCAAATAGCATCTATAATCAACTTTTAGTTTTAAATAATAAATTATCAACAATTTTGACACCTTCTAGTCATTGGCTTATCTTTAGTCCTTTTAGTCAAATGCCAAAATCTAAATCATTTGAATCTTAGAAAGATATAAGGTTTTCTTTTAATATCATTCAAACAAATAAATATTTTCATACTTCTTTGGATAATTTTAACAAATACAATAAATTTGTTTGGACTGGACTCTAACACCAAACAGTTGATTTCTACAAATATATATATATATATATATATATATTTGATTCATTTTAGCCACATAAAGGCATAAACTGGTCCATTATATGTTATTGGGCTCTACCTATTGAATCTATTGTTATTTTAAGGCTTTTAATTAAATTAGATCCTTGAAATCCAAATAACCCTCCACTTCTGTTACATCATATGAATAATCAAGAAATAAAAATAACTAAATCATGAATACAAAACCATCTCTTAAGTGGTATTCTTTGGAATCATTCCACATGTACAAATTTAAGCACCTATACATAGCCTTGCTCCTTTGCCGATTCTCAACGCTATCAATAAGTATTTATTACAAAACGTTGAACAAATGCTAAGATCCATAAAAAAGAATGAATAAAAATCTTAAAGAATACGGTAGGTTATAGAATGCAGACAATGGAACAGTTACGTTAGACACGAGTGTTGTCGTGGTGTGTCAAATCGAGGGTCCAGGTAGGACGCTACTTTGTAAATTCCACTTTGAAATTAGTCGCAGAGTGAAAGAATCTTGAGATATATGCAGATCGGAGACTGAACAAAAAATCAGGGCGACAATCTCTCCCGACTGCTCACAAGAATGGAAAAGTAATGCTTCATATTCCACTCATGGAAATGCATCCCTCTCTTGCACAATTAGTGATCCTTCACTATTGGTGAGATAACATTACATCAGGCTCATGCTCAAACACTTATTACAATTGCAATGACTGAAGAGCAACCTTGGCTGCTACAGATGCCCGACTTTGCTCTGCATACTCAATGACGTTGTTGAGCCGAACATCGGTATCCAAAGTTGTCATAGATTTCAGCCTCTCTTGCAGCAACTTGTGCAACTCTCCAGGACTTGCCCCTTCAACAACAAAGGGAAAAATCCGAATAGTAAGATGACATGACTCTACCAGTGGCGCCAACAGCCTGACCTTACAAAAATCCAAGTATATTGTATTTGAGAAAGCATCAAGACATTGGTTAACATGGAGGGTTACCTGCGATTGGCTGCAGAGCTGCAAATGAAAGTCGCTCTTCCCGACTTGGCACAAAGCTTTCCACCATGGAATCCGGCTCTCCCTTCTCTGCCCACTGAAGAGCCTTCTCCAGTGGCGTCAGTAGAGGGACTTCTTTTGCAGTCTGGTAATAAACAAGAACAGCACCGCAACATAAGATCCGTGACATAAAATTAATCTACTGATAAATCTCATATACCACCTAGTCAGAACGATTCTAAACCATTTTCAAGACCATAGGAAGTTATGAAGTCATAAAAGTGCATAAAACTGTAACCAAAAATACAATTGGCTTCCTAAAGAACTTTGATTCAAGAGCATCAAAGACATATTCGGGCTCCTAAAAAGAACATTACCTTAATTTTTATCTGTAGTTGTTGAACCTCAGCAAGTGTTTTTTTAAGACTCTCGATCTTCGTCAGTAAAGATTGTCTATCTTCTGGATAAGCATCTCGTACTGGCATAACTGTACTCTTGATAAATGGCTCCATCTGGCACACATCCACACAGACGATTGACAAACGAACTTGAAATCCTAACAGAAAAACAGAACTTTACCAGATGTCCTATGCCATTGAAAAGCAGCTTTTAAACGTATCAACTTCTGGGCATATCAAAGCCTCCCTATGTTCTAATATACACATAGCCAACGGTTTCGTCATGATATTGTCATTTTTAACAAGCATCGGGTCGTAAGAATGCTGAAAAAATATGCGAAGTGACTGTGCTCTTCAGGAGAGAAATAAACCTACCTGCGTTAAGTTAACCATTTTGATGCGTCCAATTCCTCGTATGGAAACCAGAGCTCCTATATCCAGCCGCTTAACCTGGCTAGTCATGGACATCAACAAAAAGAATGTTTCTACGTTGGTTCTCCGGTAGTTATCAGCCACTGGATTTAGTCACCACAATCGTGTGCACATATGTATGTTCACCAATTCTAAAAGAAAAATTAAAAATCTGCATTCTTTCTTTCAACATCATCCATGCTAAACAACGTTTTTTAGACTTCTCCAACCAGTAGTTGTATACCTCAGCTGCTTACACTTTCAATACGAGCCAGACAGCCATAAGTTGCTACGAAGGAGGCCACTCCAGCTTCATCTCCCTTTACTGGCTCAATCACAATGTGTGCTAGTAGATTGTTATCTTTCGCCATCACCTGTCAACTCACACGTGCGCAGCTGATGAGACTGATTTGAATCAGATTTAGAAAATTAAATCATGACGTAATGAAAGAAGATGAAGGATACCTCCTCGAGAAGAGACAAAAATCTGGCCTCGTACAGATGCAATGTCTTGGAAGAAGATGGAATGAAAACCTGCAAAAATTAGCTGATCAGACTTGTATTTAATTTATTTATTTTTATGTTCCTACTAACATGTTCGTATTTCGAACAAACCTGACTGCACCCACTCGCTTCTTAAACTTCAATTCAATATATGGTTCTTGGATGGATCAGAATATATGATCTACTTTCAGTGTAGATAGCACATAATTGATAGTTAGAATGTCAGAAGAGTTGAAACTGGATATCACTCACCATTATCTGCTTCACAGTTGTACAAGTTCAGAAAGACATACCTCGGCTGGAGAGAAGGGAAGACATGGCAGCTCTAGGATTGTCGCTTCTGCACACCATAGCCAATCAAGAAAACAGCGAAAATAAAGCTAAACCCACAGAACCACGCTTCCTTGCAGGCCAATTAACCTATGCGTTTAAGCAAATTCAATTTGAAAAAATCAAATAATAAAATTCCAGAAATTCACTTTCACGTTAAGTTAAAATGACCAAAAATTCATCCAAATTCCTAGCCGCATTACAAAACAGTGACCAATCTTTTTCTCACACGATCCAATTGCCAATTACTCCCTCCATCAACAAACTCACACAACATGGGTAGAGAGAAGTAACAGTCACCATCTAAGGTAGACATATCAGCAAACACTCCGGACACTCCATTCTTCAGACGTCGATGGCCCGCCCCTCCGAATTTGAAACTCCTGCCCTGACACCGCTCCAAGCGGAGTGAGCTCCACCCAACTTGAAATACAATCAACGATTGCTGGAATGAAATTGGCAAAGCCGGAGCAGATACTCGAGGTGACGATGAAACAGTAGAGAGAGTGGAGAGAGAGCAGCAGGAGGAGAAGGAAGGCAATGCGAATCTCGCCATAGCCATGAGATTAAAGTTGTGCAAATTACTGCGACACCACACAACCACGAGGCGTTTGTACTGGAGTCTCGGAGACGGGAGGTTTGCGATGGAATGCATAGTGGCGCTCATATCTGGGTGTCGGTGCATGTTTCGATATTACGGGTATCAACCAGAACCGTGTCGGGTAGAAGTTGGGAATAAAGTAACTGTATCTTGGATACGAGTCGGGTATCAAGTGGTTCCATCTCGGAATATCTGTTTCGTTTCGGGGAATTGATACCTGCTTGAACATTTTAAAGATTTATCATTAGGAAATGGGTTGCAGCAAGTAGGGTATATGACTCCTTTGGACGAGGGAATTATTGTACCAGATTGTATAGATTGTATAGATTATTACAGTGCAGTAATACTTGAAATAAATAACCAAAGGAAAAAAATTGTAAAATATTTAGAAAATCAATAGCACTCTTTTTAAAAAGCAACTTTAGATTCAAATAAATAAATATAAAAATTCATCTTGCCAATTAAAATAATAATAATTTAATAATATTGAGGTAACATCAAAGGTGTAGTAAGAACATGGTAAGCTTGTATGTATCAAAGCTATTATTTAAATACTATAGAAATTAATATATAAAAAGTAGCATATTTTAAAAAGATTGAGATTTTTTTTCAACATTCCAAATATTTTTTACACTTCATATAATCTCCTTTTAAGATTATAATTTTTTTATAAATTCAAACAATCTTAATTTAATAATACCATAAATAATTATTATAAATTAATAAGAATTTACTTTATTAAAATTTATTTTATAGTTTAAAAAAATAATTTAATAAATAGTTAATAATATTATAAAAAATATAAAAACTAAAATAATTTAATAATTAAGATAATATTAAATTAATTAAATAATATAATATGATTAAAAAAAGTGAAACATAAACATCTTATTTAATTTTAAATTTAATAAAAGTAAGTATACTTATATTTTATACAATAAAAAAAAAATATTTCCAAATAAAATAAGGTAATTTATATGAGTATTAAATAACAAGTACAATGTAATCTTAAAATTCTTAAAAATTTTATATAGTATGATAATATACTTTATAGATTTTAGATAGAATTTAGGAATTTAATCAACTATATAGAATTAGTAATTATATTACATTTATTATGTATAAAATCTTATTCTACCTTGGTGATTTTTTATAATAATAAAATCAATTTAAATCAATTAAAAATTATATTTTCTATATAAATAACTAAAAAGACATGAGGTTTATTTCTCATGCTTCTTCTACCTACTAAGTAATATTTATATATTTTCAATAAGTAATACATAGAGATAGAAGGCCAATGTAGATATTGGTCTCAATAACTAAATGCTATTTCTTATAATTAAAAAAAATCCTAAATCAACTAAGATAATTGCCTCCAAGACTTACTAGGATCCTATTGCTTTTACATTGTTACTATTTTCTTTCATTTAGCATCATCTAAATATATCTTCACTTTACAATTGTAATTTTGGCATTCTAAATACATTCTTTTATTCTAAAATAATTAATGAGTCAATTTGATGACTCACAATTTGTGTCCAAAAAAAGTAAAAAATAAATATAAACATGTTATAATTTATAAATTTAATTTACTTCAATATTATAAAAAATAATTTTATAGAAAATTATTAATTAAATTTATAAAAAAAAAATTATAAAATTATTTTTTTAATAGAAAAAGCTACTAATTTTCAAAAAAATTCTAAAAAATATATAAAATTATTTTTTTAATAGAAAAAAATTATCTAAAATATTAAAAATCTTTTGAATTTTAAAAATATTTTTAATGGCTTGTGATTCCATTATAAAAGCTTCAAAAATTCTCTTTAATCATATAAAATTCTATAAGATTTTATAGAATTAAAAAATTATTCAAATATAATATGTTCAACATATAATTTTTATGTTAAATCATTATGTCAATTTTTTTTCTATTATTTCAACAAATATTATCTGAAATTAAGTGTTGAAATTTATAAAGAATTAAAAAATAGTTTTAAATAAAAATTGAATAAATTAATTATCATTTATCATGACACTAACAATCATATCTTCCTACATTAAGCATAAATATGTATAATTTATTAGATTTATAATTATTCATATAAAAAAATATTAACTATATTATTAAAATAATCAATATAAATCTATAAGTGTATATATAATAAAATTGATGCAACATATGTAAGTTATTGAATTGTATTTTAAATGAAAGCATATCTAAACAATCTTTAATTTGTGAGTATAGAACAATGACATCTAAGACTTGGGATCAACAAGGACCATGAACAATAATAAATAGGTGCCACAAGTCTATGCATATTTTGGCAATAAGTATAAAGACTTTATAAACAAAAGCAAGAAAATAAAACAAATAGTTAATTAAAGGTGGAAGTAGAAGCAAAGGATGATGAAGTTATAATGTTAAAGTTTTATTGACCTTATAAGCACTTGGAATTAAACATGATTGTGGATTCTACTTATCTTACTTTTATTAAAAGAACAATAGCTTAGAATAATAAAAGATAAAATTTAGAATAAAGAATAAAAGAGAGAATCTTAAAATAGAGGTCAAATTAGTAAAAATTCTATAATTGAATAAAGATAATGTTAGATTAGGATTTTATATTTTGTAAGATGAATTACAATCTTATATAAACATATGGATTTGTAAGATGATTACATCTTATATAAACATGATACATTACATTTAGGCATAAGTGTAGTTATTCTATTATTAAAATTGATAGCAACATGACCAAGAAATTTAGTCACATGTAGAAACATACAAAAAGATGTCAAAATTTAAAAAGCTATAAAAATACTTATAAAATTAGATGGATTCTATTTAACTAAAATCTTGTATATTAAATCTCTCTTTGAGAATTTTTAAGATAATTATATAAGTTTTTTAATAAATATATTTTTTAATAATTATTAATAGATAATAATATTAAAAAAATTAAAATATAATTCTTTATTAATTATATAATTATTATTTATTTTATAAAATATATACTATAATTAAAAAATTATTGAATAATTTATTTAAATAATTTTAAAATATAAAGATTATTATTTTTATTTAAGAATATTTTTAAAAATATAATTTTATTTAAAACTAGATATAAAAATAATGATAAAAAATTTGATATATATATATATATATATATATATATATATATATATATATATATATATATATATATATATATATATATATTATTTTAAAATAAATTCTTGTATCTTTTATAAATAATATTCTGATCTAAATCTTTATACAATGTAGAATCTACAAAGTTCAAAAGGTCTTTAAATTGCTAAACTACCTACCTTAGTAATATTGAAGGATCTTTGAGACAAATATCTTAGAATTACATTTCAAATAGTAGTAGATATTAGGCAAGTTTTTTGAAAGAGAGAAAACAATGAGAGGAATTTTTTGTCAAGGACACCAAAATACAGAACAAGAATCTTGAACTAAGACAAGGTTTCCAAAAGAAAATTAACAAGAACTTGAATTAAACAGATGAGTATACAAACAACACCAAGAAAAGTGACTTAGAACTCCAAGAGATGCATTGTTGAGATTGAAGAACTCTTCAGCCTTGAACTCTATATATATTCATGTCTAGGATGCTTCCTAAGCAGCTATTATCAAATTAAGAAGCTTTCCAAGCAGCTTCCACCAACTGGAAAGCTTCTTGAGTTTCTTCTATTAATTGGGAAGCTTTTGGAACTCCTTCTACTAACTAGGAAACTCCTCAATCAACTTTTACCAACTAGAAAGCTTCTTGAGCTCTTTCCACTAACTGGAAAAATTTTCAATTGACTTTCACCAATTAGAAAGCTTTTCAATCCACTTTTATTAACTCAAGAAGCTTCTAGAATGTTCTAGAAGATTTTAGAATATTTTAAAAGATTTGATTAGGATTTATTATGGTTCAGTTAGGATTATTAAATTTGTTAGGATTTGATTAGAATTTGTTAGGATTTGCTAGGATTCATTTAGAATTTGATTAGAATTTGACTAAGATTTGATTAGGATTTAATTAGAATTTGAATAGGATTTGAATAAGATTTGATTACGATTTGATTAGGATTTGACTAAGATTTGATTTGGATTTGATTAAACTTTAAATAGGATTGATTAATTTTTTTAGGATTTGATTAGAATTTGATTAAGATTTGACTAGGATTTGAATAAGATTGATTAGGATTGTTAAGATTTGATTAAAATTTCATTAGGATTTGAATAAGGTTGATTAGAATTTGATTAAGGTTGATTAGAATTTGATTAAAATTTGATTAAAGTTTGATTAAAATTTCTATTTTTAATATTTTAAAAGATTTTATTTTAATATTTTTTTTGGATTTATATTAATATTTCTTTAAGATTTATTTATTATTTCTTTATAATTTCTTTAGAATTTTTTTAAGATTTTTTTATATTCTTCTATAATTAATTAAAATCTAATTAAAATTTTAATGGTTGGTCATATTTATTAGTCTTTAATTGCAAATTTTACATAATTCTATTAGAGGTGTTAGGACTTATTTTTATTTTCCTTTTATCTTCCATAGCTAGGTGTCCAACGTATTCTCAAGTAAGACTTTATAACATACAACAATGCATTCTTTTTTCAAAGAATGAAATGAGCCATCTTTGTGAATCGATCAACCACCAAAAGGATGCTATCTAATCAATTGGATGGTAATAGATCCATGATGAAATCCATTGAGATAGAAGACCATTACTGTTTTAGAACAGATAAGGGTTGTAAAAGTCTATAAGAATAATATTTAGCATTTTTAGACCTTAAACAGATTTTACAAGAGAGTACAAAGTCTTTCATAACTTTTTACATTTAAAGCCACCAAAAATCTTGAAAAATAAGTTTTAAGGTCTTATTAAATTCAAAGTGACTTGCAGCTAAGAAGTCATGGCAAGATTAAAGAATGTATAATCCTGTTGGTTTTTTTGGAATATACAAATATTCTTCAAAATATAGAAGGTCTTCCTCAAGTTTAAACTTGTCAATATTTTGATTGAAACAATGCTTGATATCATCGACCAAAGCATCATTAGTGGTTGTAGTACATATATCATTGAGGAAACTAGAATTAATAGGTATTGATATAATAGTGGTATAAAGGCAAAATTGCTCCGGCTTCAATAAAATTGCATATTGTTGATCAAATGTTGCCTCTCCTATCCTTAATATAAGATATAATCTCCTTAATAAAGCATCAAATAATTCTTGTTGCTTCCCAAGTCGATAAGTAATGACAAAGTTAAATTGAAATAATAACATATTCTATTGAACTTAGCGGGAATTAAGAACTTGAGCTAATATAAAGTATTCCAAGTTCTTGTGATTTGTATATACAGTCATGTGATGCATTGTTCTTTGAAGAAAATGACTCCATTTTTTAAAAGAATCCATAAGAGCAAGAATCTCTTTATTATAGATTTTATAATTAATTTTGATAATAATTTTTTTTTGAAAATAAAATATAGGATAGAGTTTATTGTCTATATCCATTTATGAAAGTATGACCGCTAGTGCAAAATTTGAAGTATCAATTTTCATATAGAATGCTTTTGTAAAGTTTGAATACATCAAAATTAGAAATATAATAAATGTAGTTTTGAGGTCTTGAAATGCCTTTTCTATATGAAGCCCCCATTCTAACTTATCTTTATATGTCAATTGAGTAAGAAGGGTAGCAATTTGAGAGTAATTTTTAATGAAGATCTAATAGAAGTTAATAAATACAAGAAAATATTGTATGTCTCTTGCAGTATTTAAAATAGTCGATTACATAACCGCCTCTACTTTCTTGGAACCCATCATCAAATCCTCAATAGACACAATATATCTTAAAAATTCCATCTTTGATTGATAAAATACACATTTCTCTAACTTGGCATATAAACTTACATCTTGCAGCTTTTATTATATCAACTTTATATGCCCTTTATGTTCCTCTAGATTTTTTAAGTACAATAAGATGTCATTAAGATGTCATCAAGATATATCATCATAAACTTGTCTTGGTGCTCTCAAAATATGTCATTCATTAAATACTGAAAGATAATAAGTATATTTCTTAGTTCAAAGGATATGACATTATATTTAAAATATCCATACCTTGTCCAAAATGTGGTCTCTTATTTATCTCACTTCTTGATCCATATCAAGTTGTATATTCTATAAAGATCTATTTTAATATAGATCTTAATTTGGCTAAGATTAATGATACTATATAATAATTCCTCACCATTATCTTATTTAATCCTTGATAATCAATACACATATACAATGAACCATCTTTTTTCTTTACAAAGAATATAGATGCACTTGTTGGAAACTTTGAATACTTGATGAAATTCTTTACAAGGTTTTTATCAATATAATCTTTCAATGTTGAAAACTCATTTTGAGAAAGATTATAAATTGGGCCAAAAGATGGTTGCATTCCTTCTTAAAGATCTATCGCACAATTGTATAGTTGATGCTCTGATAATATGTTAACATTCTTCTTTTAGAAAACATCTTAAAATTTTCTATATTATTTTAGAATACTTGCTAATAAAGTCATATCTTTTTTAATTAGAGTTGCATAAATAACAAATAATATATTTTCTTTGGTTGATCTTATAAAAGGCTTTATTCCAACAAATAAAGGCTTATTAATTTGTGACTTTTTATGAAATTTTCTAATAAGGATTTTTCTTAAAAATATTATTCATTGTGACCTCCAATCTATAGATGGATTATGCTTTTTTAATCAAAAAAGTCTAAAAATAATAAGATTTATAAAAGTCCTAATAATATTGAATATAATTTGGCTGCTATGGTCTTCAAACAATACTTTTATAGATATTGTTTTACGAATGGTACTACCAAAGGATAAAGATGATCTATCTATTACTTCTATATAAACAAGTTTGGATTTTTTACTAGAAAATTTTTATAAAATTTAGCAAATGCTTCATCTAAGAAACAAATGAATGCCCTTCAATCTAACAAGGTAATTGCCTGAAGTTTCTGAAGGCAAAAATACAAAGGAATTGTAAAGCAATGAGAAAGTTGAGCAAAAAGAGAAGAACTTGAATGGTTTTGTTATAGTGAATTGTCTACCTACATAGTTTCTATTGTATTTAAACATCTTTATTTTTTTGAATAATTATAATCTTGATTTTAATGATGCGTTGATTTTATTTTTTCAAAAAATTACTAATCTTGTAGCCTTCCTCACAACAATACAAGCATAGATCTTCTTCCATTCAATGCTTCTTTTCTTATAGACTAAGAGGTTTAAAATATATTGCATCAAGTTGTATATTTTTTATTTCTAAATGTGAATTCAAAATGCTTGCGAATTGTAATTGTCATTTTACTTATCCTTTCTATACTACCTAAAATAAACCTATAAAAATAAATTCAAACATGAAAAAAAACTATACGCTTGAGATACACTTATTAAGATCACACAATTAATCGCTTTTGAATTGCAAAATTTAATGAATAACTAAATATTTCAAAACAACTCCGTCACTTCATCTTTCTACTGCTTTGCAATCTAATATAACTTTTATAACATTATCTCCCATAATTCTCCTATTATATTCTCCTATCTTTCTCCAATCTTATAATAATATCAGGCGATATTATATTATCTTAACAGACTACATACAATTGCTTCATATTCTAATCATTGAAAATAAATTCTTATTAAGAACTCATTCCAAAAGTAATCATCTCTTCAATATTCCTTTTCACTACTCAACTCTCACAATCTATATGGTGCAACATCATCATTCACGATCAATCTACATTGACATATTCAGTCTTTGGCCTCCAATATACCATACAAAACTCAATGATCAATAATTTTATTTTTTTATTCAATCTCATATAAATTGAATTTTTTATGACATTATTGTACTTTTTAATTTATATTATTCAATAATGGAGATGTATTTTAAACTTTCAACATTAGTCTTATCAAGAAAAAAAAACAAAAAAAAAAAAAAAAAAAAAAAAAAAAAAAGATGTAGCACTAAGCTTATCCCAATTCTTGACCCTCACAATCTGGCTCCAATTTCTTCTTCTATCTTCTCTTCATAGTAAAAACTGAAATACCAATCATCTTCTTTCCTATCCTAATCACTTTTCCAACTAATTTTTCTATTTTGCAATCTATATTGGTTAGCCAATGGATTAATCATCCAATTTATCTATATTTAATTTTGATTCTACCACCAAAATTATCTATTTATTCTACATAGCCCCACTTTTAATTGTGCAACGTCCACGCAAACACAAAATTGGTAAAAAAAACTTCTTCAATAAAATCTTATAAAAAAATATTTTATTCATATATATATATATATATATTTATCCCTTGGACCCTTTGGATTGTTCAATCCTAACATTCTCTATATGTGGTTTTATTGAATCTGCTTTTAATGATAAGTCCTTGTCATTCTCTGATAAATCCACTAGATCACTCTTCAATTAGGTTGATAAACCTTTATTATACGCTCCCAGTTTACAAACTTGAGCCTCCAATTGCAAAATCCTAACATCTTTCACTTCCAATTGGTATTGCTATTGCCTCATTTTTTCTTCAATTCACCAATTATTGAAACTGGTAGAGCAGGCACCTGTAATCAACTAATACTGGCTAAATCACCCTCCAATTTTGATACTACTTCCTTCAAGGTTCCAATTTTTGTCCATAACTTTTCCATTTCAATTCTATATTGGTCACCTAATTTTTTCTTTTCCTGTTCTAATAACGCTGCCTTCTCTTGTTCTTCTTTTAACTAATATTTCACATCCTCCCGTTCCAAATCCCATGTCCTACAATTCTGTAATAATTCTTACTTTTGGCATTTCAGGATTTGTTGAATGTGTTCTTTTTCTTTTGTCCAAGCTTCCTATTCTTCCCTTAATTTTTGGTCCTGTAATAATTTGGATTCCACCTTTTTCTTGATAATTTGATCCTATGCCATAATTTTGTGGTTTTATTCTAATATCTCTTTCTTGTTTGTGTCTAATTGTTGCCTCAAATTACCTTCTAATTGACTCACTGTGAATAGCAATCAAAAAATTTGACCCAATATAACTTTCTTGAGATTCCTTCTTTCAGGTATTCCGGTATTTGAAACTAAAACTTCAGCCGCCATCTTAATCGCCAAAAAAATTGGAATCCATCTTAGTGTAATCATTGATATAGCCTCCTATTCCAACAATCTACTTGATTCTCTAATTTTGTGCATCACTACCCTTGGACTAGCTATCAATGCCATCAAGTTCAAAATACATCATTGAGGTATTGGAGAGGATATATTTTTTTCCATTATTGGTGGTGTTTGACTCAATATATATGCAATTAAAGAATGTACATAATTGGAGCAGAGCAAAGATGTAAATTTTTCTGTCTTCCGCTTGGTTCCTATCTTAGCATAGATTCTACTTGCTACAAAAGCTTCCTATTAAACACCATGCCTTCAAGCGTACCTATCGCAACAAATAATAACCATTTGGACATGTACATGGTGAGTTGATTCAAGCCTAAATGCTTCTGAATAAAATGCATTCACTCCATAAGCTCTGGTGTAGGTGCCTCCGCCACCTTCCAACTTTGATTCTTCTCTAGTGACAACATTCCACCTTTGAAATAGCTTCCCGATTTGAAATCACCAAATACTTCAACTTCCATCCTAAGCTCACCAGTTGGTAGATGCAATACCTTTTGTAAGGTACCCTCATCAATTTCAATAATATTTTCTTTTATTACATTCAAACCATTTTCCGAGTTATAATTTACTATATATTCCACCACCAATTTTATATCAATTGGCAGCAAATTATTTGACCCTCGTAAAAACATATATAACTATGCATTTTTAAAATCTCTTTGCCTTTTTGGGAGCTAACATATTTCCAACTTTATTGGTTCCATATTGGTGATAATCACTAAGGACAACAACTCCAAATTACTCTTATTTTTAATATTATGGTAACTTTTCTCTCTATCCGTAGTTCTCTTCAATCTTTCCATTGATATTGAGGAATACTTGCTTCTCACTCCTCACTTATACTGACACTACTTTCTTGCTTATTGAAATAAACCTTACACTCCAACAAATATGCCTCAAATGACAATATTTGAATTATTGAAGAAAATTTATACTAAATGCCCTGCTCCTAATCTTTTACTTGGGGTCTGAATTCACAATCCCTAATCAAGTTTTCTATAATATCACTTATGATTTTCCTGACTAGGCAGCATTAGGATCCCAAAACCAACTATCAACCATCTTTTCTAACCATCATATACCTACAATATAGATAATCTATCATTAATATGTAAGCCCTCTTCCCTCCCATTTTTGAAATCCATCTTGGATTTATGTAG
Organism: Physcomitrellopsis africana; assembly: GCA_036785485.1. Classification (NCBI taxonomy): domain Eukaryota; kingdom Viridiplantae; phylum Streptophyta; class Bryopsida; order Funariales; family Funariaceae; genus Physcomitrellopsis; species Physcomitrellopsis africana. The sequence continues at coordinate 101,742 of JAWRVF010000186.1, read as the reverse complement.
AATAAAGTCGTAATTAATTTCTATTGATTCAAATGATGCTTGTATCAAAATTGGTACGAATAGCATGGCAAAAGTACCGATAAGTTGACCAATATGCTGAAAAAAATCACAATGTTAGATATATTGGTGTGCATCTAAAAACATTATTGGCCACTAATATCTAACCATTAAAGCTTTGCAAGTAGTACTTTCACTGGCAAAGTATCCACCGCAACTATTTAAGTGACACCCATCTAATATGGTACGTACTTCACTTCAAAATATACAACAGCATAATATCCTATCTTTCCCTTGCTTATATAAAGCATCACCTATTATGGTGTATGGAACATTATTCAAAATTAGATATCGCTTAAGTTTCTTACTATAAATAAGTAGAAATATCTAAAATATCAAATATTGAATCAATTTATTATATTCCAGTAAAATTATATCTATGACAATAAATTTTGCGTTAAGAAGTATATCATTGATAGGTTTATTATTTAATATATTGGTCAAATGGGATAAATGGTCTGTGTCACGGACATACTTTAAGCCACTACTAGAACTTTTTTGATCTTTAAGAACCTTCTATAGCTTTCTAGAATCTTTTAGAATGTTCTAGAACCTTCTAAAATCTTCCTCAACCTTCTAAGACCTCCCGTAGACTTTTTAGAGTCTTCCAAAATCTTCTTCAAACTTCTAGAATATTCTAAGATATTCTTAGGACCTTCTAGAATCTTCTTCAATCTTTTAAGACCTCCCATAGACTTTTTAGAATCTTCCAAAATCTTCCTCAAGCTTCTAGGATATTCTAAGATATTCTTAGAAGGTCTAATAGGACATAAGGCCTCATAGTATAAATAAGAGGTAAGATTGAGGAACACCTCAATCTTGCCAATACAAGTCTTGGAATAATTCAGAGTATAGCCTTATTTTTGATATTAATCTAGTTTCTTATTCTTGATCTAGTTCTTGTTCTTGTCCATCTAGTTCCTGGTTCTTGAAATTATTCTAGTTCTGATTTCTTTTCCTTAGTTCTTGCTAACATGCTATCTTGTATCCCTGACATTTTGGCAAGACTGACTTATTTAATCATATCAGAGCTTAAATCTCTTGATAGAGAGTGGATTACCCCTCTTCAAGATACTATTGCGTTCTAGAGGAGTGCGGACAACCCCCCTCTAGACTAATATGTTTACTTATTGTAGTTGATTTTTCTTAAGAAAGAGTGGATTATTCCTTTTTTAAGTTATATCACTACATTTTAGAGGTTGTGGATTATCCTCCTCTAAACTAATTGTCTCAAAGTATTCCTTTTAGTATAGAAAATACTAATGGCTTATCGATTTTTTTTTTTTTAAGATGAAAATAGATCAGGTTAATGGAGGTGCATCCTCACAAACAGAGAATAGAGTGGCAACACTTGCAAATCTTTGAGCCCTATTGGATATAATACAAGAAGAAATGACATTCTTCCACAGTCCAAGAAAAAAATCACAAATGGAGCAAGTATCTGAAGAAACTAAGTAAGAGATTTATAACTTGCAACAAGAGATTATTCGATTAAGAGAAGCAAGCGGTAAACAAGCTATGCACACAACTTCTCTAGAAGTTGCAAGGGTTGTCATAAAAGAGCCAAAAGCTAGTATGCCTGACAAGCTTGATGGAACAAGATCCAACTTTTGAAGGTTTGTACAACAAGTGCAACTTTACTTACGACTATATCCATCTCGTTACCTAGATGGATTCATCCAAGTCGCTTTTGTGGGCACTCTTTTATCAAGAAGTGCTCAATCATGGTTTGCGCCACTATTGGAAAAGAATTTTCCGATCTTGTACAACTAAGAAGTTTTTATGGAGAGATTTACTGCTGCATTTGGAGACAGTGATCGAGAAAGAGTAGCAGAGAGGAAGATCCAAAATCTACAATAAGGACAATGTTCAACTGCAATTTATGCCGTAGAATTTCAACAACTTACTTGTGATCATAATTGGAATGATAAGGCTTTTATGACTCGATTTTGTTATGGCCTAAAAGATGATGTAAAGAATTTATTGATCATGATGCTAAGAGTTGAAAGCTAAGAGGAACTCATAGCTCAAGCTATTACTTGTGACAATCGCTTATTTGAACTACGACAAGAAAGGCGATCAATTTTTAGCAATACCTGTCAAGGTATGACTGCTACATCTTCAAAAATATTGAAAAAAGCCATTAACATATCCTGAATCTATGCAGATTAATATGACTCAATTCAACCTATTAACATCGGCAGAAAAGACTAGACGTCGGCAAGAGAATTTATACCTATATTGTAGAAGATCCAATCATAAGGCAACAAATTGTCCAAATAAGTTTAGAGAATTCAAGGTACGAGGTATAATATCCGAATTAGAAAGGTCAAAAAACAAAGACATCCAACCATAATAGGAACCTTGCGGTTGGACACCTCCAAATCTAAAGTACCAGAAAAAAATCTCTTTTTACCTCCAGATCCAACATCTTATTTTATACTTCGTGTATATGTAAGAACCTTGAAATAAGAAATTTTTGCTAAAGTCCTTTTAGATACTAGAGCTTCAACATGCTTCATGGATAAGGATTTTGCAACCAGGCACAATCTACTACTTGTAAAGAAGATCCATCCTACACCAGTTGAAGTCATTGATGGACGAAACCTTGCATCAGGAGATGTTGTCAAAGAAACCCAACCGTTGGAAGTGATACTAGGAGATCAAATATCACAAATTATTTTCAACATCATTAGATGTCCGACAAATCCTATTGTCATCGGACTTCCTTGGTTTGAACTACATAATCTTGATATTGATTGGAGTATGCAAAAGATTTCTTCAAGATCCACACATCAAAAGAAGAAATGAGGTACTACTCTATTCCTTAAAATTAAAGTATTTATGCAAGCAGCAAAAAAAGGAGATGCATTTGCATTGTATGCTATTCCAATGAAAGATCAAACGGAGCAACTATAGCAAGAAATTCCTAATCAATACCGCGACCGGGAAGACATATTTGAAAAAAAAAAAAGCAGACATATTATCCGAATATCATCCTTATGATTGTGCAATCAAATTACAAGATGGAACTCAAGCTCCATTTGGTCCCATTTACAATCTGTCACACATGGAGCTTATATCCTTACAAGAATATATTGATGAAAATCTAGCCAAAAATTTTATTCGACATTCAAAATCACCTGCTGGAGCTCCTATATTATTTGTGAAAAAGAAGGATGGTTCCTTACATATGTGTATTGACTATCAAGGTCTGAACAAGGTAACTATAAAAAATTGCTATCCATTACCATTAATCTCAAGATTATTGGAACAATTAGGACAAGCAAAGATTTTCACAAAGATTGATTTGAGAGGCGCCTACAATCTAGTCAGGATTGAAGAAGGAAATCAATGGAAGACAACATTCCGCACAAGGTTTGGACATTTCGAGTACAATGTTATGTCTTTTGGACTTACAAATGCACCTGCAGTCTTCTAATATATGATGAATGATATCTTACGAGAATACTTAGATGACTTTGTAGTCATTTACTTGGACAATATCTTGATCTTTTCTAAGAATGAAAAAGAGTATGAATATCATGTACGGAAGGTATTAAAGAAACTACAAGAAAAAGGATTATATGCCAAATTGGAGAAATACTCTTTCTACCAACCATCAATGGAATTTTTGGGATATATTGCTTCAAAAAATGAAATTTCTATGGATCCAAAGAAGATACAAATTGTTATAGAGTGGAAACAATCGTCATCAATTAGAGATGTACAATATTTCTTGGGATTTGTAAATTTCTACAAAATCTTCATCAAAGATTATTCCAAGATTGCGGCTCCATTAACGTGACTTACAAGAAAAGACAAATTTATTTGGGATGATAAGGCTGAAGAAGCATTTAAGAAGCTAAAAGAATCTTTCTTCTCTGCTCCTATACTTGTCCATGCAGATCCAACAAAACCATTTATTCTAGAAATGGATGCTTCAGATTTTGCATTGGGATCTATACTCTTTCAAATTGGTGATGATAGTCAACTACATCCAGTAGCATTCTGCTCTCAAAAATTTTCGGTTGCAGAGATTAATTACGAGATCCATGACAAAGAATTATTAGCAATTATTGATGGTTTTGAAGAATGGTGCCATTTGTTGGAAGGAGTTCAACACAAGATCATGATATATACCAACCACAAAAATTTGGAATATTTTAAGAGTGTTGAAGTTCTAAATTGTCGACAAGTACGATGGAGCATGTCATTATCTCGATTTGATTTTATAATTACATATCATCCTTCAAACTTCAAGAAAAACTAGATGTCCTTTCTTGACGATCATATCTTGCACTAAGAATAAGAGACATTGTATTGGATCAACAAAAATCAATCATGTTGAAGCCGTCCAATTTGCAGTTAAAGACATCAACAATATCTACCTATACAGATACAACTCTCTAGATGGAAATCCAAAAAGCAATGAAGATAGATCCATTTATAAAGAATATCCAACAACATTTAAAAAATACACATGTGAAAGAAAAAAATAATTTCAAATTGGAAGGTAGATTGTTATACTTCAAGAATCTCCTATATGTTCCTCTAGGACCTACAACACTTCAAATCCTTCAAGCTCGACATGAACCTCTTGCAGATGGACACTTTGGCTTCAATAAGAGAAATTGATACTTGAGACTATTGGTGGCCTCAAATATGCAAATTGGTGAATAAAATTACCTCATCCAATCTACTTATTCCATGCAACAAGACTATTTCCGGGGAGGAAATAGCCAATATTTTTATTGATAATATTTACCAAATACATGGCCTTCTAATTGACATTATTTTAGATCAAGGACCACAATTTGTATCAAATTTTTGGAGAGGATTATTTCGGCTTTTAAAGGTCAAGATCAACCTCTCATTCGCTTATCATCCTCAAATTGATGGTCAAATAGAATGAGTGAATCAGATCTTGGAACAATATCTTCGTTACAATATAAATTACCAACAAGATGATTGGGCGGACTTTCTACCATTGGTTAAGGTTGCATAAAATAACTGCGGACATTCTTCAACAAAGCAAATTCCATTCTTCTCAAACTATGGATACTACCTTAGAGTAGATCCATTCCAAATTAAAGATATGGAAAGCCCTGCTGCAGAGAATCAAGCTACTTATTTAAAAACCATCCATGAAGAATTGAAATTCCAATTATAAATAACCCAAGATCGATATAAAGACTATGCACACATTCATCACAAGAATCAACCAAATTTCAAAGTAGGATATTGTGTCTGATTACTTCAACGAAATATACAAACAAATTGATCATCACGAAAATTAGACTATCAAAGACTTGGACCTTTTACAATTCTATATCAAGTAAATCCAATAAGTTTTTGTTTTGAACTACCAAGTAGCATGTACATTCATCCACTCTTTCATGTCTCGCTTTTAGAAACCTATTATAAATCAAATATTGCTGGAAGAACTATTCTACCACTAGCTCTAGTTGAAGTCAATCAAAAGATTGAATACAAGGTGGATGAAATATTGGATTCACGTATAAGACATGGACGATTGAAATACTTCATCCATTGGAAGGGCTATAGAGTTAATGAAAGAACATAGGAACCTTCAGATATCCTTAAAAATGCACCTAAGAAGGTTCACCAATTCCATCAACAATATTCTAAAAAACCTAGATTCAATGGTCATTAAAGATTTTCTGGACAATAACATCTCTTGGCTTCTAAATGATGCTTCCTATCAACAATAAAAGATCAATATAAAAAAAAAAAAGCCACGCCAAGACCTGCACTTGTATATTTCTAGGATAGAATAGATCTTGCTAGAAGCTTATTAGTTATCATGTCAAATCTTTGCATTTCAAGGAAATTGCAGGAACAAGAATCAGAAGACTCTTCTGGCATACAAGCGGCTCGGGAATCATTGCAACTTTCACAATCTGCTAAGTTTGAAGAACATGGATGAGATGAAGAAGCAGTATCCCAATATCAAGTAAGGCCACGCTTGGAGTCTTTGGAGATACGGCCTCATCACAAAAAACTTGATTCAAATGCCCGAGTTTTGATAATACTCCTCAAAGTTGAAAGGGTGATTCCAGGTGGACCAAAAATTATATTCGGAGGATGTTTTGAAGGTCACAACAAAGAACAAATTCTTCGATGGGATGTTGGTCTAACAGAGGTTATATCTGGAGGTCATCAACGCCATCTCAAGGGTCTTATTGAATCAATAATCAACGAACAAAAGACGGAATATGTTGCTTCTCTACTCCAACAAATTTTAGAATTTTTACGCATATGATTTAATTATCAAATTATTTTGGCTCCTTGTGAAATTCGTCGCTAGAAGAGAAGATGATGTCACAGACATACTTTAAGGCACTACTAAAACTTTCTGTAGTCTTTTAGAACCTTCTATAGCTTTTTAGAATCTTTTAGAATTTTTTAGAACCTTCTAGAATCTTCTTCAACCTTCTAAGACCTCCCGTAGACTTTTTAGAGTCTTTTAGAATCTTCTTCAAACTTCTAGAATATTCTAAGATATTCTTAGGATCCTCTAGAATCTTCTTTAATCTTCCAAGATCTCTCGTAGATTTTTTAGAATCTTCCAAAATCTTCCTCAAGCTTCTAGGATATTCTAAGATATTCTTAGAAGATCTAATAGGACATAAGGCCTCATAGTATAAATAAGAGGCAAGACTGAGGAGCACCTCAATCTTGCCAACACAAGTCTTGGAGTAATTCAGAGTGTTGCCTTGTTCTTGATTTTATCCAGTTTCTTATTCTTCATCTAGTTCTTATTCTTGTCCATCTAGTTCCTTGTTCTTGAAGTTATTCTGTTTCTTATTCTTGATCTAGTTTTTGTTCTTGTCCATCTAATTCCTTATTCTTGAAGTTATCCTGGTTCTGATTTCTTTTCTTTAGTTCTTGCTAACCTGCTATTTTACATCCTTGACACTTTGTATTGGCATGTTTCTTACTTGATCAAATGTTAATAATAAAATTAAATTCTTAAAGGAATAACATCCATTAAACAATACGTCCATTTAATTGAGATTTATTAACCATATACTTAAGAGCATCATCATTGACATGAAACACAAATCAATAACCAAGTAGATAATATCAAAAATTTTGTATAAAGTAGATCATGCCCAAGGCTTTCCGTTCAATCATAGTGTAATTTTATTTGGTAGCAACGAATTATTGACTAGCGTAATATAATCGATGATCCAAATCCTTATCATCTTTTTGACTTAATACAGATCCAATAGCAACATTGAATGTATCAACATAAATATGGAATAGTTTAGTCCAACACGGTGCAATAAGTATTGGTGCAGACACAAAAAATTTCTTCATTTCTTTGAACATAATTGTACATTCCTCAGTCCAAATTGGACTACACTCATCCAATGGTGGTTTTTTAAGAGATTAATTAAAGATTGATATATAATTATAAATGAATCAATAAATTACTAATAATAGCTGATATGGCCTACAAAATCATGAACATCCAATATTATTTTTGGCTTTGATAAGGCTAATATATGAATAACTTTATCTGGATCAATATCAATATTAGCTGCAAAAACAATGTATTCCAAAAGCTTTTCCAATGGTACGCTAAATTGACACTTCTCAAAGTTCAAAGATATCTCATACTTATTACATTGATCCAAATATTTATCAAGATATTCCAAATGGTTAGTTGTTATACTAAATATACAAAAATTATCTAAAAATATCTCCATTCACAATTGTAAATAGTCCTGAAATGCTTATATCATCATCCTTTGAAATGTAGTTGGGACGTTACATAATCCAAATGGCATCACTTTATAAGCAAAGGTGCTCCAATCCGTAGTAAAAGTAGTCTTTAATTGATCCTTTGTTACAATTTTAATTTGATTATAATCCAAAAATCCATCCAAAAAATAATAACATTCATACCTAGCTATTGCATCCAATATACTATCCATTAAAGGTAAAGAAAAATAATCATTCTTCGTAGCTGCATTTAATTTTACAAAAGTCTTCGCAGATTCAGATTTTTCTATTCTTCTTCAATACTATCACAATTGGTAAAATCCATTCACTATATGGTATTGGATATATGAAGCCCATGTCTAAAAATTTATTCAATTCCTCTTTTACCATGAGGAAACATTTTCAATTAAGTCGATATTGTCTTTGACGAACTGGTATAGCATCTTCCTCCAAAATAATTTGATGCTCACAAACATTAGCAGGAACACCTTTTAAATCCGCATACGACCAAGTAAAAGCACATTTATGACTTAGAAAGAAATCTTTTTAATTTTTTATCTCTACACGAGTAATATCAATATATATTTTAATATTCTATAGTGTTTTATTGGTGCCCAAATTAATGGATTGGAAAATAAATTCCGTAATAATCTCTGATTTGATTTTTTTCTCTTACTTTGAATCTTTCATATCATGTGACAAAATGCAACTATCCAATTCTGGTTCCAATGCACTCACTTCATTAACTAGAAAATTATTCATCCAATTGGTGATAATATGATCAGAGTTTGTTGTATCTTCTAGATATATTAAATATTCTCTGGGTCCTCCATATTGATATAACATGCCTTGCTTCTGCATGTGAATTGAGTCATCACCAACTTATATTGTATTGGTAGCTTTATCAGACTCTATATCAAATTGACCCTCATCATCAGATATTGCCTCTGAATCCCGAATTTGAGATTCTCTATGATATTGAACTAGGTACATTTGTAAAACAATCTTGTCTCTATCCTTTCCAATAGTCAACATTCCACGACTCCAATTCTTCTTAGCTTTGGCTTAATATAGCCACGTTTGATCCAATAAAATTAGATATGATAATATATAATTCTATAATTAAAAAATAATATAATTAATCTTATATATAATTCTAGCAATAGCAGTGTTAATATTGCAAAAGATACCTATGGGCTTTATGCAACTATGGTCAGCCATTCTCAATACCAAGGTTGTGGATAATAACTGAGCTAAATCCAAATTTTCTATTGTATCCGCAGTCATTAAATTTATATTAGAACCCCCATCCACTTAAACTCTAGAAATAAGAACACCATTAATGGATACATCAATAGTCGGTGTATCCAGATCGAGATTCAAACTAACTTCACGAATTTTTTTATTACAAGTTTTTCATCATATTAACAAAGAAGTCAATATAAAATAATATTCTGGTGCGACTATTAACAATTGCTTCATTGAAATTGAAGGTTTAATTTCATCCAAATCTTTTAAAATATCATATGGTTCCATATTGGTAGTAATTCCCAGGGCCCTCTATTTTTTCATGGATTTCAATTTAATCCCTTGAGATAATATATCTTACTTTACAGAGTTAGGAATTGGAATAATTGAATAAATTTTTTTGGAATGTTTGTCTATTAGAGGATCTTTTTATGAATAAGACGGCTCTTGGAACTTTGCACATAACAATATTAATTTAGGTTGAACCAATAACTTGGTACTAGGGACATCATTGGATTATATAGATGAACCAGGTCCCAACGTTGGTAATATTTTTGGTACTTGTATTGAATTTAGAATTCCTATCATTGAATTGAATTGGTCCTTTACAACTGGTGCACCTAATTATTGAATTGGATCTTTCCCTTTTTATTAGGCCCTACTACATACCACATGAATGTATTCCATTTAATTTATTGAAGAATCTTATAGAATTTGATTATTATCTTTTACTTTACTATGCAATTAGATATGTTGATCTTGATTATTAAAATTAAATAGAGCAATGTACTACTGATATGTATGTTTTAATTACTTATAATTTTTGTATATAGAAGAATATTCATCACTAGCTCTTGGATTGGGACATTCACTAGCATAATGTCCAAATTGCCTACAACGGTAATATCAAAGTGGACTTCTTTCAACACCCTCAAGAATATGGGATATTTTTACTTATATATATCGGCTAGGCCTATTCCAGGTTGGATGGATAAATGATCTCGGCTGACCAATTGGTACTATAGAATCTGAAATTGGTTTGTAAATCAGTGGATATAGAAAATATTCTTACCAATTTTGCACAATACCTTGAAGATTGGATCCATATTTTTGATTATACATCAAATTTTAAAAATTAGAAAAATTCTTATTTTATTTATTTGAACAATTTGTGCTCCAACCAAATCTATTTCATGTTTAGACTTGATTAACATCCTATAAAGTTTGTTGAATCATAATTTGATTATTAAACTATTGTTGCTTTCGTAAATTCTAACAATTGGTGGTGATATGCTTATTTCCGTAAAATATACATTGCACAGTCATTTGGGGTAGTGAAGAACATTCTTTTATCAAATAGCCTTTTGCCTTATAATTATTGCATCAAATATTGAGTTGCATATTGGTCAATTTATGCCTCTTCTTCTTATCCTTTGCAAGATTAACAACTAATTCGTCTATCTTCTTTGTCAAAGTTAACAACAAAGCTTCATTTGGATCCTTTGCTATTAGTTCATTAGATAATTCTTTTATAGGTACTGGATTTTGATATGGAAAGTATAAGAAATACAAAATTATAATTGTTGGTGTTACTACCTATGATAGGATAATATTAACTATTTCCTATGGATTAGCATTAAAATTTGCACTGTAATCAATCAATCTTAGATAACTGCCTAATATTTCATTTCAGATTAGTAATTGATAAACTCTTTGGGATAGAATCATTGTGGCTTCGGTGGTTAAGAATTGATCATAATGATATTTTTTCCATACCTTAGCTTGGTCAAGTGAGGAAGCAAATGTGGCCGGTTGGGCCTCTTTTACAAACATCTTTAATTTTAATGGATATAGTCTATTAATCAATATAGATAAAATAAACAACTTTGGCATTTGGTTATTTGGCTATTTACAAAGAATATCTGCTACTTGGCCATAATATGACTACACTACTTCTTTTGATACTATTCTACTATTCATTAATTTTTTTCTAAGACGTTCTTCAAATCCAATTAGTTGAAAATGGGTTAGAGATTCATTTTTCAATGCCTCCCAATTAGGAAATTGACCTATGGGTTGGCAATTATACTATTCAAATGTTGAGTCCTTTAAGGTTGTTGGCAACCATTTCAACCAAATATCTTCAGTTCTACCATTATTTGCTACATATATAGTAAAAAATTGAGACAAATATTGATTTGCATCTGCTCCTAGAAAACCTCTAAAAGTAGATAATGGACCTATGTTAATTGTGTAATCATCAACTGCATCTATTTGGACCACAATTGGAACTGCGGAACTCCCTACTGCTATTGAAAATGATAATGTTTTATTCAATTCCTTATTAATTTAAACCTTCCTTTTCCAATTATCTTTTTCAAACTTTCAGACATCTATAATTTGCTATTATTATTTGCAAATAATTTTATTGAATGAAGTTGAGGTAGAAATGACAGATTTTGAAATATGCTAAATTAGCCCTTAATGGCAAGCAATTTATGCCATTGTGAAGAACTAGTCTTGCTAGAATTGGCTATATCCACTAATGGAAAAGTATCCAATGGAATATCTAATTCTTTGTGCCTCATTTTCTTTCCATTAATAGGCTCAAGAGACACATTGGACTATTGATCAAATTATCTATAAGTGCTCTTGGTAATTTTTTTAATGGTATATATGTCTAAAATATTAAAGGTTTATTAGATTTATTATATACTTGGATATACTGATAAGTATGCAACCATGATTTAATTTAACTTTGTTGAAGCTTCTTTTTTAGATTCCGTTCTTGTTCGTCTTGCAATAAATTTTTTGCTTGCGCTCTTTCTTGTCTTTCTTTCAACTGGCATATTTTTCTCAGTGTAATGTTCTCATTTTTATTAACCATAATCTTTCATCATATCTCTGAATTGCTTTTCGTTTCCAATCTAATTATATATATTTGGCGTCACTTTTGAACCAACACCAATTTTAAAACTTCTTTGTGCAACATCCAAAAACTACTTGTTCGGCAGTTAATTCCTAACACTCAAAACTATTATGATTCTCTGGCAGCGGCACCAAAATGTAATTGTTATTTTACTTATCCTTCCTATACTATCTAGAATAAACCTATAAAAGGGAGTTCAAACATGGGAAAAAACTATATGCTTGAGATACACTTATTAGGATCACACAATTAATTGCATCTCAATTGCAAAATTTATTGAACAACTAAATGTTCCAAAACAACTCCTTCACTTCATCTTCCTACTACTTTGTAATCCAGTATAACTTTTATAATACTATCTTCTATAATTCTCCTATTGTATTCTCCTATCTTTCTCCAATCTCATAACAACATCAAACAATATTGCATTGTTTTAATAGACTGCATACAATCGCTTTATATTCCAATCATTGGAAATAAATTGTCACTAAGAACTCATTTCAAAAATAATCATCTCTTCAATATTTCTTTTCATTGCTCAACTTTCACAGTCTATGTGACATAACATCATCATTCACGACCAAGCTACATTGATATAATCAATCTTTGGCTTCCAATACGCCACATAAAATTCAACAATTAATTTTTTTAATTAAATTTTTTATTTTTCCATCTATATTGGCTACTTAATGGATTAATCATCCAATTTATCTATATTTAATTCTTATTCTATTACCAAAATTATTTATTTATTCTACACCAATGTAGCAAAAATATATTAGATTGCATATTATCTTATTGAAGCCTATGAACATTAATCTTGACAATTTTAGAATAATCAATTATCACATTTCACGGCTTCGCTGATGGCTTCATTAAGCAATTATGGATTTGGAAGTAATAATAACAAATCCTTTATATCATCTTTTAATTTCCAATAGAATTAACTTATTAAGGCTTCTTTGTTCCAATTGATATCACATGCTAGTTATCTAAAATCAGATACATATATTGATATAGAGTACACCTCTTGATATAATGCTCAAACTTAGCTGTTGTCCAATAAGGCTTGTCATGTTTTTCAAATGCTTGCATAAATGCTTCTATGAAAACTTCAAAGCTACTCACAATTAATGATCTCTTTTCAAACAAGGGAGCAAATTATAATATTGCTTGCCGCATGAGTAAAGTGCCAATCAATCCAATCCATGATTCTTCTGTTGAATAAATATTAGGTTATAAAACTATTATCAATCAAATTTGATTAATAAACCCATAGAATTTTGAACGTGTACCATCATATTTCTTTGGAAGACTAACTCAAGGCTCTTTATGTTGCTAAACAAGTGGATTTCTTTGATATAGCATAGATAGTATTACATCCTCAAGTGTAGAAGTTGGAAGTAAATGTAGTCTAAATTATGATACTCTAGATGTTGTATAGTTATGAAGTTTTACAATAATCCCTTCAATCTCCAAAGTCCTAGTAGATAAAGTAGTAAGAGTACTTATAATGGCATCTAACTTGGACTTAGAAGATTTGATTATATTAATATCTTGACGTCCAACCATTTTAAAAGAAAGAAGAAATGAATCTATAGAAAGTTAGTATCAATTTAAAAGAGGATAATCTACAACCTCTAAAATTCTTTAAGACCTTCAAAGAGAGAGATGATCTACTTTCTCACAAGAGAGACAAAGCTCCAATATTATTATGAAGAAAATATTGGTTCAAAAGAGAATAATTTATAATCTTTAAAATATTGTTGACATATTAATCTCCACAATCCTAGCAGATAAAGTAGTAAAAGTACTTATAATGTCAAAGACACAAGAATACAAAATAAGAGACTTGAATTAGAATAAGGTTTTGAGAAGAAACCAATAAGAACTTGAATTAATCAGATGAGTACATAAATAATACTAAGAAAGGTGAGCTAGAACTCTAAGAGATGTATTGTCAAGACTAAAGAATTCTTCAACCTCAACTCCCATATGTATTGTTGTCTAGAATGCTTCTTAAGTAGCTTCCATCAAATTAAGAAGCTTCTTGAGTAGTTTCTATCAATTGGGAAGCTTCTTAAGTTCCTTCTACTAATTATAAAGCTTCTCGAGTTACTTTCATCAACTAGGAAGTTTCTCAACCGACTTTTGTTAATTAAAAAAGCTCTAGAATGTTTTAAAAGGTTTTATAAATCTCCAAAGTGTATGTTCCTAATAGCACCCCTTTCTCTAGCAACAAATTTTAAGAGAAGCTCATACCTTTGAAAGTCTTTCTACATATATAAAAAATCAAAGATATGTTGCACTAATGAAGCTATATATTTTGTTCTCCATTCTTGGATAATAGATTCTACTAGCTATGAGTTCCACCAATGGATCTTAATTGGTGGATTGGTTAAAAATATAGTCTTAAGTCATTTAATTATACAAATATGATGGTTAGAGAGTCTTTTTGACTATTTAAGTATTTATTAGAATTTAGAAGTATTTATAAATATAAAAGTCTTATTAAAAAAAAAGTTACAAAAATGGAATCTTAGTAAGTCTTGGAGGCAATTATTTTAGTTGGTTTAATATTTTTACTTATTGTTAAGTATTAAGAGTTAGTTATTGAGACCAATGTCTACATTGGCCTTCTAATTACATATATTACTCATTAAAAATCTATAAATGTTACTTAGTAGGTAGATATTATCTCATGTCTATACAAATAATTAAAAAGACATGAGATACTAACTTTCTATAGACATTAGATACATTTATTGATTTTATTCTTATAAAAAATTTCCAAGATAGAATAAAATAGCCTTAAATTGATATTATAATCTTAAAAATATTATAGAGACCTTTATAATTTATTTAGAATTTATTAAGAATTTTTAGAGCAATTTTGAAGACTTTGATAAAAATGAGTTTTACCACCTTGGGAGCCATTATGAAGAAATAGAGCAAGATTTGAAGCCCATACAAGGTTCTTAGGCTAATAGGGTGTTTTTGAACACCATGGTGAAGTCAAAAATGCAAAATTATTAGTTCTACTAATATAAAATAGGAGGACTAGTAGCTAGTATAGTCCTTATAGGAAGGGAGGTGCACAAGTTCCGTAGGGGTTGTGGCACCTCGGATGTAGGTAGGAGGATAAGACTAAGGCCTCGTGGCCCCTCTAGGACATCCATATACACTACTTGTGAGCCTTGGTGAGGTTCAAACCCATGATCTTGTAATAAGTTATCCTTGAGGTAAAAATTTCTACTTAATTTTTTCTATTGTTTACCTTCTAACTTTGAATTATCATAACTTACTCATAGTAACTTAGATTTACATATTTTTTATATCATTGGAAAGATAAAAAAAATTACCTACTTTAAAATATATTTTTTATTTTTTATTTTTATATTTTATCAGGTAAAAATCTAGTGAACAGACTGTGACTAGTTTTATAGTGTGCAATTACTTAATTGCACACATTTTACCTGTTTTGTATTGTTCTTCTCCTTCATTGTTGTTTATTGCTCCTTATACTTCACACCATAAGTTATAAGTAACTCTTAATTGAGGCCACCTTATAACTTAGGTTGAAGAGTGAATTTTACCCTCACACTAGTCCTCGAAGAAATTGCCTATGGCCTTGAGCAAGTACTTCTGTTGTTGAAACATCCTATCCAAAGATGTGATCTTTATTGCAGCCTTCAAAATATCCTCCAAATAAGATTTTAAGCTTAAAAAGATTCAGCTTTCTAAACTCAAGGAATATTATTAAAGCTCAAGCATTGGAATCAAGATTTATATGGTTGGATCTTATTTCTAATGGCTCCAATTAAAGTCGCACTTAATATTGAAATGTATTATCCTCACTTTGCTCAATTAAAGATTGTGAAAATTGCACTGATTTATTTGAAGCTTATATGATAAGTAAATCTTTTAAATCTTGTTTTCTCAATGCTTGAAGGTTAGACATGGTAACCTACTTGCTTCTACTACTCTATTCTATCTTAAAATAGATGACTATATATTAATGAAGGCTGTAGTTTAATTCTCCTCTTCTTATAAATATTCTTTGAATCCAATCTTTACCAAGAAATTATCATCGGACACGTTTGGATTTGTGGAGATAGAGTTGATGAAATTCTTATATCTTTTGAGGCATATTGGCAAGATTTTTGGCCAATTCCCATATGCACTCATTAATATCATAGCCTTGTTAATGAACAAGATATTCTAATTTATTCTATCTTTGCCATGAATCAAGTAATTTTTCAACCTCATATTCTTTATGGTCTTCAATTTTGATACTAGGCAGCTATTATTGTACTCTTTCCGAAATATGCAACTTTCTATAAGGTTCTAAAAGAGAGATATGAAAAACTGGATGTACTTTCATAGAAGATGGTAATTTCAAATGATATGCCATTAGATTAATTTGCTTCTGGATAGAAAATGGTCCTAATCTCCAATAGTCCAACTTATTGTATGGCTACTTGATTTTGATGTTTTGTCAAAGAAGCCATACTTTATTTCTAATATGAAAAGTAGGCAGTTGATTATTGAATTTATCTGCAAATGCCTTGTAAGTATCTTAAGTTGCTTACAATTGAAGCTTTAAGGTTGTTTGATGTTATGATAGATGCTTTGCAAATCTTTCAGCTATTAGATTATTATTCTTTAGCGTATTCCATAGATCAAACTTCGGATGATATCTATAGTTGAAATAAAATAATGTTTGCTGAGTTGAGGTATGAATAGTATTATTATATACAAACTCTAATAATAATAGATACAAGACCAAATAGTCTTATTGATAGTTGATGCTGCATCATAAATATTACTCTAAAACTTAATTAACTTATTCTTTTTTGTCGTCAATTTGAAGGTGAAAAGTCAAAAAAAATTTAATGTCCACCTTTAATATTTCAAAAAGACATCTCTAAAACTTAGATATAAATTAGGATCCTTGATCGGATACAATATGATTTCATAGGCCATGATAATGATTTATATTGTCAAAAAAAAATCCCGGCGTTTTTTCAATAGACACAGTCTTCTTGCAAGGAATGAAATGAACCATCTTTGTAAGTTGCTTAATTATTACAAAAATGATATTCAATAAATTAGATGGCAATAAATCTATGATAAAATCTATGATAAAATCCATTGAGATAAAAGACCATGACCGTTTTAGAATAGGTAAAGGTTATAAGAGTCTATAAGGACAATGTCAAGGATTTTTGGACCTTGAACAAATATTGCAAGAGAGCACAAAAATCATCACTTTCCACATTTGAGGCAATCAAAAATCTTGAGAAATAAGTTCCAGGGTCTTGTTAAATCTAAAGTGATCCATAGCTAGAAAATCATGGCAAGATTGAAAAATGAGCAGTTGTATTGATTCTTCTAGGATATACAAATATTCTTCAAAGTATAAAAAATATTCCTCAAGCTTAAACTAGTCAGTATTTTTTTTCATGCAACGCTTAATATCAATGGCCAAAGTATCATTAGTAGTTGTAATATATACTTCATTGAAGAAATTAAAATCAATAAGTATTGATGTAATAGTGGTATAAAGATAAAATTGCTCCAATTTCAACAAAATAACATATTTTTGATCAAATGTTGTCTCTCTTATTCTTGATACAAGAAATGATTTCTTTAATAAAATATTAGATACTCCTTGTTGTTTCCTATGTCAATAGTGATAATAAAATTAAATTGAGATAGCAACATATTCCATCGTGATTGGCAGCAATTAAAAATCTGAGTTGACATAAAATATTCAAAGTTCTTGTGATTTGTATATACAATCTCAAGATATATTTCTCCTTCAAGAAAATGATGCCATTCTTAAAAAAAATCCATAATAGCAAGAAGTTCTTTATCATAGATTTTATAATTAATTTTGATAGTAGAGAATTTTAAAAAATAAAATATAATAGAATAGAATTTATTATCTATACTCATTTGTAAATTTATGGCCCTACTACAAAATCCAAAGCATCAATCTCCATATAAAATGCTTTTGTAAAGTCTAGATGCACTAAGATTGGAGCTATCATAAACGTTGTCTTGAGGTCTTGGAATGCCTTCTTTACTTGAGGTCCCTATTCTAACTTGTCCTTACATGTCAATCGAGTGAAAAGGGCAGCAACTTGAAAATATTTTTTTATGAAGATTTGATAGAAGTTACCAAATCTAAAAAAAATATTATACGTCTGTCATAGTCTTTAGAATGGCCCATTACATAACTACCTCTATCTTCTTGGAATCTATCATCAAATCCTCAATGTATTCCAAAAATTCTATTTTAAGTTGATGAAATACTTATTTTTTTGATTTAGCATACAAATCTATATTTCACAGCTTTTGTAATACCAACTTGATATGCTCATTGTGTTCCTCCAAATTTTTTGAATAGATTAAGATGTTATCAAGATAAATCACTACAAACTTGTCTAGGTATTCTCAAAAGATATCATTTATTAAATGTTGAAAGATAGCAAGTACATTTATTTGTCCATAAGGCATGATATTATATTCAAATTGTCTATACCTTGCCAAAAATATGGTCTTTTATTTGTCTCCCTCATTAATTTGTACTAGATTGTATGCTCCACAAAGATCTATCTTAATATAGATCTTAGCTTGGCCGAGTTGTTCCAAAAGTCTTGAGATTAATGGTAGTGGATATCAATTCTTTAGCATTATCTTATTCAATCTTCAATAATCAATGCATATATACAAGGAGCTATCTTTCTTCTTCACAAAAAGTATAGGTGCACCTACTGGAAACTTTGAATGTCTGATAAAGTTCTTTGCAAGGTTATCATCAATATAATCTTTCAACGCCAAAAGCTCATTTTGAAAAAGATTATAGATTGGGCCAAAAAGTGATTTCATTCCTTCTTGAAGATCTATAACATAAGTATATGATTGGTGCAATAGTAATATATCAACATTCTTCTTCTAAAAAATATCTTAAAATTTGTTGTATTACTTTGAAATATTTATTGATAAAGTCATATCTTCTTTAATTGGAGTTGTATAAATAACAAATGGTATATCTTCTTTGGCCAATCTTATAAAAGTCCTTGCTCTAACAAATAAAGATTTACCAATTTGTGACTTTTTATGAATTTTTTTAATAGAAATTTCTATTAAAAATATTATTCTTTATAACCTCCAATCTAAAGATGGATTATATTTTCTCAATCAAGATAGTTTTGAAAATAACAAGATTTGAAGGAATTCTAATAACGTTGAATATAATTTGGCTTCTATGATCTTTGAATGATACTTCTATAGGCATAATTTCATGGATGATACTACAAGAAGATAAAGGTCGTCCATCTATTATTTCTATATGAATAGGTTTGGATTTTTGTATTAAAGGAATTTTATGAAGCTTAATGAATGCCTCATTTACAAAACAAGCGGACGCCTCCAAATCCAACAAGATAATTGTCTAAAGCTTTTAAGGGCTAAAATATAAAGAAATTATAAAAACAAGAAGCAGATTGAGCAGAAAGAGAGGAATGTAAATAGTTTTGTAATATTGGATTGTTCAGCCGTACGGTCCCTACTTTGACTAAACATCTTTGTTTTCTTGAACGATTGCAATTCTGATTTTGATAATGTGTCAATTTTATTTTTTTAGACAATTGCCAACCTTATGGCCTTCCTTCTTATAATACAAGTATAGACCTTTTTCCATCTGATGCTTCTTTTCTTAGGGACTAAGATATTTAAAACATAGTACATCAAGTTGTATATCTTTTATTTTTGAATATGAATTCAAAATACTTATTAATGTAGCAGGGGTGTGTTGGATTGCGTTATGTCTTATTCAAGCCCATGAATGTCACTTTTAATGATGTTAGAATAATTGATTATTATATTTTATAACTTTGCTAATGGCTTCATTGAGCCATTGTGGATCCAAGAGTGATAGTAATAAATCTTTCACATCATCTCTTAGTTCTCAATAAAATTGATTCATTAAAGCTTCTTCATCCCAATTGATATCGCACATTAGTTGCTTGAAATCAAATGCATAGACTGATGCAAAGCACACCCCTTGATACAATGCTTGGATCTTAGCTATTGTTTAATGAGCCTTGTCATGTTCTCCAAATGCTTTCGTAAATACTTCTATGAAAACTTCAAAATTACTCAAAATTGGTGATTTTGTTTTAAACAAGAAAACAAATCATGATAATGCTTGCCTCGTAAGCAAGGTGCCAACCAATCCAATCCGTCATTCTTCTGTTGAATAAATATCAAGTTGTAGAAATGTTATCAATTAAATTTTATTGATAAATCTTTGGAACTTTAAATGTATACCGTCATATTTTTCTAGAAGACCAATTCGAGACTCCTTACATTACTGAAGAAGTGGATTTCCTTGGCGTAGCATAGGTAGTATTACATCCTCAAGCACAAAAGTTGGAAGTGGGTGTAGTTTAGATTGTGGTACTCTAGATGTTGCGTCATTATGAAGTTTTACAACAACTCCTTCAATTTTTATAGTCCTAGTAGATAATATAGTAAGAGCACTTATAATAGCATCTAACTTTGACTCAAAAGATTTGGTCATATTAATATCTTGACCTCCAATTATTCTAAAAGAAAAAAAAAATAAATCTATAAGAAGACAATATTAATTTAGAGGAAGATAATCCACAACTTCTAAAATGCTTTAAGACCTTCAAAGAGAGGAGTAATCCACTCTCTCACAAGAAAGATAAAATTCTAATATTATGATGAAAAAAATATTAGTTTAGAGGAAGATAATCCATAATCTTTAAAATGTTGATATGCCTTCAAGAAGAGGGATAATCCACTCTCTAACAAGAAGAATCCAACTCTAATATTGAAGATGAGATCAGTCTCAATAAATTGTTAAGAACACAAGAATATAAAGTAAAATATTTGAACTAAGATAAGATTTTAATAAGAAACCAACAAAAATTTGAATTAATCAAATGAGTATATAAACAATACCAAAAAAGGTGAGTTAGAACTCCAAGGGATGCATTATTGAGATTGAAGAATTCTTCAGCCTTGATTCTCATATATATCCTTATCTACGATGCTTCTTAAGTAACTTCCATCAAACTAAGAAGCGTTAGTATATCTTCAAGAAGAGAGATAATCTACTATTTAACAAGAATGATCGAATTCTAATATTTAAGATAAAGTCAATCTCAACAAACTATCAAAGATACAAGAATATAAAATAAGAAACTTGAACTAAAAAAATATTTTAAGAAGAAACCAATAAGAATTTGAAGTAACTCAATGACTATATGAACAACACCAACAAAGGTGAGCTAGAACTCTAAGAGATGCATTGTCGAGATTGAAGAACTTTTCAAGCTTGACTCCCATATATACTCTTATCTAAGACACTTCTTGAGCGGCTTCTATCAAACTAAGAAGCTTTTCAAGTAGCTTCTACCAATTGGGAAGCTTCTCAAGCTCCTTCTACCAACTAAGAAGCTTCTTGCGCTCCTTCTACTAACTTAGAAGCTTTTTGAGCTCCTTCCACTAACTACAAAGATTCTCGAGCTATTTTCACTAATTAGGA
This sequence comes from Physcomitrellopsis africana, assembly GCA_036785485.1. NCBI lineage: Eukaryota > Viridiplantae > Streptophyta > Bryopsida > Funariales > Funariaceae > Physcomitrellopsis > Physcomitrellopsis africana. The sequence goes on along the minus strand of JAWRVF010000186.1, from coordinate 80,167 downwards.
AGCTTTTCAACTAACTTTCATTAACTCAAGAACCTCTAAAATGTTCTAGAAGATTTTATGAATTTCTAAAGTATATGTCCCTAATATAGAATGGAACAATACATATAACATCTTCTATAGATATAATTGATTGAATACAAGAAGATAATATAAAAAATATAAAAAAATAAAAAGTAGAATATTAAGAAAAAAACCATATTATATGGAATAGAATAATTCTTTGATATCCAACAATATTCTTAATAAAAGACAAACAAAGAAGAAGTCTTTGAAGTCTTTGAATGACATTTTGATGTCTTATATATCAGTTTATTTCTTCACACACCAAATGCAACCAAATTTGAAAGAAAAGATATAAAAATACTTAATCTTCTATTCTCCTCATCTTACGCCTGTCCATTGTGGGTATTAGGGCATAAGCAGGTTGACACTATCTTTTTCCCGTTCCCGTCAAAAATATAAAAAAACAAAATAAAAACAAGAGCATCGACGGTCGAAGACGTGACGGACAGCCTCGCCTCGCACGAGCTCTCACGAATCACGATCCCCTCACGCCAATTCCCTTCACAAATCAACGCGCTCGGTAGCTGTCAACATGCTGTTCTCTCCTTTCACTTCGCAGTTTACATCGGGTTGAAGTCTCAGGAATTTGCATGGGGTGCTCGGGGTTCGTGCGACTCCTCTCTCGTATGCAGGTGTTGGAGATGATGATGGCTGCTGGGCTTCAAAAGCTGCTGGGCATTGTGGGTTTGATCAGTTTTGTTGCCGCGTCCTCACATCATTGACTGTTGAAAACGGTGAGTTGTTCCAGGCTTTGCAAGCAAGCAACTCTCGAAAACAATGTGCAGCGCTGGACGGGTAGTGATCGGTTGGGGTGTTGAGCCCAGGAAAACTCGAGCGTTGCCGATGCTCGTTTGGGCTGGCAGGTATCGTGCAGAGCCTCAGTGGGCGGTGCTGGAACATTGGGGAACCAGACGATGACGTGAAGGTTGGATTAGCCGAAAGCTTGAACCGCTGAAACCCCAGCGCCAGGCTCTCCACCCCACCCCGCCTGGGATTTGATGTACGAGCCGGAATCCCCTTGCATCCCACACTCGGCGTCTTGCTATCTCCATTGTCTTCATTGTTGTCGAGCCAATGTTCACACTGCCGATGCTGGTAAGTTATCAAGGTTGTGTGATTTGTACTCGTTGTGATAAGAACAAATTCTTTGCTGAGGTTTCAGTCATCACTCAAGCCTTTTTGCAATGGATTGGGTTAGTTAGGGAAGATAATTAATCACTCACTAATTATTTTTATGTAAGTATTCGCATACGATTGATTGATGAGTAAATGTAGGTATGGTATTTAAATGTGAATGGTATCGACGGCAACATGTAAAACAATCGGAGTAGGATGTGGAGTGGGTTGCCCGGTGCGTGCTTTGGGGATGAGATCGGGGTAGACGAGGAGGAGGAGGAGGAGGATGGTGGTTTGAAAGAGGGTGAAGATGAGTTAGTTGTTGCAGAGCCTATTATGGGTGTGTTGATGAGCTTCGGGGAGAGGAGCAGCTTCAACGCTTGAGAGTTGTTCCACCTTAGAGGTAAGTTTTTGGAGGTTTTTCGGTGGGTTTGGGGCTGTGTATATGGGATAGCGCTACGGAGATGACGTAGTTGTCTGTAATTCATGCGAGTTGAACAATGTGTAGTTGTGGGGAGTTGATTGATTCTCACCGGATGTCCTCTGTTATGTTATGGGGTTCTCATAGGTATATATGCAAGATAACATCGTTGGTTTGCCGAGAAGGGCGCTCTTTCAAGGACTTGATCGCGATTCTTTGTTGGGTTTCTCATACTTTTGATGCTGAAGTGTTTTGTTTGACAAGTGGCGGTAAGTCAATTTGTCGAAGATTTTTACCTCGTTGCTTTTTTTGCGTTTTCTTGAGATACAATTGTGTGTAGGGGAAGACTGTTTGGTTGGTGAGATGTATATGAACCAAGATCTCGGGATCGCAGGGATAGCAGTGACAGAGATGGTATCAAAGAGGAAATGGCTCATGTCTATTCACCGAAAGCCATCACAATGAAGACGGAGATCTTCGCGACAAAGATGAAGGAAGACAGCGTAATGAGGAAAGTGGAAGGCAGATCAATAAGAATCGAGAAATAGATCACGGCGACGATGACGAGTGTTAGTACAGCGACGTCAGCAAGGGTGGAAAAGAATATCACAACAAACATGGGAGAAAACTTGACAATGAAAATGGAGAAGAGTACTACAATGAGTAACGCTTTTAGCTGTATACTGCACATTTTGCTTTTGGAACTTGGAATTGTTTAAGGTGAGTACAATCCTTCTAGCTATGTCTTTTTTGGAATTTCCTAAGTTATTTATTCTTGATAATGATGTACCTTTAAAGGTCGTGTAGTCATCTCAAAGTCTCGTGGCGTCAGTATAGTGCATGGAAGATTATTCCTATGTGTGCGCTTTGATTAGTGAGGCTGTCAAGTATTTCAGCATGATTAATTTTACTTCGTCATGCTTCAATATGCACATGTGAAGGAGCTGATATTTACGTTTGTGCAGGAAGGAGTTGATTGAAAGAGAATCAATTGAGAAACAATCATCTATGAAGGAGTTGACGAATATGGGTGGTTTGGGTGAAAATTCATTGAATCGGGTTGAGATTTCTTCTTCTTCTCTCTTTCTACGATTGTGTAAGCCTCCTTATGCTCTTCTATTACTTTTCATCGTATTGCACCCCTGTAGAAATATCTTCTGGGTCTTTATAGATTCCAATTATGTAGAAGTTTCCGAAGTTTGTTGTGCTGAGGCTCCCTCAACCAACGACATTGAATCTCGTAAATGAATGAAGCTCTGGTGTTGTAAAATTTTCCTCTGATTCTCTGGGGAGATTTGTGTTTTCATTAAAAAAAGTTTAAGTATGTGAATTGCAAAAGAAGCCTTTACGGACATCTTCTGGAGAGTCGAAACAATAGTGTATGAGCAAGAAAGATAGATATGAGAAGGATTAGAAAACGCGGAAGCTGAGATCCCCGACGGAAGTGGAGGCTTGTAAAAGGCCATTCTCTTAGGAAGATAGTCGATGGGAATCTGTCAACGGTTACAAGGTGTTGAAAGCTTCCAACCTTCGCCGACAGAACGAAGACTAACTTGAAAGACAATGTACATGTAGTCAGGGAGTACGAGAGGCGGAGAGAAGAATTTGGAAAGGCCGAAAGTATCTAGGATTGGAGGATCCATACAAGAAAGAAGCACAAAGTCTCAGAGGCGTATCTACAGATGAAATCATCGGTGGTCTCCTCTGTGGCTGGTGCTGAACATACTTTGGAGGGTGTCAAAGTACGGGAGGTTGTCAAGAGGTCAACACTTCTACCCGTCCCCTCAGGTTATGAGTCCGAAGTCTGTTTCTCTGTGTACACTGTCCAGGAAACTGAGGAGGGGCTCAAAGTTGAGGTAGTGACAAGAAAAGTAAATAAAAATTGCTTTCTGTTGAAGGCGATTTCATGTTTTCTTGTCAGTAGCTGTTAAGGAAGCAGGACAAGTATTTCAGAGCTTCTAGTTTTACAGATTTAAGGAGTTTTTAGAAGAAGATACGTCAGGAAATAGAACTCATCCTTCCTCAGTTGCTTCGGCTTGTGGCAGTTGTAATAGTACTTGCTTTCATCAGTATTCTTTTCTCATGGAGAACAGTAAGAATTCTGTCACGGCCAACAATGTCGTCAGCGCCGTTCATGCTAGTATTGCTACCATCAGTATTGGTTTAAAGTGAGACCGTGACCGTGATGAATTCTTAAAATCAGTGATTCGTCAATGTGAATTTCTTTGTAGAATATGAGTGCAAAGTCGTCTCTCTTCTTCTCATTTTTGTTATTATCTTCCCATATTTGATGTGTGTATGAAAACTTGTAGAATGAGCAATGGCATTCCCTGTTACCAACGAAGTCTCAGGTGGTTTGTACAGGAACTAGGTTCGAAAGGTTCCAGGTGTTGTTCGCCATGGAGAGCCTTCATCACAGATTCAGAATACTTGATATATAGATGATTGGCAAAAATGTGGTGGCGAACGATTAAAAATCTCATTAAAAAATGAGTGTGCAACCAATTTCTTGCTTGTGTGAAAGACTGTTGTGCCAGTGGGAGAAGGTGTACTCATGTACGCAATTGCCAACGATTTTGTGACCCCGATGCTGGAGAATGATCGGTGCTAAAACATGGAGGCATTGATTGAGGGAACAATCATTGAAGCGTGTCATCTGAGGCTATAGATATCACCGGCACGTCAGCAGGTGCCGAATCTCCTCTCTGCATGGGTGTGATTCCAAGTTCTCCATGTTTTTCGCAAGATTCCGAAAACAGCACCTAGAATCTTTACGACACGGTTCTTGTCCAAGCCACCCGAAATTTCGTTGGTATCCAGGAGGGCCATGGTGCATCCTCGTTCATTGTGTGAGTTCCCACACACCCCTCAAACATGAAGCATCTGTTTTGCAGATTCTGTTGTGGTTGCAAGAGGGTGGGAAGATTATAACTGCATACCACAGGTTGATTCTTTGGCATCTGAGCCCGATGAGTTGACTTAAGAGTTTCTACCGCCATCAATGGTTGAATTCTTCGTGTTGGGAGTTATTTATGTCCGTGTTTTTCACGAGGCGGTCGGATATCAAGATATTCGCATTTTGTAGAGATGATAGAGACAAGCCTGTGATACAAGCTTCGTTTAACGTGCACTAAACAAATAAATATTAGCCATAGTGGCTCTTCGATTTCGTTGGCTCTATTGCAACGAAGTGCTGGGGTTGGAGATAGTTTGTGAGCTGCTAGGCAAAGCATACAAAACAGAAATCCTTTTAATATTTGTGCATCTTGAGCAGGGAAGACGCACAAAACCTGCTGTGAGCTCCAACTCCCAAGCTGCTAGACCCCAAGACGATTTCTCCCTTTCGCGTGCAAATCACACTAACCTTGGCAACAACTCGATCGAATGAACCTCTTCCACTGGACTCAAGAGAGGTCCAAGTCCTCTGCAAATATCCGATACTATCTGCTCGATATCAATGCCCACCTAGGGCTCGTGGTGCGAACTCTAGAAACATTTGAACATGCTTTGTGTGGCCGTTACTTTTCTCAAGGTGTGAAACAGGTTCTTAATTGGAATTTTGAGAGACGAACTGACGGCGTTCTTACACCAAAGTGGAAATGATCCTGGTATGTAAGAACATCTAGTTTAGTAATAGTTCACAGTTTCCAAGCTTGACTGTCGAGTCAGAACTGAAAATTACTTCCTGGCCCCGTCTGGAGCAATGTTTCAGAGAATATTACACGACTTGGGCCACTTTGAAGCACGCGAAGAGGAACAAATATTTGTACAAGCATCAGTACAAAAATATATACCATTTTCTCGGATATTGTTGCAGGGAATTAGATCAATGAATGTCGTGCAGAAGTTTGTTCCTGCATACTTTCATGTCTATTGTATAGTTACATGATGACCTCCAGTCTAGTGAAGAAAAGCATTAATCGGTGCGCAAGCCTCCTACGCCAGCAACGTCATTCCAGAATTACACTCCAACCTCCTTGAAATGTATCCCTGCACAACAGTGAAAACTAACATCTGTAGAGATTCTGCATACAATAAAAGAGCGTTCAGGAAAAGATGCAATATTTTGAGGTACACTTGGCATTTGTGTGGGTAATTTTACAAAGAGGGGGAGTGTATTTTCATCAGATTCCATAATATAATTATACGTGTTTTTCCAGAGGGTAACAAGCATGGTAACATCCAGGTAGAATTATTACTTATCGATGTGTCAGTAAAACTTTAGAGCATGTTCTGGCGAAGAATTTGAGCCCTGTTTTAACTAAATTTTCTATGAGTACTTTTTTTTTGTGTCAAGGTTAATTGTTTGTCACATGGAGATTTTACTGAGCATCTAGATGCTCGTTTCCAGAGTCAATTTTGGCTGGTCTGCACTGCTCATAGATCACTGACTCGCTGGCAGCAGGCAAGTTTGAGGGACCAGTCATTGTCGGGTTGCTTACATTAACAGCAAGCGTTAACATGAAAGATCTGCTGAACAAGGTTCAGACCCGAGGCCTGGCTATAATTCTTTTGTAGTCCTTAATTCTGAAACCTCGGGATCGTAGCAATTGACGCTCCTACTGGTTCCAACTGCCTCTGTACATGGAAAGTCATCCACGATCGAATCTTTGTCACTAGTTGAATTTTACCCGTACTTGGAACCCATCCTAAATGCTTGGAACTTGATTCAAGCCCGCCAGTACTAGTTCTCACTGATCCTCCCATAAATTTCTCAAAGTTCACCCGAAGTTACATGAGCCAGTTCAATTGTCTCCAATTGTCTGGTGATTATTCTTCTCAATAGATAGCACTGTTGAGGAAAATTAACTTGATTCTAGAAGGGAGTTACTCAATTTGAGAACGTGGTATCCAAAGTTTAGACACCAGCTTCTGGGGGACCTCATGGCTATTGAGCTTTTCTTATTGATGGTAAAGGGATCTTCTCGCCATATGCTAAGACGATAGCATTCGGAAATGAGTTAGCCGCATTGACAGAAAAAGCAAAGATTTCTGATGACCACGACATTCCTGGTGATGAGACAGAAAAGGGCCAAGTTCGGAATTGGCCCACAGCTGCATTCGAATCCAGATGAGAGAATTCTTAACATGTTTCAAATAAATCCTTCAAATAATCCACCTATGCTCAGGTCGGGCCTTAGCCCCATTGCAGAGTTTCTATTGTAACATGTTTTAATGCAATTCATGCTCCTTCTTTTTGTGCAGAATACATGTATTAAATAATAAAAAAACCACATTGTGCATGCATGAAAATAGAAACAGTTACTGCTGAGGACTGGTATCCACACACTAACCAGTTCAAACTTCTAATCGTAGGGAGTCATTCAAGTTTCGAACACTCTATTAGACTCTGAATTAATGGTTTTTGATCGCTGTCCCAGGAGTGCAGGTTGATTGTCAACACCAGTACCCATCAATGTTTATTCAGGACCAATTTAGTGGAAAGCTTGTTCCGACACGGAAGGCAAGTCCAATTTAGGGTGCCGAGCGAGTTTAGACAGTAGGCGGCTTCTGATTAAAAAACAAAGGATATGACTGATTTTTGTTTCTTTTATTTCTTTTATATATAGGAAGCTCTGAGATATATCTTAGATTCTTTTACCGTTTTTACACAAGTAGAAGGTCACTTTCAGCCGGCTGGCATATAACTACCTCCCGATTCTTCAAGTGCACTGGTCCAACTACTGTGGGGCAAGTGAAGTATATTCTTGGATAAGTTATTATTGCTAGGCTCAATATAATCCAGAGTCACTTCAGAGCCAATCAAATTAACTATTAGTGTAATTTGCACATGGATCATCGATGTGGGCTTACCAACGTACGCATGGATCAAACTAAGGGACGAACGGTATATCTCGGTTACATCCAAAGCTCAGATGGTCCAATCAATCACGACAATAGGACAAACGTGGCTCAACTGGGGGAGAGGAAATTCTCTTTTCGATCAAGGCTTCGTCCTGCGCATATCTTCTCTGTCGGTTTCCTCGGACACAAAACGCCGAACCAACAAGGGTTTAGTAAATTCATCCACGTCATGACTGACTGTTTCTGAAGATCGTAAAGGTCTGATGAAAATTAAGTTTCTAGTGGAAATTCGAGTTTATCGTCGGGTGCTGTCAGCTTCGTGATCGCAAGCTAAATAGTTGCGGTATTTTTTATTAATAGGTGAAGGCTTTTCTTCTTTTTTTTTCCCCCTTCAAACTTAATTCAACTTAAACTAGTAATATTGCACTGGGTCCTGGCTGTGCTGTTCCTCGTTAACAGCTTCCCCATCGGTCTTGACAATTTGTCATCGACCATTAAGAACTTGAGAAAACCGATTGGCTAGAGCGAAACCTAACAGGTCCAGGTTCGCGGATTACCGCATTAAAAATATGTTAGCTACCTGGACCGCTTCGAAATTCGATCCAGGTCCTTGTGGATACCTGCCAGCTTTTCTGAGATTCCCACAAGATGCAGAGATTCGTGCCATGCAATCCAGTCTTATAGGCGACAACTCTAATGCACATGGCAGGCTTTTTCCTAAACTAGCAGTCGCAGCAAGCTCGTCTGCCGTTGATAAGACTAACCACACCAGCTTTTCAGGATCATGTTCAACCTCGATTTCTGATTCGCCATTCTAAGCGTCGTCCGAGCCTTCATTGTGTTACTAACCACAGTTAAAGCCCTGATCATGCGTCCACAGTTAATAGCAGCCAATTGACCACCATTCTATAAGACTAATCCCTCAATTAGCTGTAAAGTTGTGTTGAGAATAGCATCCCAAGCTCCAGAATATCCCACCTCCCAGAAATTTTATCCTCATCGTACTCTTCCGTCTGCACCCGCGACCATCGAGCCTCTGAAGGCATGATTCAGATGCCATTCCAATGTACCACCATCTGACAAATTCCATCCATAGTACTAGGTTATTGGAGGAGAGGATATATTAGGTGCAGCCAGTGGCCACATTGTCAGACAAATTTATACTTAGTTTACCCAACACCCCACTTTCCCGCAGCAACTCCTGCATCATGCACTGGTCCCGTCCTACAGTGCCGGCCAGCAAGTAGAATCCTTGTGAAACGGTATTGTAATACCGTCTGGCCTAGGTAAGAAACTCTGGTGGTACTTTTCACATGTCAAAATTCTGCTCCAAAATGATGAGCCAGGCGTCAGAGCTAGTCACTGCACCGCTGAACCAACCCAGAGCCAGGCGACTTGGACCTATTGTCGTTGGCGTTTGTTCTCGCCATCTGCTGCATGACTGAGCTTGCACGAGATGCAAATCAGAGTGATGAGCCGTGGTTCTGAACATTTTCCACGAAGCACCATTTGAGTAAGATCGAAGGCAATCTCTGCATATTCAAGTGGTGGATGATTAGAATACCGGTGACCGACTATGTACACCATCATGGCTCCATCTCTAGCTCAAGTACGAATAGGAAAAAAAATCTTTATAATTTAATAGAATTTAATTGGTAAGCTCACCTATGTCGGAAAAAGGAAAAAAGAAAACCAAACTAAGCAAAATAATATTAAAAAATTAAGTAAATAAAGAAACAGAAATTCTTCACCACTTTTTACTAGCATCCAACATGTAAAAGCCCATGTGGCTTTTAATGTCTAAAAACGGCGTTTCTCAAAAAGAAATCTAAAATAAACTAATCTCAATAATTGGATGATAAGCCAGTCTTTAGTATAACCCATTCGACAAGAGGGGGAACGAGAGCGAGTGAGAGCGTGACCTTGATTCAGACAACACGAGAACAATGAAGATAAGGAAGCAAAGAGGTGGGGGTTCTAATAATTGCACCGCAGGGTGGATCAGAAACATCATCCACGCTCGAAGTTGACCATCTTGCAGAGGGCGTTTGCTCCATTAAAATTAAGCTAGACCAAGTGACAAAGACCCACTTGCCACCCTTTTACAACATGAGCTGTCGTGTTCTTACAATGTTGTTGCGCCCCCGTTGAAAATAGGACGGAGGGTTCCATGGTCCCTGGAACTGGAACTTCCAGAAAACACGGCAGATGGCTGGGCAGTGGTGACGACTTCCGGAGCCCGGGCGGTGATGAGCTCAGCTCGATGACGACAACGCAGGCAATGTATGTATCCCCCAGCGTAAATGATCAAAAGATTATTTGATTAAATCTTTAATCTTATTTAAAAATAAATTTACCTATTCTATAAGTAGCATATGAAACTTTTGTTTTTAATCCTTTCAAATTAAAAATACTAAAAAAAAATACTAAAAAAAAATAAAAATTTCTATTAAATTATAAAGATTTTTTTTCCTATAATATAGAAGAAAATAAGAAAAACAATTATATGGTATATATTTTTTTCTTAAATTACAAGAAAGATTTATTCAATTTTTTATTCAATCTAATTAACTTTAGCATTATAAAATCTTACTATTTAATTATAATAATAAAAAAATCAAATTCACTTTACATTATTTAATTTTGAATTAGTAAATTTTTAAACTTGTAATTAAGCTTATAATAATCAACTTTCAAGCTTATATTAGCATATAGATGACTCAATAGATTTGGTATAAGGTGAAATTTGTTTTATGTCTAAAATAACAATAATAGCACAAAATAACAAAATCAGGTCAAATATAATGCATAATCTACTAAGAGCAATATTTAGAAGTGCAAAGAGAAACTACCTTAAATCAATTAGTACAAAAGTCACAACTATAGAAGATCACAAAGTTTATGAACACTTCAATGATATTAATTTGCATAAAAAAGTCTAAGAAAAGATTTCTTTTTTAGATACTTCCACAATTTTGGATATTTACTAATTTTCAATTAAAATTTTTTATTTTTAATTTTTTTTAAGAAATTAATTATAAGATATAAAATAATAGATATAAATATTTCATATTTTTTTATCTTATAGAAGAAAAAAAAAAAAAAAAAAAAAAAAAAAAAAACTTCCAATTAAAAATGTGAACAATGGTTTGCTCATCATTAAAAAAAAATCAGATATGCCGTTATCTTAAACAAATCTAATAGTGGAATTTTTTTTTACTATATCTAATATATTGTTATTGGAATAGAGAGAGTTTGCCTTTAGAAAGTACTAGGCTTTTGGCTATCATTAATTTTTCAATTTATATGTTAAATTTTGATTTCTAAAAGCTTTTGTATAATTCCTTATATCATCAAATGAATGATAATAGGTACAATTTATACACCTTATTTTCAAGCGCCTACTTCTCCTTTATAAAAATTCCAAATCTCTTGATTTTTATATCAAAATTATATTACAAAACATAAGCTTTTTAATTCTAGTCTTTAATTTTCAAATTCTCTCTTTGAAGTTGCCGAAATCCTTGTTCTCATTGCAAACAACTTTTTGAAAGTTTATTGGGCATGATCATCAATCAATAGAGATGAAGATCTTCACCCCTTGTCTTCATTCATCTATACCTTGCTTTTATTCCTTCAAATAAGTCTCTTACTAATTTAGTTTTTCATCTTTAGGCCCCAATCTCCTCTCAAGACTTCATATTAAACATTTAGGTCTTACATAATTTAAATTCCTAAATCAAAATCAGTAAAAAAAAATCAAAATAAAATTTCTTATACCAACTCTATTTTATTTAATTTACTAATTATTTTAACACACATCTAGATTTATGAACATATTATATATTTTGACTAATTTTTATATATTATAAGCAATTATAATATGATATTGTATATAGTCAAGACCTTATAAGTATATAATATCTTTAAAATTCTTTATGGAATTCGTACATTTGAAGAATAGATATCAATAATTAAAATCTCTAAATACATATATATATATATATATATATATATATATATCATTAATTAGATTGAATTTTTAAAATTAAATTATAGAAATATTTATATCAAAAGTCTTTAAATCAAGTGATCTTACTTTTAAAATATTTGAGTATGAAAGGATTTATTCTCTTAAAGTTGTAAAATAAATATATTTCAAATTGATTTTTAATTAAAAATCTTTAATAGAACTTTATATTATTAAAAAGACTTATAAATAATTTTATATATTAATAGTTCAATATAAGATTTTATTATAGCCAGCTTTGTTTATGTGATGAATATAACTTTAAAAAATTAATAATAAAAAATAAAACAAATAAAATTTTAAAGATCTAAAATTATAATATAAGCTAATCTTTGATTCATTTTTTGATTTGATTATTTGTAGATAAAATAATAGAATATAAATCACAACATATTTAAATAAAGTAGCTATATAAGATTATTAAAATTTGACAATCTTAAGATAGAAAGAAAAATTCAATCCTAATTATGTTTTTATTTAATAAGAATTTAAGACCAATATTTAAATTTTTTAAAAAAAGAGACATTCTTCATATAGTATCATAAACATATGATCTATTCTAATAATTATATTCAGATAATTATTAGAATAGATCATAATATACTATATCTGAATATAGAACCTCCAACATGTATTTAATTTATAAGACATATGTCAAACTTACAAAACAAGTTTTATATATGTATGCCATGTAATTAATTTGTCCCACAAGCTACCAATATGATTAATACATGGCTAACTTGTTAACCAAGTTTTTAATCTATTAATCATCTATAGACATGTATAAAGATGAAACTGCATCTATGAGGCTTTTGAGAAGCTTTTCTATAATCTACTTTTATTTGCTTCTACTTATCTATGTTACACATATAGTATCAAAGCTTTGTCTTTTTTAGATTAAAAGTGGATTACTCATTGTTTTTTCATAACGTATAAATATATTTGAAGTTGTGGATTATGCACTTCTAAATTGATATTATTTCTAAAAAAATTTCTTTGTTCTTGAGTGTTTTATTCTACATTTCTTGAATAAAAGTAGACACCTTCTTTTCTACTATATCATTATGGCAAAGCTTGCTAAAATAAAGAATGTAATGGCACAAATGCAAGAGCAAATAAGAGAGTTAATGCTTATAATGTATTAATTCAATTTACCACTATAAGAAGCAACAAGATTAGTAGGAAGTGAAGATATAGAGATGATTAGAGTTGTTTCAATATCTACACCAAGCCATATTACTTCACCTATGATAGAACATTGTTTACGTATTATAAAACCAAAAATTAGTTTGTATGAGAAGTTTGATGGTAAAAGATCTAAATTTTGTAGATTCATCAATTAAATACAATTGGTGATTGAACTTCAACTTCAAAGTTATCTAACATAAGGATCACAAGTTAAATTTATTAAAATACTACTTTCAAATTTTATTTTATTTTAATTTTGATTTTTTTTTTTAATATTGTGATCTAATATTAAATAATTTAGAAGTATTTCTAACAAAATTTTGATTTGTATATAGAAAACATGATGCAATTGATATTGTAGCCAATAAGATTTGTATCTTGCGATAAGACAATCAATCAATGACATTATATGCTTTATAACTTTTACAACTAGTAACTGATATCAAGTAAAATGATCCTGCACTCATCAGTCAATTTTTCTACAAATTATAATATGAGGTAAAGAAATTGACATTCAATTTATCTGATCCTTAGACATTGAGTCAAGTTATTGACTTTGTTGTGAAGTATGACAATCAAATTTTTGAATTTCAATCTGAGAGTCATATAAAGAAGCTTTAACATTATTATAATTCAATGTCAATATTAATATTTTTTCAATACATACATTTAAAAGTAAAAGACATGTAAACTAATACAATATATTTTAAACCTCTTACTGAACAAAAAAAGACTTGTTGTCACTAAAAAGGATTATATTTATATTAGAAAAAATTTAAGCATATTACTCAACATTATTCAAAGAAATGATGCAACTACAAAATGAGAAGTATGATTGTCAAAGAAGATAATATGTTAGAAAACAAGTTTCTTTAGCTACAATAGAAACTATGTAACTAAAATCTTATACAACTTCTAGTAAAGGTCCTATTCTCTTTTTAAAATCCTCTCCTTGTTTTATAATAGATGTATGTTTGGAACCTAAAAATCACAAAGCTTCTACATTGTTAGATTTACGAGCCTCAATATATTTTTTAAATGAAGAATTTGTTAATAGTTATAGAATATCTTTAATATAAAATATTCTAAGAAAGTATATATATTCAAAGAAAATTGGAATGGCTATTGCCAAAGACTAGAAATATGAGACTCTTGAAACTAGGCTAGAACCAGGAAAGGAGTTGACAAGAGTGAAAAGGGCTTCACTCTTGCCTCTATAAATATTATCTAATTACGAGCTACAAGGCGGTATTCTATAGGACCTCATACATGTGTTTAATTTATAAGACACGTGTCAAACTTGCACGACAAGTTTTTCACATGAGCGCCACGTACTTGGCTTGTTCCACAAGCTACCAACATGTGCGCCATGTCGCTAGCTTGTTGACCAAATTTTTAACATACCAATCACCTATAGACATGTATAAAGGTGATTCTGCATCTATGAAGCTTCTAGGAAGCTTTTCTATCAGATATTATCAAATCAACTTATTTTACCTACTTCTATTGGTCTATTATTCCTTAGATAATTTATTGGAGTAAATCTTATGTCCATGACATTATCCCCCCTTCTTGGGACGAGTTCTACGAGGAGCGGTGATTATATGTTGAGGAAGTCTACGATACGTTGAATTATGCTTGCCATATACTTTGATCTTTGTTCCCTTTGAAGGTAGTTGATAGGTCCTTTCAACCATCGATAATGTCTCATACCAAGGCGAGAGGACCACCCTGTTATTTGATCACTATTGAGGCCTTCATAACTTCCTTCAAAGAAAATATTTGGAACACCATCAGGAGTACTTCTTACTTCTAAAAGTATCACCAAACATCGAAAGTCTCTTCCAAGGTCGTGATACCAAACACGTTGTATTTTGCCACCAATCTAAGGAAGGACATGTCGTTCTTGAAGGTCTTCATCTCTATTCCGTCGTCTTGAAGGTTGTGATAGTCGTAATGTCTCGTCCGATAAATCAGCAAATGATGGCTCTTGAGCTGAATTTGCTGATTGTTGATCTTCCATCTCTTTAGCATAAACAAATCTAAGGAAATGACAAACAATGATACAAGGTAGGATGAAACCTCTATAGAACCTGCTTTGCTTTATAGTAAAGATTTTCTTGAGTATTTGTCTTGATTTTGATGGATGTCGTTGATGAAATGCATTGAGTTTTATTGATGCATTTGTTAGATTCTTTGATGGCTCTCATGTGCGTTCACTAATATCATATCCGCACGAATGCACAAGATATTCTAGTCGATTTTGGCATCGCCTTGAATCTAAAATCTCTTCAACCTCGAATTCTTCATCGTTATTCACTTCTACAAGGGGCGGTGGCATTTGTCTTCTTTCTTATATATCCAGTGTCTTGTATGGCTCGAGTAGTGACACGTGAAATACAAGATGGATCTTCATGGACTCCGATAGGTGTAATCAATATGCAACTAGATTGATTTGTTCAGAAATAGGAAAAGGTCCAAGCCTACGATAGTCCAACTTATCACAAGGACAAGTAGTCTTGATATTGCAACGAAGTAACCATACCTTGTCTCCCACATTGGATTGTGGTTGTTCCTTGCGATACGCATCTGCATTTGTTTTTTGTCGTTCTTGAGCTTCTTTTAATTGCACCTTTATTATTGCATGTAGCTCTAACAAACGATTTGCCAAATCTTCTGCTGTTGGATTTTCAACTTTTGAAAAGTCAAAAGCATCAAGTCGTGGGTGGTAACCATAATTGGCAAAGAAAGGTGTTTGTTACGTAGAAGAATGTATTGTATTATTATAAGCAAATTCTGCCAATGGCAGAAGAGCTATTCAATCATCTTGTTGATAATTGATGGTACACCTTAAGTATTGCTCCAAGACTTAGTTCATGCGCTCTGTTTGTCCATCAATGTCAGGATGAAAAGCTGAAGATAACTTTATGTCCATTTTTAGGATCTTAAAAAGGATTCTCCAAAATCTTAATACAAATTGACTTCCCCTATCCGATATAATATCCTTAGGTAATCCATGATAGCGATATATATTATCAATGAAAAACTTAGCTGTTTCTTCACCTGTGATAGATTTTGTGTATAGCACAAAATGTGCCATCTTGATGAACCAATCTACTATCACAAATATAGAGTCATAAGATCTTGAGCTTGGAAGATCTATGATGAAATCTATAGAAACAAAAGACCATGGTTGTTCTGGAAAAGGTAATGGCTGAAGAAGCCCAAAAAGTCAATGACGAGGAATCTTTGATCTTGAGCAAATATCACATGATTGTATAAAGTCTTTGACTGCCTTTCACATTTGACACCACCAAAAATCTCTTGATATAAGTTCCAAAGTCTTGTTGTATCCAAAATGTCTTGCCGTTGGAAAATCATGACGTGCTTGAAGAACACGTAAACGTGCTTCTTCTTCTGGAATATATAGACGTCCTTCAAAATATAATAGATTATTTTTAAACTCGAATTTAGAAGAATCATGAGACTTGGAAGAACTATTCTTGATATCATGAACAAGAGGGTTTGAGGACATACTTGACTGAATTTGCTTGAGAAAAGTTGAATCAATAGTCAATATTGATTTTATTGCTTAAAGATGAAACTGCTTTGGTTTCAAAAGGGCCATTCTTTGTTGCTTAAAAGTTGCATCTCTTTCTTTTGGTGCAAAATAAAAACGTTTAGAAAGGGCATCGGACAAACCTTGTTGTTTTTCTGGTCGATAAGTGATAATGAACTTGAATCTTGACAAAGACATACTCCAATAAGCTTGACGTCAATTCAACATGCATGCCGACATAAAATACTCAAGGTTCTTGTGATCCGTATATACGAGGACTGGATTAGAAGTGCCTTCTAGATAATGATGCCATTTTTGAAAAGAATCCATGATTGCAAAAAATTCTTTATCGTGGATCTCATAATTGATCTCGGTTGTTGAGAATTTTCTTGAATGAAAAGCTACTAGATGAAGTTTGTCATCTATTCCCATTTGTGACAAAATCGTACTTAAGGGAAAGTCTGATGCGTCTGTTTCCATAAAAAATGCCTTGAAAAAATCTACACGATACAGGATTGGTGCAAAAACAAACAATGTCTTCAAAGCTTCAAATGGTGCTTCCGCTTCTTGATTCCATTGGAATTTTTCTTTACAAGTCAAACGCGTAAGTGGAGCTATAATTTGAGAGAAGTCTTAGATGAAGATCTGATAATAATTAGCAAATCCCAAAAAGTATTGGACATCTCTTATCGTCTTTGGAATCTTCTAAATCATGATTGTCTAGACTTTTTTAGAATCCATCATGAGACCATCATTTGAAATAATGTATCCTAAGAAATCAACTTGAGTAGTGTGAAATACTCACTTTTCCTTCTTGGCGTACAATCCCGCATTTCTAAGTTTTTGTAATACTTGACGAATATGTACTTCATCTTCTTCTACATTCTTAGAATAGATCAAAATGTCGTCTAGGTAGCAGACGACAAAATTGTCTAGGAACTTACAAAAAATATCATTTATGAGATGTTGAAAATCAGCTGGTGCATTCGTAAGTCCAAAAGGCATGACATTATATTCAAAATGTCCGTACTTGGTTCGAAATGCAGTTTTCCATTCATCTCCTTCTTTGATGCGTACTAGATTGTATGCTCCTCTTAGATCTATTTTTGTATAGATCCTAGCTTAATTCAACTAGTCAAGGAGTATTGATATTTGAGATAATGGATATCTGTTCTTGATTGTGATCTTCTTGAATCCTCGATAGTCAACACACATCCGCAATGATCCATCTTTTTTCTTCACAAATAGAATTGGAGCTCTTACTGGAAATTTAGAATGGCGTATGAAATTTTTGGCCAAATTCTCGTTAATATACGCCTCGAGTTTAGCCAATTCATCTTGTGATAAACTGTAGATTGGTCCAAATGGTGGCTGAGTTCCTTCTTTAAGGTCGATTGAACAATCATATAGACGATGCTCCGGAAGAATATCTGCATTTTTTTCTCAAAAACGTCTTGATAATCTTGATATTGACTTGGAATGCTACTTGAAGTCTTTCCATCGTTCGAAATAGGTGTAGCATAAATGACAAAAGGTGATCCTTTTTTTGTAGCATGCAAGAAAGCTCTTGCATCTACAAATGCAGGTCTAATTCTACTAGACTTATGATTTCTTACTTGATTAACTATATTGTTAGTTATACTTTTAAAAAAGTTTAGAACACAAGAAATCCAATCTATTCAAGGGTTGTGTTTTTCTAATCATAATAGACCTAGAATAAGTGGAATAGAGGGAGATCTAATTATGTTAAAAATTACGCAACTATTATGGCCATTTACTACTACATCTAGAGGAAGTGCTTCATGAATAACATCTCCAAAAGATAAAGGACGGCCATCTATGACTTCTACGTTGTCGTGTTGTAACACAATTATATGGTAAAATTATGATTAAAAATAATTTTTTAATTAATATTCTATTATCTTATTTCAACAAGAATTCAACATATTTTAACAAGATTTCAATGAAAGCCTCTTAGTTTATTTTCTTCACTTAATAGCTAGTAGATAAGAATTAGTTAGTAATTTTACCTTCTAGGTTGTAGTAATTCCTTTACTACCTTAGAAAGGCCATAAAATAGTAAAAATATAGTAAAAAGGATAAATCACTAGCATGATTGATATTAAGATTAAGTTGAGGGTAGGGTCGGGCTATAAAATCCCTAGGATAGGTTAGTTTGGTACCCAAGGATTGGCCGTTTGTAGGACAGGGTCAAAATTAGACCTTTTGCTATTAAAATGGCCGCGTAGGGCAAATCAAGAGTTTTTTGGCAGATCAAAAGATGGGATTAAAGAGAAGACTTAAAAGATTTTGCATAAGAGTTGATTTCAAGTGATTTAAATAAAAAATGACTTTGTAATAGCTTTGCAAAGTCAGGGTTGTTTTTGGCAACTTGGGATTTTGTGAAATAAAATAAGGTTGATATTTTAGGCAATTTCAAAAGTTTTGTAACAGATCCACAATTAGAAATTTTTAGATTTTTGGGTATTATTTTTGTTAATGTTTGCTATGAATTTGAGCTGAATCTAACAATTTAGTTGTATGTAATTGACATTTAAGTGGATCAAGGTCTTGGAAATTAAGTTTTGAGGGTCAGTTAGGAGTTTTGAGATCTTGAGCAATTTGCTAGTTGGATTGGAGTGAAATTTGTGTATATAGATAGTAGACTTGTTTTTCTATACACATACAAAATTTGAGAGCAATTGAATAGTGTAAACCGGAGATTTAGGTACTCGAATATTGGCATCAAGACTAGAGAAGGAGGCCGGCCGTCACCCATGCAAATTTATGGATTTTTCTTCTTTTTGTGATGTTAGATCTTCTTCAAACTTAATATGCTTGTTTTCAACTTAATTAATAAGATGTGTGCAAATTTTCAATCAAAATCAATGGTTTTTTTGGTAGTTGTTGAGGTTCTAAAACTACCTTAGGATTTCCTTAGGATTTGGTTAGGATTTGATTAAGGTTAGTTAGGATTTGTTTTAGGATTTGTTAGGGTTGATTAGGATTTAATAGGGTTTGTTTTAGGATTTTTTTGAATTTGATTAAGGTTGACTAGGATTTAGTTAAGATATGATTAAAGACTGTTTAGAGATTGATTAGAGAAGTTAGGACTAGTTATTGTTGCGTATTTCTCTTTTATCTTCCACAGCCAAGTGCCCAGAGTATTCTCAAGCAAGACTTCATGACATATGACAATGTGTACGGATTTAGATTTTTGTACTATCTATCTTCTATGACTTTTAGCAAATTCTTCATCTAAAAAACAAGCCGAGGCTCTCGAATCTATTAAAGTAGATACTTTGTAATTATTAGGTCCTAAATACACATCTATTATGAAACAAGGAGATGGTTGTGAGGAGAGGATAGGACCTTCATTAAAAATTGTACAAGATCCCAGCCGCATAGTCCTTATTGTAGCTGGACAAACTTATTTTTCGACATATTGTCTTCTTTGATAGTTGTACTCCTCATCTTGTGGTTGCGTCATTTCTTTGGACAATTTTGAGCAATGTGTTTAGGTTCTCCACAATACAAGCATAATCCTTCTTCACGACGTCAAATCTTTTCTTGTTCAGTAAGTGGCTTGAAATATATAGCATCAATTTGCATGTCCTCGACTTTTGAAGGTACATATTGAGAAGACATTGGTGTTGCCATTGAATTATAATATCGCTGAGGTTCTCATGTACAATTTTTAGATCAAAATTCAAAAAGTCGATTATCACATTTCATCGCAAAGTCTATTGCTTGGCTCAATGTTTGAAGATCGGGTAAGTTCAATATCAATTTCTTCACTTCATATTGTAATCCGTAGAAAAATTGACTGATGAGTGCAGCATCGTCCCACTTGATATCGATTGCTAGTTGTCGAAATTGTGAAGCATATAATATCACTGATCAATTGTCTTGTCGTAGGATACAAAGCTTGTTGGTTGCAACATGAGTTGCATCATGTTCTCTATACATAGATCAAAATTTTGTTAAGAAAGCTTCTAAATTATCCAATATTGGATCATGTCGTTCCAGAAAAGATGAAAACCAAGATAAGACAGAACCTGAAAGTAGTGTACTAATAAATCTGACTTGCGATCTTGGAGTTAGAAAACTTTGCGATTGCAATTCAATCACCAGTTGGACTTGGTTGATGAATCCTCAAAATTTGGATCTTGTGCCATCAAACTTCTCAAGTAGACCAATTTTTGGTTCTCTGATGCTTGGAAAATGTTCCAATGAAGGAAGAATTATATGGCTTAGTGTAGATGTTGAAGTAGCTCCAACTATATCTATATCTTTATTATTTTATAACCTTGTTGTTCCTTGTGGAGGTACAGTGAGTTGATGCATTACAAGCATCAATTCTCTCATTTGCTCTTGCATTTGTGCCATTGTACTCTTCATTTTCACAAGCTCTGCCATGATAATTCTTCAAAAAATATCTAACACCACTCGAGATAAATAGAATGGAGAACAAAGAAAATACTAGGAATAATATCAGTTTAGAAGAGGGTAATCCGAAACTTCTAATATGCTTGTGTTTTATGGAGAGAAAGGAGTAATCCACTCTTAATCAAGACAAGACAAAGCTATGATAGTATAAGTGTACTCTTGTCAATTTGTCAAGGACATGAACTAGAAAAAGATGCATAATCTAATGGAAACTGTATCAAAGAAAAGTCACAAAATGGGAATAAGAAAGTATGTATATTCAAAGAAAATTGAAATGACTATTGCCAAAGACTAGAAACATGAGACTCTTGAAACTAGACTAGAACCAAGAAAGGAGTTGACAAGAGTGAAGAGGGCTTCACTCTTGCCTCTATAAATACTATCTAACTAAGAGCTACATGGCAGTATTCTATAAGACCTCATACACATGTCTAATTTGCAAGACACGTGTCAAACTTGCACGACAAGTTTTCCACATAAGCGCCACGTACTAGGCTTGTTCCACAAGCTATCAATATGTGTGACACATGGCTAGCATGTTCCACAAGCTACCAATATGTGCGCCATGTGGCTAGCTTGTTGAAATTTTTTTTAACCTACCAATCACCTATAGACATGTATAAAGATGATTCTGCTGTCGTACTGCATTTACGTGCAGTATATAAAAATATTAAATATCTTATATCTATTATTAATATATGTGTGAGTACTAAAGATTATTTTAGAAGATATTATAAGAAGAGGATTTATTATAGTCACTTAGTTAGTGAATTAAGATGGCTATTTGTTTTGTTCCTATCTAACTTATATCCTAGAATAGACTCTTTTGTAATTAGAAGAAAGATAAAGATTGTTTTATCTTTCTTGTTGACTTTTGAGGTAGAATGGACCTTATGAGGGATAAGAAAGAAGAGCATGGGGTGAATAGGGCCTATCCTATAGGATTTGGCTGCCCATGTGGGCATGTCATAGTCTAATATGGAAAGAAAGGGAGATATACTACTCTTGCTAGACCGAGGGTGGAGAGGCAGTTTTGAATGGTGAATTTTGGAGAGAGATAGCTCCAAAGAGATAGAAATTTTTTTTAATGAAAATTGGTAGGTGTGTTCTTCGAGTTGTGAAGATTCTAGAACCTACTCACTTTCTTGTATTGGAGTTGTGAGCAAAAAGTTATGCTTGTTTTAGTAGAGCAGGGTTTGCTGCCACCTGACGAAGAGGGGTAGAAACTTCGAGCTGCCACTGCAAGTTTGATTTCAACTCTTTCTTAATGAAATTTATAGAGAGTATGGAAAATTGTGCTAGCTTTCTATCAAAACATCCTTTGTAGCATTTGGAGTTGGAGAGCAAAAGTTGTGAGCTTGAGAGTGGGAAAGGGTTTGCTGCCACTTAACGAAGAGGGGCAGAGACTTTGTTCAACCACCCAAGTCGGAAAGTCTCTTCAATCTTTTTGATAATTTAGGTTCTTATAGTAGATTGTGTAAGCTTTCTATAAAAACAAAAATCAATACATTTGGAGCTTTGATGAAAGTTTTATGAGCCGTGAAGTGCCAAAGAGGGAAAATTGTTGCTAGGGTTTGAAGAGTAGAATCAACTAGCTACAAAATCTGGAGTTTGAGAGGCATGCATGCAAAATTTTAGAACAAGTTAGACGATGGAGTGAGCTTTCTGAAAAGCTATTGCATGTCCAATTTGGAGAAGAGATGTGATCACAACAAAGGTTGAAGTAAAGAACAGCTTTGCTGCCTTTGTATTTGCTTGGAAATTTTAGTACCTACTTCTTTTAGCCATAACTTTTAAACAGTAAGTCATCTATTTGTGAAATTTTGATATGTTTTACAATGGATTATTGGCTTTCCATAGGCTACAAGTATGCTTGATTCGACTTTTGGATGACTTTTTAGTGATTTATTTAGTTTCAGCTTGTTGTACAACTTGTATTCCTCATATGCGATTGTATTTTGAGGTATATTTGAATACATACACACTTTGCTTATACCTTTTATATAAGTATATATACTTGTATTTATATCAAGTATTTATACAAGTATTTTACAAGTATTATACATAATATTTGTACAAGTATTATATAAGTATTTATATAAGTATTATTCAAGTATTTATACTTTATATTTATATAAGTCTTATATAAGTATAATAGAAGTATAACTTAAAAGCTTGAACAAATATTGTGCAAGTATAGAAGATACTTGCATGGCTTCCTCTCATGTTCCCTGCTAGTTCTAGTAGCAGCTAGGAACCCAGCGTTTTCCCAAGGCGAATTCTCTCTACCCGACATCGCATCTATGAAGCTTTTAGGAAGCTTCTCTATCAGATATTATCAAATCAACTTATTTTACCTACATCTATTGGTCTATATTACTTAAATAATTTATTGAAATAAATCTTATGTCCGTGACATATATATAAAATTCATAGATGATAGTCTATTATTTTTCGAAGATATTACTTATGAAATCTTTCCTATAAATATAATAATAAATGGTCATAATAGTTATCTAATCTTTAATATAATTAAATCTTCTTTTAATCCAATCATTTTAGATTTATCATGGTTAAAAAAATATAATTCTTAAATAGATTAGATTTCTTGTAGACTTGACTTTTCTTAGAGTATTATGAAGAGTCTTATTAATCAAATAAAAAGCCATAAATCTAGTATAATAAAATCCATACTTATAAATACAAAACTAATTAATACTTATAGATACAAAATAAAAATAATATTTTAATTTTTTTATGATAATATTATTTAAAGTTTTGAAGATAACTTTTATTTTTGTATCAATCATATATGGTATCAATTTTTTTAAGATATTTTTTATAAAAATGGATGCATCAAACTTTATCTTAGGTACAATATTGCCACAAATGGAAGCAGATGACAAACTCCACCTAGTAGCTTTCTATTTGAAAAAATTTTTAGTAACAAAAATCAGCTACAAAATCTATGATAAAGGACTTTTTACAATTATAGATTCTTTTCAAGAATGGCATCACTATTTAAAAGGCATTTCTAGTCTAATAACTATGTATCAAAATCATAAGAATCTCAAATATTTCATATTAATATGCGTGTTAAATTATTGTCAAGCTTATTAAAGTATATTTTTATCAAAATTCGAATTTATTATCTTTTATTGCTCAAAAAAAGAAGAAGATCTATCTGATATCCTTTCTAGATAATCTTATCTTGTACCAAAAGAAGGAAATGTAATTTTTGATCAACAAAAGATGGTCTTGTTGAAATTAGAACAATTTCATCTTTGAGTAATGAAATCAATATTGATTGTTGAGCAATTTTTTTTAAATAAATATAGTCAAGTATATCTTTAGATCCTCTTATTTATAATATCAAAAATAATTCATCTAAGTCTTATGATACTTCTAAGTTCGAGTTTAAAAACAATCTATTCTATTTTGATGGATACTTGTATGTTTTAGAAGATGAAGTACAATTATATTGTCGTGTTGTGATTCAACTACCTTGTAAAAATATTATATATATATATTTAATATACTATTTACTATATAGCTAAATAAGAGCCATATTAATGGATTTTTATTAGCTACAAAATATGGTTAGATTGTTAGTTTAGAAGATATTTATTAAAAGGACAATTATTGAGATTTATACAACCTTATTTTCTTTTGATAGTGACTTTTGAGGTTGTTTTTGTATTAATAATAACTTTTGTATGTCTTGAGTTACCTTTATTATATATTAGTGATCCTTGAAATCTTGTTTATTTTTTTTATTTGATATTTAAAAAATATATTATATAAATCTTATTTAAAAAAAATTAAAAAAGAATTTTAGTGAAAAAAAGAATAGTTAAACCATCTATGTGGATGAATAGAGATGGATGATACAAGTTTCTATTCCTATTGGCCAAAAGCCATGCCTAATGGGCTTCAAAGAGGCTGCACAAGGTCTTATTAGAAATTAAGGCTTGTTTTTCAAGAGCATTCAAACATCAGAGGCTAGGGTCAACAAGTTTGGATTTTTGGCTATGGTTTTGGTACAAAAATTATGTGATTTGGTCATTTTATGAAAGAGATATAGGTGCTCAAAATTAAGGTGTCAAAATTGTATCTACTATCACTCTATTGGATATAACTTGCGTGTATAGAAAGCAATAGAGGATCGGTGACTAAAGTTAAAAAGAACACTTTCTTAGCTACACTTTTCATGGTGTTGTGTAATAATATAAGCATTAAGTGAAAGAAGAAAGGAATGATTATATTATAGAAGAGCTCAAATGAAAATATTTTAGTAAATTATCTTAGAAATATAGATAATAGACAAGGAGATAATAAAAACTAAAAGAGCTAATACTATTTTTTTTAGAAAAAGCTTCTATTTATTTTGTATAGCCATAAATAAAGTAATATAAAATAGATTAGAAAAATAAATAATATAGATATTTTTAAAGAAGAATTCAAAGTAGGTTTTAGCAAAATTTATCTCAAAATTCCAAGTATTGATATCCAAAGGGAACCAGTTCTAAACTTAGATTGAAATCAAACCTTGAAGGACAAAATTGCATGTCTATAGCAAATGGAGAATTTTTTAGCAAATTAGAGAATAGGAATTGGAGACCAAACTAAAAGAGGTTTGTTTGAGTATTGGTTTTGAGTTATTTGGATAGATATTGACTTTGTAAGAGTTTTGCAAAGTCAAGGTTGATTTGGACAAGTCAAAGATTTATGAAATAAAAAAGGGTTTAAATTTTTGAGCATATTATGAATTTGGTTATAGATCTATGGGTGAAATTTTTTGGATATGTGTTTATAGTTTTGTTAAATGTATGCTATAAGTTTGAGCTTGATCTAATAGTTTCATAAAAGGTTATTGAAGTTTAAATGGGATAGAGTCTCAGAAATTAGATTTTAAATATTAGTGAAGATTTTTAAGATATTTAATAATCTATTGGTTAGATTGAGGTGACAATTATTTATTTAGGATTTAGGATTTGATTAGAATTTATTTAAGATTTAGGCTTTGATTAAAATTTAATTAAGATTTATTTAAGATTTAAGATTTGATTAAAATTTGATTAAGATTTGATTAAGATTTGACTAGGATTTGATTAGGATTCGATTAAGATTTGACTAAAATTTGATTAGGATTTGACTAGAATTTGATTAAAATTTGATTAAGATTTGATTAAGATTTGACTAGAATTTGATTAGGATTTGACTAAAATAACTAAGATTTGACTAAAATATCTAAGATTCAATTAAGATTTGAGTAGGATTTAATTAATATTTGATTAAAATAATTAAGATTTGACTAAAATAATTAAGATTTGACTAAAATAATTAGGATTTGATTAAAATAATTAGGATTTGATTAAGATTTGATAAAGATTTGATTATAATTTTTATTTTTAATATTTTAAAAGATTTCTATTTTAATATTTTTTTTAGATTTTTATATTAATATTTCTTTAAATTTTCTTTATTATTTCTTTATGAATTTTTAAAAAAATCTTTAGGATTTTTTTATATATATTTTATAATTATTTAAAAATCTAATTAATTTTTTTTAATGATTGAGCATATTTTTTATTCTTTAATTATAATTTATACATAATTCTATTAGAGGTGTTAAGACTTGTTGTTGCAATTTATTTTTTATCTTCTACAACCAGGTGCTCGATGCATTCTAAAGCAAGACTCCATGTAATATGACAACAGATGGCTTGATGAAATCTAAGCTAGAATGAAGGAGATATTGAGAGTTGAAGTCAGTGCTTGCAATCTAAGGGCAATAAATAACCTTGCTTAATTAGTGGTTGCATATTGAGCCATATATTAAGCAATTTGATAAGTTTTTGGCTCAAAATTTTTAAGAGTGTATATATTCATGTTACAGAACTATGTACAAAGATTTTGTAGCATTAGGATTTTGAATTTGTGAAATATGAAGAAAATAGTGCTCAGGTGTCTATAAACTAGGGTTTTAAGCGCTATTAGGATTTTTAAGATATCAGACAATTAGAAGCAAATCTATAGTTGGTTTTTTTTTGTGATAAGGCTTAAGGATATAACCTATATTTTAAAGAAATTTGATTAGAATTGAATAATTGGATCAAGAGTTATTGAATTCTAAAGTTCAAAAAGAAATAAATTTTTACAAGCAAATAAGCTATTAAAGGATTTTTTTATAATTTAAAAATTTTATACAAATTAAAGGGATTTTTTAAGAGCCAATATTTTATAGAGGTAGAAAAATAGATATAAGTAGCTATACTAAAATTTTGATGTGAAAATGGAGTTTTGAAAGAAGATTATTGATTTTTCTTAAAAATTAATGGCAATCTAACATATCATCAACTACTTAGTTGTGATTTTATAAAAAAAAGTATATTAAGGATCTTTTATATGCCATAGAAGGAATTTATGTATAAACTTATTTAAATATAAGATGATTTTATTAATATAATATATATTTTTTATAATACTATTATATTATTTATTTATTTTATTAAAGACAAATCACTTATTAGAATCTTACTAATAAGTTATAAATAAATCTTCTACAGCTAAGTATCTAATGTATTCTCAAATTAAAGATCATGCCACATGATAACATGGTCTTTAAGCTTGTCATAATTATTGTGTAATATGACATTTTGGATTCAACAAGACTTTAGAATTAATGTTGAGATTTTTGATGGCCTCAAATATGGAAGGCAGTTAAAAAGTTTGTACAATCATGTGATATTTGTTCAAGATCAAAAATTCCTCGTCATTAATCTTATGGACTTCTCTAATCATTACCTATATTGAAACATCTATGGTCTTTTGTCTCTATAGATTTTATCATACATCTATTAATTTTAAGTTCATATAATTCTATATTCATGATTATAGATTGTTTCACCAAGATGGCATATTTTGTATTATATATAAAATCTATCACATGTGAAAAAACAACTAAACTCTTCTTTGACAATATCTATCACTATTATAGATTGCTAATAGATATTATATCAAATAAAAGGATACAATTTATATCAAGATTTTAAAAAATCATTTTCAAGATATTGAAGGTGGATATAAAATTATCTTTAGCTTTCTATTCTCAAATTGATGGATAAATAAAATTGATAAATCAGATTTTAGAGCAATATTTAAAGTATACTATCAGTTATCATCAAAATGATTGAACAACTCTTTTGCTATTAGCAGAGTTTGTTTATAATAATTTGAAATATTCTTCTATTTAATAAATATCTTTCTTTGTCAATTATAATTATCATCTACAACTTGATATTTTTAACTTTTTAAAAGCTGAACATCTTATGGCAAAAGACTTGACAAATTGATTATAAGAACTATACGTAATAATAAAGTGTTACGGATATATGATTTATTCCAATAATTATCTAATTAATATAGATAGATAGAAGTAAATAAAAGTAGGTTAATTTGATAATATCTTATAGAAAAGCTTCTTAGAAGCTTCATAGATACAGATTCATCTTTATACATGTCTATAGGTGATTGATAGATTAAAAACTTAGCCAACAAGCTATCCACATGTTGTACATGTTGGTAGCTTGTGGAATAAGCTAAATATGTGGCATATATATAGAAAACTTGTCTTGCAAGTTTGACATGTGTTAAAATAAAAAGATTAAGATTAGAAGAGGAAAGGATGAAAAAAAGAAGGGATTGTGGTTCATTCCTTTTTATGTCTAATCTAATCTAAGTTGTTTCTTTTTACTTGTTAGGTTTTCTTCTATTTATCTTAGATCTACTTTATCTTTATTTTTTTCTCTCTTAGATCTAAACTTATATGTTGTGGTCTAAAATTAGAAGAAAAGTTGATAGAAAATTAGTAGTAAGAAGGAAGAATGGAAATTTACCTTGGAAAGTGAAATTTCTTCAAGTTAGTCAAAAGTAAAAGATCAAAGAGGTGGAAAGACATAGACTGAGAGGTCTTTTTGACCAAGAGAATAAAGAAGACCAACCAGAGATGACAAGGGAGGAGTGAAGATGTAAAAGGAAAAAAAAATAGAATAAGAGGAGAGAAGTGTAGGAGAGTAAGAGGGTGTTTTTGTGTATAAAGAGAGTTAGGAGACAAATTTGAAAGTGAGATTTGGTAGACATAATTTATGTAAGTTAAAAAAGAGATGAGTACAAGTTTGACACTCATTATGCTCTTTCAAAGTGACTAGGTTTAATTTCCAAATTTGCAAAGTTTGAAGGAGCATATCTTTGTGATTAGAGTAGCATTTTGAGCAAAATTTGTTGGAATTTGTATATATATGAGTCTATTAGGTTGTTTAAAAAATTATTTTCCATTGGAATTATATTCGAGGAGTTATAAGGAAAATTGTGGTCGGATCAAAAGTTGTTAGAAGGCAAAATTAAAGAAGAAGGATGAAGCCTATAATTCAAGTTTGAAGAGGATTTTTG
This sequence comes from Physcomitrellopsis africana, assembly GCA_036785485.1. Taxonomy (NCBI): domain Eukaryota; kingdom Viridiplantae; phylum Streptophyta; class Bryopsida; order Funariales; family Funariaceae; genus Physcomitrellopsis; species Physcomitrellopsis africana. The sequence goes on along the minus strand of JAWRVF010000186.1, from coordinate 51,085 downwards.
GAGCAATAATTGGAGAATGTTTATAACATGAGACAAGCTACAAGCCTACCAAATTTCAACACTTAGTTCTTCTTTAATAAAGAACAATAAAGAAGTGAAGCAAAGGGGGTCTAGAATTGAAGGCTACAAGGAGGGATAAATTTGACAACGTTGTCGTGTTGTGGTTCGCCTACTATGTGAAAAGATTGTACATGTATATTTAATGTACAATTTACTACATAGCTAAATGAGAGCCATATCAATGGACTTTTATTGCTTATAGGATGTAATTAGGTTGCTAGTTTAAAAAGGATCTATTAAAAGGATTATTATTAAGATTTATATGACCTTATTTTCTTTTTAGTAGTGACTTTTGAGGTTGATTTTATATTGATAATAACTTTTGTATATCTTAAGTCACCTTTGTTAGACATTGGTGATCCTTAAAATCTTAGTTTACTTCTTTTATTTGGTGCTTAAAACACAAAGTATGCAAATCTTATAAGAATAAGGGTTAGAAAAGGATTTTTAGTATAAAAAGGGTAGTTTGGCCATCCATGTGGATGAAAAGAGGTGGATGATATAAATCTCTATTCTAATTGGCCAAAAATCATGCCCAATGGACTTCAAGGAGGCTGCCCGAGGGTTTATTAGAAGTTAGGGTTTGTTTTTCGAAAAGAGTCGAACATCAGAGGCTAGGATCATAAGGTTTAGATTTTTGGATCTGGTTTAGGTGAAAATTTTGTGTGATTTGCACTTTTTATGAAGAAGTTATAGGCGCTCAAAGTTAAGGTGTTGATTTTGGACCTACTGTCACTCTTTTGGGTATAACTCATGTATATAGAGAGCAATCAAGGATTGACGATTGAGGTTGAAAAGGACACTTTTTTGGCTACACTTTGCATGCATGGCTTGATGAAATTTAAGCAAGGGTAGAGATATTGGGAGTTGAAGTCAGTGCTTACAAACTTAAAAGCAATAAGTGACCCACTTACATAGTGGTTAGATTTTGAGCTACATCTTATGCAATTTGATAGATTTTTGGCTCAAAATTTTCAAGAGTGTATATGTTTATGTCATAAGACTATGTGCAAAAATTTTGTGGCATTAGGATTTTTCGTTTGTGAGATATAAAGAAAATAGTGCTCAGGTGTCTCTGAGCTAGGGTTTTAAGCACTTGCTAGGGATTTTGAGATATCAGACGATTTGAAATGAATTTATGATTGATTCTTTCTTGTGGTGAAACTTAAGAGAATCATCTACACTCTAAAGTAAATTTTATAGGAACAAAATAGTTAGATCAAGAATTATTTAACTCTAAAGTTTAGCAAGAAATAAGTCCTTGCGGGTGAACAAAGTTTTGAAGGATTTTTGTGGAAATTTGAACCCTTTTTGTACAAACTTACTTGAATACAAGAAGGTTTATATATATAACTTCTCTTTTGTGAGATTTTTGTATTATTTGTCTTTTTTATTAAGGAAAAATCACCTGTTGGATTTTTGCCATCAAGTTTTAAGTAAACTCTCCATAGCCAGGCACCCAGTGTATTCCCCGATAGAAGGCCATGTCATACAACAATATGGTTCTCCCTAACCACAATAGCTATAATTAAAATATTTTTGGAATTTACTTCCTTACTTCCTTAAGTACCTTATGTCTAAATTTTGCTTCAATTGATATGATATCCTAGGAATTATGAGCACAATTAAAGGCGCGTCTCTAAAGGCATAATAGGTTAGGATTTATAAAGTATATATTTTTTTAATACAAATTCTTCAATTTTATGAACTTTTATGAATCTCATCTTGCACTTGAGAAACTAAGGGGACAAAAGACCCTGTGTTTCTTAGGGCTAAGACTCTCACCCCGACACCGCCATTTAGCTCTTAGATAGATAGTATATATAAAGACAAGAGTGAAGCCTTTTTCACTCTTGTCAACACCTTTCTTACTCTTAGTCTTATTTCAAGAGTATCTAGTCTTCTTGTCTTTAACAATAGCTATTCTAATTGTAATAATATTCCATCTTTGAGTGATTTTCTATTCTTTTAAATCACAAAAGAATGTATTAAAATTTTGTTCCTTTATGATTCATGTCCTTGACAGTTTGATAAGAGTATAGATTCATTATTCTTGTTTTGTGTTTGAGAAGTGAATAAATTATTCCACTTTTATTGTTACGTTTGAAGGTTGTGAACTATCCACCTTTAAATTAAAATTCTTTATTTTCTAATCTTTATTTTTTTCTTAAAAGAAAGTGGATCATGCCTCTTTGTAGAAAATTTTATTTGATATTAGAGATTGCAGATTACCCTCCTCTAATTTGAATTGTAAAGTTGTTAAGTTGTCTAAGATAGAAGAAAAGATCATAAATGCTATATTTAGTAAAAATAAGAATAGATTTGTAACTATTGCAGATCTTTAGGAGCTTGTTAAGACTCTTAGGATGAAAATTTCACGAATCACTAGTACCAATCATAGGAGCACTATTTCTATATTTATGGAAGAAGTCTAGAGCCTACACCAAGAAATTATACAATTGAAGGAAGCAAGTAAATCAGTCTTATAAGCAAATCCAAGAAGCTTTGCTCGTACAAACATGGAAGAGACAAAGATTAATATACTTGAGAAGTTTGATGGAACAAGATCAAAAGTTTAAAGATTTTTGTAACAAATCAAGTTTTATCTAAAATTGCATCTTTTTTAATATCCTAATAGATTTATTAAAATTGGATTTATAAGAATATTTCTATCTTGAAGTATTCTTTCTTGATTTGTAACTTTAATGGAAAAAGATTCACGATTTTTTTATGATTTGAATTTATTCCTCAAAGTGTTTACGGCCACTTTTGGAAAAAGTGATTAAAAGAGGATAATAGAGATGAAACTCTTATTTTTACAAAAAACATCACAGTCAGCTATAATATATGTTATAGAATTCCAAAACCTTGCAATGTGGAGTAGAAAAATAAAGCCTTTATGAATCAATTTCATTATAGATTGAAAGATAATATCAAAGATTTGTTATTAATAATATTAAAAGCAGATTCTTTGAAACAATTTATTGCTCAAGCCATTGTATGTAACAATCAATTATTTGAAAGACATCAAAAATATAAATTTGATTAGAGAGGATTAAATCAATTAATGACAAAAACTACTAAGTTTTTAGAAACTTATTTGACTAAGTTAGATCCAATACAAATTAATGTGGTATATTTTAAATTTCTCATCAAACAGGAAAAGATTCAATATTGCCAAAAGGATTTGTGCTTATATTGTAGAAAAGCAAAACAAACTACTCAATGTTGTCCAAAGAAGCAACACAATTACAAAATGAAGAGTATGGTTGCTAAAAAAGATAGTGTGTCAAAAAGTAAGTTTCTTCAACTATAATAGGATTTGTGTATACAACTGTAATCTTGATTATTTTTATAGTTTAATCTAAAAATCCATTAGTCAAGTAGACATACATAATTTTAATACATCTAAATCCTTACTAATAGATGCAAAAACTTCCATACATGCAACAAAAGAAGAATCATCTTTTGTTATATATGCTACACTCATTTTGAATGTTGAAAAGACTACAAGTGGTATTTTTAGCTAGTATCAAGATTTTCAAGAAATTTTTGAAAAAAATAACACAAATATTTTTCGGGAGCATCAATTTTATGATTGTTCAATTGATCTTCAAAAAAGAATTCAACCACCATTTGAACCAATCTATAATTTATCACAAAATGAATTAGCTGCATTGAAAGAATATATTGACGAGAATTTGGCTAAGAACTTCATACGCCATTTAAAGTCTCTAGCAAGAGCTCCTATCTTAATTATAAAGAAAAAAGATGAATTGCTGCAGATGATCATACATTATCAAGAACTTAATAAGATTACTATCAAGAATAAATATCTTTTATCTTTGATTTGAAGATTTCTTGATCAACTCAATTAAGCAAAGATCTATACAAAAATAGATGTACAAGGAATATACAATTTAGTCTATATTGATAAAGGTGATGAATGGAAGATTGTATTTTAAACTAGGTATAGACATTTTGATTATAATATTATGCCTTTTGGACTTATGCACCAACTGCTTTTCAACATCTTATGAATGATTTTTTTTGTAAATTTTTTAATGATTTTATTTTTTATTATTTAGATAATATTTTGATCTATTATAAGAATAGAAAAAAGTATGAACTTCATGTTCATCATGAGTTATAAAAATTTAGAGATACAAGATTATATTCCAAGATAAAAAAGTGTATATTTTACACTACTCAAGTTGACTTCTTAGGATATATCATTTCAAATAATGGTCTCAAGATAGATTTTAAGAAAGTCCAAATAATTATGGAATAGAAGTTCCAAGAACAGTAAGAGATGTGCAATGTTTTTTGAGATTTTTCAATTACTATAAAATCTTCATCAAGAACTTTTCTCAAGTTGTAATTCCATTTACACACTTAACTTATAAGGAAAAATTCAAGTAGAGTAAAGAAGCAAAAATATTGTTTGCAGTCCTAAAGATAGCTTTTATTTTATACCAATCTTATATTGCATCAACTTTTTTAAAGTATTTTTTTATAAAAACAAATACATTAGACTTTGCTTTAGATGCAATATTGTGACAAATGAGAGCAGATGACAAATTCCACCTAGTAATTTTTCATTCTAAGAAATTTTTGGCAGTAGAGATTAATTATAAAATCTATTATTAAGAATATTTTACAATTGTGGATTCTTTTCAAAAATAGTGTCATTATCTAGAAGACACTTTTAGTCTAGTTATCGTGTATACGGTGTCGTATGTTGTGAAGTCTTGCTTGAGAATGCTCCGGGCACCTGGTTGTGAAAGATAAAAGGAAAATACGCAACAATAACTAGTCCTAACTTTTCTAATCAATCTCTACACAATCCTTAATCATACCTTAATTAAACCCTAGTCAACCTTGATCAAATTCAACAAAATCCTAAAATAAACCCTACTAAACTCTAATCAATCCTAACAAATCCTAAAACAAATCCTAACTAACCTTAGTTGAATCCTAACCAAACCCTAAAGAAATCCTAAGGTAGTTTTAGAACCTCAACAACTACCAAAAAAACCATTGATTTTGATTGAAAATTTGCACATATCTTATTAATTAAGTTGAAAACAAGCATATTAAGTTTAAAGAAGATCTAACATCACAAAAAGAAGAAAAACCCATAAATTTGCATGGGTGACGGCCAGCCTCCTTCTCTAGTCTTGATGCCAATATTTGAGTACCTAAATCTCTGGTTTACACTATTCAATTGCTCTCAAATTTTGTATGTATGTAGAAAAACAAGTCTACTATCTATATACACAAATCACTCCAATCTAATTAGCAAATTGCTCAAGATCTCAAAAATCCTAACTGACCCTCAAAATCTAATTTCCAAGACCTTGATCTACTTAAACCTCAATTACTTACAACTAAACTATTAGATTTAATCTAAATTCATAGCATAAATTAACAACAATAATACCTAAAAATCCACAAATTTCCACCTGTGGATCTGCTACAAAACTTCTGAAATTGCCTAAAATATCAACCTTATTTTATTTCACAAAATCCCAAGTTGCCAAAAACAACCTTGACTTTGCAAAGCTATTACAAAGTCATTTCTTATTCAAATCACTTGAAATTAACTCCTATACAAAATCTTTTAAGTCTTCTCTCTAATTCCATCTTTTGATCTGCCAAAAAACTCTTGATTTGTCCTAGACAGCCGTTTTAGTAGCCAAAGGTCTGATTTCAACCCTGTCCTACAAACGGCCAACCCTTGGTTATCAATCTAATCTATCCTAGGGATTTTATAGCCCAATCCTATCCTCAACTTAATCCTAATATCAATCATGCTAGTGATTTATCTTTTTTACTATATTTTTATTATTTTATGGCCTTTCTAAGGCAATAAAGGAATTACTACAACCTAGAAGGTAAAATTACTAACTAATTCTTATCTACTAGCTATTAAGTGAAGAAAATAAACTAAGAGGCTTTCATTAAAACCTTGTTAAAATATGTTGAATTCTTATTGAACTAAGATAATAGAGTATTAATTAAAAAATCATTTTTAGTCATAACTTTACCATATAATCGTGTCACAACACGACAACAAATCACAAGAATCTCATATATTTCATGTCAACACGTGTATTGAATCGTCATCAAGCTTGTTGGAGTATATCTTTGTCAAGATCTAAGTTTATTATCACTTATCGGTTAGGAAAACAATAAGGTCTATCCAATTCTATTTTTAGATATTTTTATCTTATAATAAAAGAAGGAGATTTAGTTTTTGATCAACAAAGAATAATCGTCTTGAAATCGGAGCAATTTCATCGTTAAGTAATGAAATCAACATTGACTATTGATTCAACTTTTTTCAAGCAAGTTTAGTTAAGTATGTCTTCATACCCTCTTATTTATGAGATTAACAATAATTCATCTAAGTCTCATGATACTTTCAAGTTCAAAATCAAGAACAATCTACTCTATTTTGAAAGACATCTATATATTCCAAAAGATGAAACACGACTATATTATTGTGTTGTGGTTCAACTTTAATATATATATATATATATATATATATATATATATTTAATGTATAATTTACTATATAGTTAAATAAGAGCCATATTAATAGATTTTTATTAGCTATAAAATATGGTTAGATTGTTAGTTTAGAAGGGATCCATTAAAAGGGCTATTATTGAGATTTATACAACCTTATTTTTTTTTATAATGACTTTTGAAGTTAATTTTTATTTATAATAGCTTTTATATATCTTATATTACATTTGTTATACATTGGTGATCCTTAAGATCTTGCTTACTTCTTTTATTTAATATTTAGAATACATATTATGTAAATCTTATTAGAAAAAGGAATAAAAAAAACTTTTTGGTATAAAAGAGAATAGTTAGGCCATCTATATAGATGAATGAAGATGGATGATGGAAGTCTCTATTTCTATTGGCCAAAAATCATGCCCAATGGACTTCAAGGAGGCTGCCCAAGGACTTATTAAGAACTAGGGTTTATTTTTTGAGAGGATTCAAGTATCAAAGACTGAAGTCAGCAAGTTTGGATTTTTGGATATGGTTTTGGTGCAGATTTTATGTAATTTGGATATTTTATGAAGAAAATATAGGTGCTCAAAATTAAGGTGTTGAAATTATATTTATTGTCACTATTTTAGACATAATTTGCACATACAAAAAACAATAGAGAATCGGCGACTAAGATTAAAAAGAACACTTTTTTGGCTAGAGTTTTATATATGGCTTAATAAAATCTAAGTTGGGATGAAGGAGATATTTGGAGTTGAAGTCAGTACTTGTAAGCTAAAGGCAATAAATAACCCTATTTAACTAGTGGTTATGTTTTGAGCTATATCTGAGGGAATTTGATAAATTTTTAGCTCAAAATTTTTAAAAGTATATATGTTTATGTCATAAAATTATATACAAGAATTTAATGGCATTATAATTTTGGATTTATGAAATATGAAGAAAATAATGCTCGGGTATCTTTGAATTAAGATTTTAAGTGCCTGCTAGAATTTTTAAGATATCAGACAATTGAAAGCAAATCTACTATTGATTTTTTTTTTAATAAAGTTTAAGAGTATTATTTACACTTTAAAAAAAAATCATAGAAATTAAATTATTAGATGAAGAATTATTGAATTCTAAATTTTAAAAAGAAATAAATCCTTGTATGTGAATAAATTATTGAACGACATTATTACAATTTAAGCCTTTTATACAACCTAAAAGGATTCTTTAGGAGCCAAGACTTATATACAAATCTATTTGAATATAAGAAGGATTTTATTAATATATCTTTTTCTTTTGCAATATCTTTGTATTATTTATCTTTTTTATTAAGGACAAATTATTTATTAGAATCTTATCAATAAGTTAAGGATAATTTCTCCACAGCAAGGTACCTAGTGAATTCTTAGAAGATCATGCCACATAACAATATACTCTTGAAGCTTGTCACAACTTTCCTATAGCAGGATATTTTGGATATAATAAGACTTTGGAGCTAATATCAAAAGATTTTTGGTGGCCTCAAATATGAAAGGCTATTAAAGAATTTGTACAATCATGTGACATTTGTTCAAGATCAAAAACTCCTTTTCATTGATCTTATGGATCTCTCCAACTAGTACTTGTATCAAAACAACCTTAGTCTTCTATTTCTATGAATTTTATCACGGATCTTCCAAATTCAGATCTATATGACTCTATATTTGTGATTGTAGATCATTTCATTAAGATGTCTCATTTTGTATTATATATAAAATCTATGACAAATAAAAAAATAGCTAAATTCTTTCTTGATAATATTTATTATTATTATAGATTATCAAAAGATATTATATTAGATAGAGGGATGTAATTTGTATTAAGATTTTAGAAAATCTTTTTCAAAATATTGACGGTTGATATAAAATTATCTTTAGCTTTCTATCATCAAACTAATAGAAAAATAAAATAATTAAAACAAGTTTTGAAGTAATATTTGAGATGTACCATCAACTATCATTAAGATGATTGGACAACTCTTTTGCCATTGGCAGAGTTTTTTTATAATAATTTGATACATTCTTCTATTCAATAAATTCTATTCTTTGCTAATTATAATTATTACCTATAACTTGATACTTTTGATTTTTCAAAAGTTGATAATTCTATGGCAAAAGATTTGGCGAATCGGTTGTCAGAGCTATATGCAACAATGAAGGCACAATTAAAAGAAGCTTAAGAATGACAAAAGATTTATGCAGATGTCTATCCTAAGAAAAAGCCTCAATTCCATGTAGGCAATAAGATATGCTATTTTGTTATAATATTAAGATTATTTGTTTTTGTAACAAGCTAGATTATTGTAGGCTTAGATCATTTCCATTTTGTGAACAGATTAATTCAGTTGCTTATCGATTACACCTACCAAAATCTATGAAGATCCATCTTATATTCCATATATCATTACTTGAGTTATACAAAATAGTGGACATATAAGAAAAAAGACAAATGCTGCTACCTCTTATAAAAATCGATAATAATAAAGAATTTGAGCTGAAAGAGGTTTTATATTCAAAGTGGCATCAAAATTGGCTGAAATATCTTATACCTTGGTGCGGATATGATATTAATAAATACACATATGAGCCATTTAGGAATCTAGCAAAAACATCAAGAAAGTCAATACATTTTATTGATGATATCCATCAAATTCAAAATGAAGAGTCAATAAAATCTTTCAAAGATTAGAATATGTTGCAAATACAATTTGATGCATCTTGGACTTTTTCAATATATAATCACCGCTCTTCATGGAACTCGTTTCTAGAAGGGAGAATAATATCATGGACATATGATTTATTCTAATAATTATCTTGTTAATATGGATAGATAGAAGTAGATAAAAATAGGTTAATTTGATAATATCTTATAAAAAAGCTTTCTAAAAGCTCCATAGACATAGATTCATCTTTATACATATCTATGTGTGATTGGTAGGTTAAAAAATTGGCCAAAAAATTAGCCACATGTCACACATGTTGATAACTTATAGAACAAGCTAAGTACATAGCGCACATATAAGAAACTTATCTTATAAGTTTGACGTATGTCTTGCAAATTGAACATTTGTTAGAGGTCCTATAGAATATTGCCATGTAGTTCTTAGGTAGATAATATATATAAAAATTAAGCCTTTTCACTCTTGTGTCAAGGACATGAACTCGATGAAATCAAATGGACAAGTGAGACTTCTCTTATAAAATAGAAATAAAAAAATATGTATTCAATAGAAATTGGAATGGCTATTGTCAAAAGACAAGACAACTAGAGACTCTTGAAACTAGATTAGAAGCAAGAAAGAAGTTGACAAGAGTGAAGAAGGCTTCACTCTTGTCTCTATATATACTATCTAATTAGAAGCTATGTGGCGATGTTCTATAGGACCTCCAATATGTGTTGACTTTGAAGGCCACTTGCCTTAGCTTGCAAAGCAAGTTTTTTATATGTGCACCACGTAGTTAGCTTGAAGGACAAGCTATTAACATAAGTGGCACATGGTTAACTTGTTGACCAAGTTTCTAACCAAGAAATCAACTATGGACACCTATACGGTCAAAGCAGCGTCTATGAAGCTTCTAGGAAGTTTTTCTAGAAGATATTATAGAATTAACTTACTTTTATCTACTTTTATCTAATTCTACTTAATTATATAGGTAACTATGTGTATGTCTGTGACATTACCCCTCCTTTTAGGCACGAGTTCCACGAGGAGTGGTCGTTAGATGTTGACAAAGTCTAAGATGCGCCGGATTATATTTGCTACATACTCTAATCTTTGTTCTCTTCGAAGGTAATTAATGGGTCCTCTCAGCCATCGATAATGTCCCATTCCGGGGCGGGAAGACCACCCTGTTATTTGATCATTGTTGTGACCTTCATAACTTCCTTCAAATAACACGTTTGGAATACCATCAAGAGTTGTTCCTACCTCCAATAAAATCACCAAACATCGGGAGTCTCTTCCAAGGTCGTGATACCAAACACGTTGTATCTCGCCATTTATTCAAAGAAGAACATGTTGTTCTTGAAGATCTTCATCTCGGTTGCGTCATCTTGAAGGTTGTGACAATCGCAATGTCTCATCCGGCAAGTCAACAAATGAAGGCTTTTGAGTCGAATCCGCTGGTTGTTGATTCTCTATTTCCTTAGCGCCACAAATACAAAGAAATTACAAACAAGGTTAGAAAGTTGAATGTTATCTTGCCTAGATCTTGTTTCTTTTATAGGAGAGGTCTTCATCTTGGTTTTGATGGATGTCGTTGATGAAAGGTCTCCACCTTCCTTGCTGCATTTGCAAGATTCTTTGTCGGTTCCCATGTGCACTCATTAATATTGTATTTGCGCCAATGAATAAGATATTCCAACCTGTTTCGACGCCGCCTCGAATCTAAGACTTCTTCCACCTCAAATTCTTCACTGTTATCCACTTCCAGGAGGTGGTGGCATTTGTTTTCTTCCTTGTATATTTGTTGTCTTATATGGCTCAAGTAGAGACACATGAAATACAGTATGAATCTTCATAGACTCCGGTAGCTTTAATTGATAAGCCACTAGATTGACTTATTCACAAATTGAGAATGGTCCAAGCCTACGATAGTCCAACTTATCACAAGGACGAACAATCTTGATATTTTGACAAAGTAGCCATACCTTATCACCAACATGGAATTGAGGTTGTTGCTTGCGATAGACATCTGCATTGGTCTTTTGTCGTTCCTGAGCTTCTTTTAATCGCACCTTCATTGCTGCATGTAGCTCTGCCAACTGATTTACCAAATCTTTTGCCGCAGGATTATCAGCTTTTGAAAAGTCAAGAATATCAAGTCGTGGGTGATAACCATAATTGGCAAAGAAAGGTGTTTGTTGAGTAGAAGAATGTACCAAATTATTATAAGCAAACTCTGCCAATGGCAGAAGAGTTGTCCAATCGTCTTGATGGTAATTGATGGTATACCTCAAATATTGCTCCAAGACTTGGTTCACTCATTCCGTTTGACCATCTGTTTGAGGATGGAAGGCTAAAGATAGTTTTATATCCACCTTCAATATCTTGAATAGGATTCTCCAAAATTTGGATACAAATTGCGTTCCTCTATTTGATATAATATCCCTTGGCAATCCATGATAGCGATAGATGTTGTCAAGAAAGAGCTTAGCTGTTTCTTCACCTGTGATAGATTTTGTACATAGTACACAATGTACTATCTTGGTGAACCAATCTACAATCACGAATATGGAATCATATGAACTTGAAATTAGTAGATCTGTGATAAAGTCCATAGACATAGAAGACCATGGTTATTCTGATATAGGTAGTGGTTGGAGAAGTCTGTAAGATCGATGACAAGGGATTTTTGATCTTGAACAGACATCGCATGATTGTACAAACTCCTTAACTGCCTTCCACATTTGAAGCCATGAAAAATCTCTTGATATTAGTTCCAGAGTCTTGTTGTACCCAAAATGTCCTGCTGCAGGAAAATTGTGATGAGCTTCAAGAGCACATAGTCGTGCTTCGCCTTCTGGGATATACAAGCATCCCTCAAAGTAGAATAGATTATTCTTAAATTCAAACTTGGAAGTATCATGAGATTTAGATGAATTGTTCTTAATATCATGAACAAGAGGATCTGAGGACATACTTGACTGGATTTTCTTGAGAAAATTTGAATCAATGGTCAATGTTGATTTGATTGCTCGAAGATAAAATTATTCTGGCTTCAAGAGGGTCGTTCTTTGTTGATCAAAAGCTACATCTCCTTCTTTAGGAGGAAGATAAGAACGTCTAGAAAGGGCATCAGACAAACCCTGTTGTTTTCCTGGCCTATACGTGATAATGAACTCGAATCTTGACAAAGACATACTCCAACGAGCTTGACAATGATTTAAAACACGTGCTGATATGAAATACTCGAGATTCTTGTGATTCGTATATACGGTGACTGGATGGGAGGTGCCTTCTAAATAATGACGCCATTCTTCAAAAGAATCCACGATTGCAAGAAGTTCTTTATTATGGATCTCATAATTAATCTTGACTGCTGAAAACTTTCTTGAATGAAAAGCTATTAGATGAAGTTTGTCATATGTTCCCATTTGTGACAATACGGCATCCAATGCAAAATGTGATGCATCTGTTTCCATAAAGAATGCTTTAGAAAAGTCGACGCGATACAAGATTGGTGCAGAAGTAAAAGCTGTCTTCAAAGCTTCAAATGATGCTTCTGCTTCCTTGCTCCACTCAAGTTTTTCTTTACAAGTTAAGTGTGTCAATGGAGCTGCAACTTGAGAAAAGTTCTTAATGAAGATCCGATAATAATTGGAAAATCCCAAAAAACACTGTACATCTCTTACTGTCCTTGGAATTTTCCAATCTATAATTGTCTGAACTTTCTTAAGATCCATCATTAAACTGTTATTAGAAATGATGTATCCTAGGAAGTCAACTTGAATAGTGTGAAATATACACTTTTCCATCTTGGCGTATAATCCTGTATCTCTAAGTTTTTGTAACACACGACAAACATGAAATTCATATTCTTTTGCATTCTTAGAGTAGATTAGAATGTCGTCTAAATAGCAGACAACAAAATCATCAAGATATTCATGAAAAACGTTAAAAAGATGTTAAAAAGCAGCTAGTGCATTTGTGAGTCCAAATGGCATGACATTATATTCAAAATGTCCATACCTAATTCGAAATGCAGTCTTCTATTCGTCACCTTCTTTGATGCGGACCAAATTATATGCTCCTCATAGATTTATTTTTGTATAGATCTTTGCTTAATTGAGTTGATCAAGAAGTTCTGAAATCAAAGGTAAAGGATACCTATTCTTGATGGTAATCTTATTAAGCCCTCGATAATCTACGCACATCCGTAAGGATCCGTCTTTTTTCTTTACAAATAAGATAGGAGCTCCTGCTGGAGATTTCGAATGGCGTATGAAGTTCTTAGCTAAGTTCTCGTCAATATATTCTTTAAATGCAGTCAGCTCGTTCTACGATAAACTATAGATTGGTCCAAATGGTGGTTGAACTCCTGCTTGAAGGTCGATTGAGCAATCATAAGATCGATGCTGTGGAAGAATATCTGCGTTTTTCTTTTCAAAAACATCTTGAAAATCTTGATACTGGTTAGGAATATTACTTGTAGTCTTCTCAGTATCCGAAATACGTGTGGCATATATAACAAAAGATGGTCCTTCTTTTGTTGCATGTATAAAAGCTTTCGCACCTATTAGTAAGGGTTTGGATATATTAGACTTATGTATTTCTACTTGACTACTAGATTCTTGAGTTGAACTACAAGAAAAGTCGAGGTTACGAGAAATCCAATCTATTTGAGGATTATATTTTTCTAACCACGATAATCCTAAAATAATCAGATTTGAAGGGGATCTAATCACATTAAATATTATTACACTAGCATGTCTCTTAATTGCTACATCTAAAGGAACAGTCTCATGGGTGACATTTCTAGAAGATAACAAACGACCATCTATGACTTCTATGTGCACAGGTTTAGCTTTCTTGATTAAAACTATTTCTTATTTTTTGACAAAGTCTTCGTCTATGAAACAGGCTAAGGCTCCTGAATCTAATAAAGCAAAGACTTTGTGATTTTTAGGTCCTAATGATACTTCTATTGTAAACAAGGTGAGGGGTTTGAGGAGAGAATAGGACCTTTACAAGGTGTTGCACATGATTCCAACTGCACGGTCCCTATTGTAGCTGGAGAAATTTGTTTTCCAATACAGTGTCTTCTCTAGCAACCATACTTCTCATTTTTTGATTGCGTTGCTTCTTTGGATAATATTGAGCAGTGTGTTTAGATTCTCCACAATATAAGCACAAATCCTCTTGATGACGTCGAGTCTTTTCCTGCTCAGTGAGAGGTTTAAAGCATACTGCATCAATTTGCATTGGTTCTGGTTTAGCCAAGTAAGTTTCTGAAAACTTAGGAGTTGCTGTCATCAATTGACTTGTTCCTCTCTAATTGAATTTATGTTCCTAGCGTCTTTCAAATAATCAATTATCACATGCAATTGCTTGAGCAACAAATTACTCCAAAGATTCAGCTTTTGGCATTGTTAGTAACAAACCTTTGGCATTATCTTTCAATCCACAACGAAATTGGTTGATAAGGGCTTTATCATTCCACTCTACATCGCAAGCAAGATTTTGAAATTCAGCAGCATATGTTGTAGCTAACCGTAATCCTTGTCGTAAAGATAAAAGCTTGGTCTCTGCTACCCTCTCTCGGTCGCTTTCTCCAAATATAGCCATAAACACTTCAAGGAATGAATTCAGATTATAAAGAAGTCTTGAATCTTTTTCCATCAAAGGTGCAAACCAAGAAAGGGCACTTCCAAATAGAAGTGCACCTATGAATCCAACTTGGGTAAATCCATCAGGATATTGGAAAGGATGTAACCTTAAATAAAGCTTGACTTGTTGCAAAAATCCTCAAAATTTTGATCTTGTTCCATCAAATTTCTCGGGCATACTAATCTTTGCCTCTTTAACGCTTAAAGAAGCAAGATTTCTTGGATTCGGTTGGGAGGCTAATCTACTTGCTTCTCTCAGTTGTACAACTTCTTGGCGTAAGCTCTAGACTTCCTCCATAGGTGTTGGAATAGCGCTTCCATGATTACTATTGGTGATTCGTGAAATTTCCACTCTAAGAGTATTGACAAGCTCTTGAAGATCTGCAATAGTTGCAAATCTATTCTCGCTTCCAGTAAGTGTAGCATCCATGATTTTTCCTTCCATCTTAGACAACTTCGTAAATCTATAATTTGGATTAGAGGAGGGTAATCCGCAATCTCTAATATCAAACAAAATTCTTCCACAAAGAGGGGTGATCCACTCTCTTTTAGGAAAAAATCAAGGTTAGAAAGCAAATAGAGTCAATTCAAAGGTGGGTAGTCCGCAACCTTCAAATACAAAGAATAGAAGTGCGGTAATCCACTCATTTCTAATACAAAACAAGAACAATAAATCTTCACTCTTGCCAAACTGTCAAGGACAAGAACTCGATGAAATCAAATGGACAAGTGAGACTTCTCTTATAAAATAGAAATAAAAAAATATGTATTCAATAGAAACTGGAATGGCTATTGTCAAAAGACAAGACAACTAGAGACTCTTGAAACTAGATTAGAAGCAAGAAAGGAATTGACAAGAGTGAAGAAAGCTTCACTCTTGTCTCTATATATACTATCTAATTAGAAGCTATGTGGCGATGTTCTATAGGACCTCCAATATGTGTTGACTTTGAAGGCCATTTACCTTAGCTTGCAAGGCAAGTTTTTTACATGTGCGCCACGTAGTTAGCTTGAACGACAAGCTATTAATATAAGTGGCACATGGTTAACTTGTTGACCAAGTTTCTAACCAAGAAATCAACTATGGACACCTATACGGTCAAAGCAGCGTCTATGAAGCTTCTAAGAAGTTTTTCTAGAAGATATTATAGAATTAACCTACTTTTATCTACTTTTACCTAGTTCTATTTAATTATATAGGTAACTATGTGTATGTCCGTGACATCTTGTCAACACCTTTCTTACTCTAAGTCTTGTTTCAAGAGTCTCTGGTCTTTTTGTCTTTGGCAATAGTTATTCTGGTTGTAATATTATTCCATCTTTGAGTAATTTTTTATTCTTTCAAGTGACACAAGAATGTATTGATATTTTGTTTTTTTATGAATCATGTCCTTTACATAAAGGCACAATTAAAAGAAGCTCAAGAATGACAAAAGACTAGTGTGCATGTCAATCGTAAGAAACAATCTCAATTTCACATTGGTGACAAGATATGGTTATTTTGTCATAGTATCAAGACTATTTGTCTTTGTAACAAGTTAGATTATTATATGCTTTGACCATTTCTAATTTGTAAATAAATCAATCTAATTACTTATTAATTAAATCTATTGGAGTTATGAAGATCCATCTTTTATTCCACTCGTTGTTATATTATAATACATTTATGTGATAAAAAATATGAATAAGAATGATTTCTATTTAATATTCAATTATCTTAGTTCAATAGGAACTTAAGATACTTAAGAAAAGATTTATGAAAGTCTCTTAGATTATTTTCTTATTTTAATAGCTAATAGATAAAAGTTAGTTATTAAATTTTTTTCTAGGTTGTAGGAATTTTTTTAGTGCTTTTAAAAATCCATAAGTTAATAAAAATAGGATAGAGGAGGTAAATAATTAATATGGTTGATACAAAGATTAAGTTGAGGATAGGACTAAGCTTAAAAACCCTTAGAATGAATTGGATTGATATCTAGGGATTGAACATGTATGGGATAGGATTGAAATCAAATCTCTAGGCACAAAAACAGCCACAAAGGGCAAGATATGGGATCATTCAAAGATCAGCAATTAGGATTGAAGAGCTAGCTTTAAGCTAATTGCAAAGGCATTAGGCTTATTTTCAGAGGGTTTAGGAGGACTTAGCAATCATTATATAAAATCAGGGTTTGTATTGGGTATTAGGTTTTTATACAATAAAATTAGGGCCAACACTCTCATCTATTGTGTACAATTGAAGTGACATCTATAATTAAAAATTTGATAATATGTAGATAATTGAATGTGCTAAGACTTAGCAATTTTTTTTAAATAAAGTTAAAATTTATTATTTGGAATTGATGGTACAAGAAGGTAAGAAGGTTGAATTTGGAGTTTTTGATGGAACATTGGATGGTGCTTCAAGTAGATCTTCAAGTGGAGCTTCAAGTGGATTTTCTTCTAATGGACAAGGTATGTATTTGGATCCAAATATTGCAAATATGTTTCAAGCATTTACATTGTTTATACAACAGCAATATGACAATGATCGTAAAAAGGCTTTGGCAATCAAAGCTTTGCAAGCAGTATTTAACAAGATTGATCGTTTTGATGGAAGAGATAATTCTAAATATTTAAGATGTTATATGTGGAAAATAGAAATTGAGTTTCTAAAAAGGATATGATTATATTATTTTAGCTTATTGCAATGTCAAAGATAAAAAAAAATATACAATATCAATTATAGGACAATCTGGAAGTTCTAGGGAGACATTCTTTTACGCATTGAGAGATGAATATTTCTTAGAAGACTCTGATCAGGTCACTAAAAAATCATTTTTGGAATAGATTGAGCATCTTAATAAGAAATTGTAAGCTACTAAATTATTAAGAAAGTTTGAGAGGCAATATTCTTGGTTATCAAAAGTAGAAAAGATAACATTGGAACCAATCAAGGTTGAATCATTTCTTCAAATAGCTGATGGAGAATTATAAGAGAAGTTAGAAATTCTTCTTGAAGATAAAGAAGGAGATGAAAGATTGATAATAAAATAAAAAGAAGTTGAAGATATGGTGGGATTGCTTGCAATAAGGAAAAAAAAAAAATGATAAGGTTAATATTCAAAAAGTTGTGCAAGTACCTAAAATTCAAATATCTATTTCACGATCAATAATTCCTATTATCCAACTTTCAACAACTACATCAAAGAAAAAAGATGTAAGAATTGAAGATATTATATGCGAAATATAGGATCTTCAAATCAAAGTTGCAAGGCTTGAGGAGAAGACTTCTACAATGAATTCAAAAGCTACTTTTAAGAAAGAGTATCTCCAAAGATGTATTTGATGTAATGATGATTTTCATTCTTGAAAAGATTATGGTAAATTCAATAAAATGGTATAACAAAGCATTGTTTTTTGAAAAGATGAAAAAGTGGCATTAAAGGATATTGGTGATTTTTTCCAAATTAATTTTGATAAAAGAAGTATGAAAACTCTGATTAAGGATTATTTAGTAGCAAATGGAATTGCAATAATGGAAATTGCAAGTTATGGTGCTAGGATAGATGACGGTGGCAAATAAGATTTTTTGGAAGTAATTAATTAAGTGGATTTTGGTCTTCTGCCATTTCTACAATATATAAAAAGAAGATGCAACGAGAAGCTTTATTAAAGATTGCTGCAATAATTTATAGAATTATGAGTTGAAAAGATCTTGTAGAAGCTTTTTTAATACATGCCTATATTGCCAAGAGCCAACATGAAGCTTTGATAGAAGAAAAGAAAAGATATGATTCTATTGAAATAAGAGAAGAAAATTCTTCCAAGAGGCAAATTCAAAGAGATAAGGCTCATGACATACCTTCATAAGAATTATCAATAAAAGATGGCTTAACATTATTTTAAAAAAAAATCAAAGGACTCAGTAGAAAAAAATAAGTTGACAACTTACAAACTACTCTTTCATATTGAAGTGACAGCAAATTTAAAGGGGGTGCTTGAAGAGCGTATGATCAATGCCAAAGTTGAATTTATATTAAAGGAGATTTTGGGAATTATAAAGAAAGAATTCTATAATGTCATTATTGACAATATTAAGTGAAAGAGGCAATCAATAGATGTAGCTAGATGAAATCATGCTATTACTATACATGTATATGAGAATGAAGAAAATAAAATTGGTAATTGTTGTAAAAAATCAACAAGTAGAGGAAAGAGTCATAATCAAAGGACACGTTGTCGTGTTGTGATTTGGCTACCATGTGAAAAAATTGTACATATATATTTAATATATAATTTATTATGTAATTAAGTAAAAGCCATATCAGTAGATTTTATTGATTATAAGATGTGATTAGGTTGTTAATTTAGAAAGAATCTGTTTAATAAGACTATTAATGAGATTTATACAATATATTTTTTTTTTTTTGATAGTGATTTTGAGGTTGATTTATATTAATAATAACTTTTGCATATCTTAAGTTACCTTTGTTAGACATTGGTGACCCTTAAAATCTTAGTTTATTTCTTTTATTTGGTGCTTAAAACACAAAGTATGTAAATCTTATAAGAATAAGGGTTAGAAAAGGATTTTTAGTATAAAAAGGATAGTTTGGCCATCCATGTGGATGAAAAGAGGTGGATGATATAAATCTCTATTCTAATTGGCCAAAAATCATATCCAATGGGCTTCAAGGAGGTTGCCCAAGGGTTTATTAGAAGTTAGGGTTTGTTTTTCGAAAAGAGTCAAACATCAGAGGCTAGGATCATAAGGTTTAGGTTTTTGGATCTGATTTAGATGCAAATTTTGTGTGATTTGTACTTTTTATGAAGAAGTTATAGGCGCTCAAAGTTAAGGTGTTGATTTTGGACCTACTGTCAGTCTTTTGGGTATAACTCGCACATACAGAGAACAATCAAGGATCGGCAATTGGGGTTGGAAAGGGTACTTTCTTGGCTATATTTTTTATAGGTACTTTGATGAAATTTAAGCAAGGATGGAGATATTGGGAGTTGAAGTCAGTGCTTACAAACTTAAGGGCAATAAGTGACCCGCTTACATAATGGTTATATTTTGAGCTACATCTTATGCAATTTGATAGATTTTTGGCTCAAAATTTTCAAGAGTGTATATGTTTATGTCAAAAGACTATGTGCAAAAAGTTTGTGGCATTAGAATTTTGGATTAGTGAGATAAAAGGAAAATAGTACTTGGGTGTCTCTGAGCTAGGATTTTAAGCACTTGCTAGGAATTTTGAGATATCAAACGATTGGAAATGAATTTCTGGTTGATTCTTTCTTGTGATAAAATTCAAAAGGATTTTCTACACTTTAGACTAAATTTTATAGAAATTGAATAGTTAGATCAAGAGTTATTGGACTCTAAAAATCAATAAGAAATAAGTCCTTGCAGGTGAATAAAGTTTTGAAGGGTTTTTGTGGAAATTTGAACTCCTTTTGTACAAACCTACTTGAATACAAGAGGGTTTATATATATAACTTCTCTTTTGTGAGATTGTTGTATTATTTGTTCTTTTTATTGAGGACAAATCACCTGTTGGATTTTTGCCATCAAATTTCAAGTAAACTCTCCACAGCCAAGTACTCAGTGTATTCCTAGATAGAAGACCACGTCATATGACAATGTTTTGATGATGAAAGTGATAAGAAGAAAGAGACTTTGAATCATTTTATTTTAAAGCATTGGGCTAGAGCAACTATAGAGACATTAGTGAAGATTGGAGATATGGATGAGCGGATTGTTGCTTTGATTGACCATAGTTTGAAGATAAATCTTATATCTAAAGATCTTTACATAAAGCAAAAATAGCCAATTATTATAGAGCATGGATGGATAATATGGACAACAAATAATACATGAAATGAATTGTATGGTACTTGTCCATATGTAAAAATATGGATTGATGATGTTGCAATGGAATAAATTTTTTTTATTCAAGATACAACATCCTATCTTCTTATTTTGAGACAACCATATATTATTGCAGCTCGGATGGAAACAGAAGTGCTTAATGATGGTTTAGCTTATATACACATTTATAGTCAAGATAGGAGAAGAACAGTATAGTTTTATATGATGCCTCCAAATCATGAACGCAATTGAGACAACTTTAAAGAAAATCCATTACCAAGGGTTGTTGAAGAATTTACGGGTTTTTAAAGAGTACCACTATAAAGTGGAATTATAGAGGTACACAAGAGGAAGTATTCTTGCAAGATGTAGGTGCCTTTGATATAAGTTTTATTGATATTTTTGAAAATAGAAATATTATATATTAAAAAAAATTTAGATTCAAAAAAAAAAAAAAAAAAAAAAAAAAAAAGACTATGTGATATTGGAAACATTAAGGAATGATGAAAGGATTTTTAGTATTTATGAAGAAAATGGATTGGAAGATTCTTTAGAATTGATTGCATTAATTAGATTAAAAGATGATGATGATGTTGTATAAATTCATTCAAGAGAAATTTATTCTATATTTGAATCTTTTCAAGTAGTAGAGATTATGGTTGAAACAAAATATAAGACAATAGATAAGAAGGTGAAAGCTATTGTCGGATCTTTGCTAGAAGATTCTAAAGAACAGATGAAAAAAGTATCAAGAAAAAAGAGTTTAAGGGATCCAAGGAATATTAGACACAAGTTCCCTAAAGAGGCTTTTGAAGAATTGAAGATTGATTTTGATGGTTCTTTTTTGCCAAAGGAAATTGAGTACTTCAAAGAAATGTTAACAAAATGAGATAAATCATTTGCCTTTGAATTTCATGAAATTGGGTATTTACATCCAACAGTTGTAACTTCCATGGTTATTTTTACTATACCGCATGTACCTTGGAATTTGAGACCAATTCTAATACCAAAGGCACATTTGCCAAGATAAAGATAAAGATTCTAGAGCCCTCTTTTGTATTATATTCTAGTTGATGGTTTATAGTACCTAAGAAAAATGGATCATTATAATTTTCTCAAGATATACAATTAATAAATTTAGTGACTATGAAGAATGCAGGAATTAGACCAATAGTGGATGAATTTGCTGAAGTATTTGTAGGAAAGGCAATTTATTCAATGGATGATTTATATTCAAGCTATGACCAATTTTAACTTGCAATGGAGAATAGAGACATGAAAATGATGAGAACACCATTTGGACTAATTCAAATGTGTACTCTTCTTCAAGGTGCTAGTAATTCAGTAGCACATGTGATAAACAAGATGAAAAAGGTATTGAGAGATTTTATTTTTGAGAAGACTATGCCTTTTCTAGATGATATTCCTTAAAAAAAAGTGCAAAGAAGAAGACAAGCTTGAAACTTTAGATAAGAGAGGATGTCGCAAGTATGCTATTAATTATAAAGAAGATTATAAAAAGATATTGACTTGGCTTGAAGAAGTTTATCTTATGTTATCGGATATAAAATCTATATTTGGAATATAAAAAGTTATAATTATTAGACATTTATGTAGATTTTATAGAAAGAAACCGGATCCAACCAAGGTTGATGCAATTGGGAGAAAGAAAAAAATTATAATTCTTTAACATAAGTGTAAAGGTTTTTGGATGCATGTATATTTTATCATACTTGGATTCCTCACTATGCTCACATAGCAAATCCATTGTATGAATTATTATGCAAAGGTCATAGATTTAAATGGAAAAAAAAAGTATATCAAAGCAATATAAAGATTGAAGGATTTATTGACATCACCTCTAGTATTGAAAAAAATTAATTATAAGTGCAATAGACCAGTAATTCTTATGGTGGATACTACTCCAATTACTATTGGATGGACCATAGGTCAAGATGATTCAAATGAATACAAATTTTCAATTTGATTTGGAGCTAAGGTTTTAAGTATTTGCCAGCGTGCATATTTACAAGTGAAAAGGAAATTATAGGGAGTTATTTTTGCTATAGAAGCTAAAAAAGATTACTTAATTGGAGCAATAGTGGTGATTGAAATAGATTGTTTGTCTTTAGTTGGAATGATTATTAATCCTACAACACCGAGTATTACAATATTGAGATGGATTGCTTATATCAAGTCATTAAATGCAAAATTTAGACATGTTGCAGGAAAAGACAATCCAATATCAAATATGCTATCTTGAGTAAAATATGATAGAGAAGATGAGATAATTGAGGATATTGATGATGTGAGTACAAAATTTTATTCAATTTGACAATTGAACAAGAAAAATAATCCATTTCATGAAAAAAATTATGAAAGAGAGTTATTAGATATTAATATTATTTAAGTATATTAATTAAGTATATTGATTGGTCAATTGAAAAATTTAAAAAAATCAAAAAAAAAACATACAAGTTCATATTACAAGGAAGATTTCTATGGAAGAGGCAAAAATCAAACATTGGAATGCCACATCAAGTAGTAGTATGAATCGTCAAAACAGCTCAATTCTTTGTTTTTACCTAAAATCAATCAAAAATCAATAATTAGGATAAATTTAGGCTAATTAGTATTTATTGGTGGCTAAAATCCTTATTAAATTATTATTTTTATCAAATAGATGTTCATACTATTCTAAAAAATAAGCTTGATATATTAATAGAAAAATTAAATAAAAATAAAGTAGATTATCTAAATTTAGTAATAAAATGATCATTTAAAGTTAAAATTAATTATTCCAGCCTAACCTATTATTAAAAAATAATAAAATTCCAAAAGTTAGAATTCTATGAATTTCAATAATTTTTTAGAATTACCAGCTTCTAATTATTATAAGTCAAAATTATTTAGCAATTGGTGATTTTAATCACCATATTAAAATATATCTAATTGAATAAAATACTATGAATTTATTTAGATTATTATTATTCATCTAAGTTTAGATTAGAAGGTAGTAGTAAAAGTTTCTTGAAGTATTTTAGTAAAATTACAATAGTCAAAAGTTGTAACTAATAAATTGATTAAAATTATACTTTTGAACTTAGATTTGGACATATGAGTAGTCAATCCTAAGATAAAATTGTGTTTTAAACACATTGGTGGTGTTAGTTTTGCTAAAAAGATAGTCTATTCTTAGTTATAGGTAAATTCAGTCCTAAAATTGGGCTTAGACTTAAGGTCATTTTGGGCCTTTGATCTTAATTAGGAATTTGTAGTTTAAGGGTGGGGATGTGGCCGCCACCCCTAGGCCACCTTGTTCTTGGTTAAAAGGAACTTGGATGGCCATTCTTGCTCTCTTTCATCTTTTTGTGGCAAAGCCCTTGAAAAATTGTGGATTCTTTCTAAAATGTGGATTCTTTTGTTCTAAGTTGGGCTATGTTTCATTTGCACATAACTTCTAGTAAGAATAGAATTAGGATTTGAATTTTTAGAAGATAATAGGACTTTTTGTTTTTTTTTAAAGACATAATGCACGTGTCATTTGAATCAAGGACAAGGTAGTGGATGCCATTTTAGTGACAAGGTATTTTTTGCCCCTTCAACTTGAAGTTGTGACTTTGGAGGACAAGATCTAGAGTGTCAAGAAGAATTTGAAGGTAAAACTTATTGGAAAAGAAGCGCTCTGAAGCCTAGTTTTTGAGAAGCTAAGGCTTATTCTTAATTGATCAAAATCAAGGCAATGGAGGCCATTTTAATAATAGAATATTTGCTATGCCTTTCACTTAAAGTTGTGACTTTAGAGGACAAGATCTAGAGCGTCAAGAAGAATTTGAAGGTGAAACTTATTGAAAAAGAAACGCTTTGAAGTTTGATTTGTAAAAAGCTAAGGTTTATTCACGGACAATCAAAGACAATACAGTAGCGGCTGTTTTAGTAACAAGAGATCTATTAGAAAATTTAAAGCACCAACTTTGAAGAGCAACATCTTCCAAATTAGAGCGAATTTGGAATTGGATTTTTTGATAGTGATAGAGTTTAAAGTTATATTTTAAAGAAATCTAAGCACGCTTAAATCCAATTAAGGTTGAGGCAACAGTAGCTATTTTAGTGAATAGGGGTCAATTCCTTGGATTAGAAGTATCACTTGATTTTGTTTTCATTTTTTTTACACAGTTGCTTGTGATTTCCTTCTAGCACATTATTGAATAATCTTGATATTTATTATCAAATACTTCTTATATTAATTTTTCTTCTTTATCCTACTTCTTTATTTTTTATTTTTACTTGGAAGTCTTCTACTATATTTTTTACTTTTTTGTTTCACTTTTACCACCAATTAAAGTTTATACTTTTTATTTTTATTTTTTTATATTTTTTACTTTTATATATATCTTTTATCTTTTATCTTTTTACTTGTCATTTTTATTTTAATCTTTAATATTTTATTTTTTATTATATATCTTTTATCTCTTCTTTTTACCTTGATTCTTTTATTTTTTTCATCCATCTATAACACTAATGGTGCATTGTCTAGAAAACAATTAGATAATAATACTACAAATATTAATAATAAAAAAAATCTTTAAAAATATAAAAATACTAATTTTTTTAATTCAATCAAATAAAAATATAAAAAAGTATTGTACTGAGTTTTTTTGATTCATATAATGGTGCATTTGTCGGGAGTTGAACCTTATAAGTCTTAGCATTACTTGAAAGGTGATTCTTAATTGTTTTGTATTTTGCAAGTACTTGTATAATGGTGTTGATTTTTGATACAAGTTGCATATGAAGAACAGTTGTAGTCCAAATGGAGCTTGGTGTAAAGAGGTGGAATATTGACATTAACTTGTTTCATGGTACATCTATCTTTCGTGATTTAATTCATATATAATTGAACCAAAGAATCAATTCATTCTCACCTTCTTAAAAAATCAAGTTTAAATCTTATGATGCCAATAATAGTAGGAGGGTGAATGAGAGTGAGACATAAATCCGACATCAAAGTGGTTAGTACATGGCTCTTGTTGAACCTTCTTCATTCTTTATACTTGGAATTAACTAGGAGGCTAAGGGATGAAAGGCTCTGGCCCTCCCACATAATTGTAAAGTTGTAATGAGCCCTTTAGTTGATAAGGGAGGCCTAAGTGATTGGGTATGGAACAAGTTTGCGCCTCTTTTTTCTTCCAAAGTGGTTTATCAACAAGGCCATGAAGTAAATTTTTTTTTTTTTTTAATTCTTGTTGGATGCTTGTATATTTGATTGGAATTGGTGTTGATGGAAATTCAATAGAGTTTGATGGAGCTATGGTAGAATGTAGGGGTCGTGATAGAAAGGAACACGGCATGACATAAATTTTCTTAACTTCTCTCATGGCAGTAGGACAAAAATTTAAAGAGACTAATTAGAATTCTTAAAAATGCCTAAGATATACAAAACCTAGCCATTTCATCTAATCTATTAGTGGATTCCCTTTTAAAATCGAGACATTATAGTTTTGAATTAAAATTTGAAGCCTTACACTCATGATTGAAATAAAATTGATCATTTAAAATTAAAATTAATCTCTTATATATATATATATGAGGCTAACAAGTACCAGATTGATTAGAGATGCAACCAGGTGAGTTACTCTTCATGGTGTATGTGCTAAAAAGAAATAAAAATAAAGTTTCTTGTTCAGTAAATTAATATTTTAAATCTAATAGTAGATAATTCTCCATTTATAAATTTTAGAAGGAAAGGAATAGAGGGACGTCTCCTTCTTGTCTTGAAAACAAATTCCTTTTGAAATTGGTAGAAAAAGGTCACTCCTACCCTAGGTCGTCTCATATAACACTTGGTGAAGGAAGGTTAAGTAAGAGGTGATTTACATACTTACATTCTCTCACTAGGTGTTGATTGCTTGTTTATTGCCCATGAGGAGGAAATTGAGCATCTAAGTAGATTGCAGGTATCTTTGGTAAAGAACCTCTAAAATTTCAAATCAATATCGTAACTTAATGGAAGTGTTACATATCTGTGGATGTAGAATGAATGGAATCATTCATATTAAAAGTTTTTAAGAATCTAGATGAAACCTAGAACGCAATTAAGTAGATTAGAATTAATACCTCTATTAGATAATATAGATTGTTTAAGCTCTCCTTGTATATCAATTAGAACAAGAGATAGAACCTCTTCAATTCATCAAACAAACTCACATCCATCACTTCAATATTTCAACTTTAATAATAGAGAAGGCCATCAACATGTTACTAATTTACTACAACCAAGCTTAGAACTAGTTATTGCCACTTCGGATTTGCTTATTTTAAGGTAGAAATCCTACTTCACTTTTAAATTACTTTTAGAAGATGGATTTGAATCTCATCTTCTTATTGAGTGGTCTCAAAGTCTAGCTAATTTACAACCAAACTCGAGTACCATCCGGCTAAGTGATTTTGACTATACAACTATAGCAGAATTAGCCATTAATCTCTTAGTCACACCAAGGGGCCTTCCTACTATTGTACTTGGAGGTTTAGTGCCAATTAATGTACTTTCTAATTTGCCAAAGTTTTATAGGACCAAAATAGAAGATCCATTATACTATGTAGGGTGGTATATCAAAATCTTAATTAATTTTCTAGTTACCAACCTAGGATATTACCTTCTGTGGTTTTCCACCACTCTACAAGATAAAGCATATGAATGGTATTGAAACCAATTTGAAAGAACCTATATCACCTAGGAGAGGCTCCAACAAGAATTCTTTAATAAATTTAGGGTTAAAGTAGGTCAAAGTGTTGCATTATAAGTACTAGTGACAATCAAATAAGATAGAGAGGAAGATATCTCTTCCTACATTCATCATTTTGAGCTAATGTGTTCAAGATTTGTAGGTGATATGCTCAATGATGATACAATAAAATAATATTTCATCTAAGGATTTTATAAGACCTCTATTTTTAGATAAATTTTAGATAAGTCCTCCACAACCTTAATAGAAGCCAAGACAACTGCCAAGTAAGTAGAAAACATAAAAAAGGAGTATGATAAATTGTAGAGGAGAGAAGATGAGTCTATTCTTCTTTTTATTTCTATTTTCCATAAAGATGAAAAATTAGAGGTTGTCCCTCTTACTCCTATATCTAGTCATAATATTTCTTTAGAGACATCAACAAAGGTCTTTTCTATCCCCTTAGCCATAAAGCCACCTCTTCCTTTGTTTGCCTTATTTCCACCTATAGAGGATGTTAAGCTAGATGCTATGAAGAAGGAATTATAAAGCTATCTACAAGGATTTAAAGATGATATCATGAAATAATTATAAGTATTAACTAAATAGATGGTAGGATTGGCTAAAAACTAGAATCCTAACCTTCTCCCTCCTCCAATTGAGTCAAGAAGACATTCTTTAAGCTTATGGTGCACCTTATGTGGGCAGTTAGGGCATATAGTTCAGTTTTGCAATACAATGCTTTTATTAAATTAGTAGATGTAAGAGCAATAGGTGTTCGTATCCCTGCATAGAAATCAAAACTTTCAGGGCCCTAACTATGGACAATAAGATTATCAGTCAGCCAATCAAGATTTTAGAGCTCAAAATAGATAAAGATACAAGTTCTATGCTTTTTATAACAAGCAACATCCACTTGATCAGTATTGGGTAGAAAATCACGTAGTATGCAGCAAATGTAGTGGCAACCATCCCACTGGCATGTGTAGGAAATCTGATAGGATCATTTCTTTGCCGTCGCTTGCAAACAATTATGTGTAACAAGTACATGATAATTATAGAAGTGCTAGACAGCTTCTTAACCATAATATCTTGAGGCCATCAAGTCTGTATTATGACTACGATAACAATAGACAAAACCAAAATCCTCCAGTCAAGCTTTAGACCAACATTGGATTCATTCTTTTAAATCAAAATCAAAATCATAGTCAAGTTTTTCAAAACCAACCACGTATTGGTCAGGGCTCTCAAGATGGTAGGTTCATAAATCAAACTAGTAGTGAAGTGGTAGATCTACCCTCCACTTGAACTGTATCAACTATAGTTTATCTCCTTTCAAGGTGCAAAAGCCACCTATCATGCCACCTTTAGCAATTATGACTAGATCTAAAGCTAAAATACCACCGATATAAAAAAAAGAGGAAACTGATATGGAAAGCCCACATGAGTTCTTAGATGTAGAAAAAATTGCTCGATAAGAGATCAAAGTAAGCAACAGAGCAAATAAAATACTTGTAAATCTTGAACTTTTAATGGAAAACTTTTTTATTCCAATTGAAAATATTGAGGCTGGACTTAAAACCAATCTTGCTAACAAGATATGGGAGGACCTAAGAATTTTTGAATTAGAGACATTACAATTATTTAGAGCCAAAATAAAATATGCGATAGGCTCATATGATTTATGGGCACATCTAAGTAGCCTAAAGGCTGATAATTCTTTGGTACAGCTCTTAGAGATTTCACCTATTATAAGAAAAATGTTAAAAATTGAAATTCTCATAAAATATTTAAAAAAAAAATCAAAGGTTAAAGTAGTTCCAAAGATGCAATCTAATAAGAAGCCTATAGATATGAAGGTAGAATAAATTGACGTTTGTATTGTAGATAAAATTCTACCAAATACCTTAGTAGATGGAAGAAATGGCCTAAACATTATATCTTTGCAAATCATGGAAAAAATAGGCCTTAAGATTATTGTCAAGGACATACTTATTAGAACCTTCTAAAATATTTTAGAAATTTTCTAGAACTCTCTAAAACCTTCCAAAGCCTTCTAATATCTTCCTAGTTAATAGAAGTTACTTGAGAAGCTTCCTAGATAGGAGTATATATTGGAGTCGAGGCTGAAGAGTTCTTCAGTCTCGACAACACATCTCTTGGAGCTCTAGCTCACCTCTCTGGTGTTATTTTTGTACTCATCTGATTAATCCAATTCCTGCCAGTTCTCCTGCCAGTTCTTCTTGAACTTCTTATTTAGACTTCAAGTTTATAGTTTGTGTCCGTGACAGTTTGTCGAGACTACTCTCACTTTGGATATCAGAGTTAGTTCCTTCTTGTTGGAGTGTGGATTATCCCTCTTCTTGAAGGTACACTAGTATTTTAGAGGTTGCAGATTACCCTCCTCTAAATTGATATCTTTTTGTCATAATATTGGAGTCTTATTCTTCTTGGAGAGAGTGGATTACCCCTCTTCTTGAAGGTCTTAAGGCGTTTTAGAGGTTGCGGAGTACCCTCTTCTAAACCAATATTTCCTCCTTGTAGAAACAATTACTTCCTTTCTCTTAGAATGGTTGGAGGTCAAGACATTAATATGAGTGAAAGTTTGGAGTCCAAGATGGACGCCATTATGAATGCTCTT
Organism: Physcomitrellopsis africana; assembly: GCA_036785485.1. Classification (NCBI taxonomy): domain Eukaryota; kingdom Viridiplantae; phylum Streptophyta; class Bryopsida; order Funariales; family Funariaceae; genus Physcomitrellopsis; species Physcomitrellopsis africana. The sequence continues at coordinate 20,916 of JAWRVF010000186.1, read as the reverse complement.
GCTATGTTATCACAGAGAACTACAGTGATGGAAGGAGTCTTTGCAAGACTTCATAATGATGGAGCATCCGGAAATAGCACAATCTGGGCTTCATCAGCCTCGAGTTTTTGCACTAGAAGAAGCAGTTTTACTTGTGGTTCAACGAGAACCATTACTTCCACAACGAAAGAAACCTCGTATTAACCTTTCATACAAGTTTGATGGCACACGCTCCAAGTTTTGAGGTTTCATCAATCAAATCAAGTTAATAACAACTGTACAACCCGAGTTAATAACAATTTCCTACCACAATACGGCGTTATCCAACGGAGGAATCATGCGTTGGATTGGTTGGAACTTTGCTTACGGGACAAGCTTTATCGTGGTTTGCTCCTCTATTTGAAAAAGGATCACCGATTTTGAACAACTTTGAGACTTTTTTGGAGGCATTTGCAAAAGCATTTGGCGAGCATGACAAGGCTCGGTGGGCTACAACAAAAATTTGATCACTACGACAAGGGACTTGCTCTGCATCAATCTATGCATCGGATTTCAGGCAATTGGCATGCGACATCAATTGGAATGAAGAAGCATTGATGAGCCAATTCTATTGGGGTCTAAGGGACGACGTGAAGGATTTGTTATTATCTCTTCCTGATCCACGAATGCTCAACGAAGCCATTAGCCAAGCTGTAAAGTGCGATAACCGCCTATTTCAACGTCGCCAAGACCAACGCTCCAGACAATATACAAGTCATTGCGGGGCAATTATATTGGCAAGTAGCCTAAATTCACAAGCGGAGACAGAGGACATGCAGATTGATGTGGTATATATCAAATCCCTTACTCCAGAAGAAAAGAAGCAGCGTATGGAGAAAGATTTGTGTTTTTATTGCGATGGAGAAGGCCATAGAACTGGAAACTATCCAAAGAGGCAAAATGAATGTGACATCAAGAATAGAGTCGTTAGTTAGGGCTTGAGGATGCTGTTAGCCAGAATGGTGGTGAATGATCAAACTTAGGTTCCACTCTTTTACCATATTTCCGTTGTTTTTACAATGAGGGATTTGTTTTTTGGTCAAAGAAAAAATCTTTCAAAGAAAAACTAAAAACCTTAGCCTTATTAGATTCAGGAGCATCTGCTTGTTTCTTAGACCAAGAATTTGCTAAGCATCACAAAATTCTCCTAGTACAAAAATTCAAACCTATTCACGTAGAAGTAATAGATAGACGACCTTTATTATCTGGTAGTGTCACCCATGAATCAGAACCTATAGAAGTGATGTTTAAAGACCATAATAATTATATTATTTTCAACATTATTAGCACTCCGTCAAATCCTATTATTCTTGGTCTTTCTTGGTTGGAAAAATATAATCCATCCATAGATTGGAGGTTGTGGAGGATAACATTTTCCATAGAACAACCTGAGGACAAGCCTAGAAGAAGACCCCAAACCAAAAAATCCTTGTTCATTGGAGCAAGAATATTTGTAAGATCGTGCAAAGAAGGCACACCATTGGTCATTTATGCCGCTTCAACTAGTGGAGAGCAGATTTCAACAGTAGGAATACCGGAACAATACAAGGATTTTGAAGACGTGTTCCAAAAGAAGAATGCTGACATGCTACCAGAACATCGACCATATGATTGTGCCATAGAATTGCAAGAATGACCCCTTTTTGGCCAATCTACAACCTATCGCGGACAAAAGTTGGTTGAGTTGGCAAATACATTGACAAACCTGTAAGAACTTTTATTGTTGAATTTCAAAATCGCTAATAGATTCATGCTGAACGGGATGGAGAAAGGATGGCCCACTACGGATGTGTATGGACTATCGAGGTCTCAACAAGGTGACAAAGAAGAATCGCTATCCATTACCTTTGATCTCTAGTCTTCTGGAACAACTTGGATGCAAAGATCTTTTCAAAGATTGATCTAAGGGACGCTTACAACCTTGTGCAAATCAAAGAAGGAGACGAATAGAAGATAGCTTTTCGTACAAGGTATGGTCATTTTGAATATAATGTCATGCCATTTGGTCTTACCAATGCTCCGGCAATTTTTCAACACATGATGAACGATATTTTTTGAGAATATCTAGATAATTTTATTATAATTTATCTGGATAATATCTTGATATTTTCTGAGAATGAAAAAAAGTATGAGAAGCACGTTCATTTGATACTCGAAAAATTATGCGAGCAAGGACTCTACGCCAAGTTGGAGAAGTGCTTATTTCACCAAACTGAGATGGAGTTTTTAGGATTTGTTTCGACTAGGGAAGGCTTGAAGATGGATCCCAAGAAGGTGGAAGCAATTGTGTCTTAGGAAGTTCCAAAAATGGTTAGAGACGTACATTATTTTCTCGGCTTTGCTAACTTCTATCGGATCTTCATTAAGAATTATTCTCAAATTGCTGCTCCACTCACTCGATTAACATGTAAAGATAAGCTAGAATGGAGACCTCTAGCAGAAAAAGCATTTCAAAATCTTAAAACGGTATTTACTACGGCTCCAATCTTGGTACATCCAAACTTTGCAAAGGCTTTCTATTTCGAAATCGATGCTTTGGATTTTATTTTAGAAGCCATACTTTCACAGATGGGCATCGACAATAAGCTTCATCCGGTTACATTCTATTCACAGAAGTTTTCTGCGGCTGAGATCAACTACGAGATTCATGATAAAGAACTCCTTGCTATAGTGGATTCTTTCCAAGAGTGGCGTCACTTCCTCGAAGGAGCTGCGCATCCGGTGACCATATATACGGATCACAAGAATCTCAAATATTTCATGTCTGCTCGGATTCTAAACCATCGTCAAGCTCGATGGAATATGTTGCTATCTAGATTTGACTTCGTTATTACTTATTGGCCTGGAAAGCAGCAAGGACTATCCGATGCCTTATCAAGAAGATCATATCTTGCGCCGAAGATTGAAGAAGCAGCGCTTGATCAACAGTTTACGACATTATTAAAGCTAGAGCAATTCAGGATTTGTACTACTGTGGTATCAATTGATGCTGACTTCCTCAACCACGTACGTGCTGTAATCATTGAAGATCCAATAGTCCTTGATATTAAGCAACGTATCAATGATAATAAGTTCAAGATTGAAGGAGATCTCTTATACTTTGAGGAGTGGCTATATATCCCAAAAGGGCCAGTACGACTTCGAGTCCTTCAATCTCATCATGACTTTCCTACTGCGGGACATTTCAGATTCAACAAGACCTTGGAACTCATTTCCCGAGATTTCTGGTGGCTCCAAATGTGGAAGGATGTGAAGGATTTTGTCCTCTCTTGTGACATTTGTTCAAGATCCAAGAACCCTCAACATCGCCCTTATGGACTTCTACAGCCATTGCCTATTCCGTGTCGTCCATGGTCTTCAGTTTCCATGGACTTTATTACAGATCTGCTGCCATCGAATTCATTTGACAGCATCTTTGTTGTGGTGGATCGACTTACAAAGATGGCACATTTTATCCCTTGTAAGAAGACATCGTCAAGCAAAGATACAGCAAGGCTCTTCCTTGATAATGTGTATCGATATCATAGTCTACCAAATGATATCGTGTCGGATTGAAGAATCCAATTTGTATCAAAGTTTTGGAGATCTTTTTTTAAAATATTGAAGGTGGATATTAAGCTTTTTTTGGCATTCCATCCTCAAACGGACAGCCAAATGAAACGGGTGAATCAAGTTTTGGAACAGTATTTACGATACAGCATCAACTATCAGCAAGATGATTGGACTGCATATCTACCGCTAGCCGAGTTTGCATATAACAACACCCTTCATGGATCGACTCAAAAAACACCATTCTTTTCCAACTATGGATACCATCCGAAGCTTGATCTATTGAGTCCGTCACCGAATAACAACCTAGCAGTTGAAGGATTGGTGCAGCAGCTATCGGAGCTTCAAACCTTATTGAAGCTTCAATTACAAATTGCCCAAGAGTCTTATAAAGCATCCGCGAATAAATTTTGGAATTAGGCACCTAATTTCAAGATTGGAAATAAAATATGGTTGCTTCGACGGAATATCAAGACTAAGCGGCCATGTGATAAGTTGGACTACCGGAGATTGGAACCATTTATTATCTAGAAGCGGATCAATCCTGTGGCGTACCACTTAGAGTTATCAGTTGCTATGAAGGTACACCCTGTCTTTCATGTTTCTTTGTTAGAGCCTTATTGAGAATCGTCTTTTTCTGGAAGAGTGCAATATCCGCCACCTAGTATAGAAATTGAAAACAACAAAGAATATGAAGTGGAATGGATACTAGATTCATGACAAAGATGGAATAAATTAGAGTACTTTGTGCATTGAAGTGGCTACGATATTAATGAAAGAACCTGGGAACTTGCCGAAAATCTTGTCAATGCTTCACGAAAGGTATAGGAATTCTATCGATGATATCCTAATAAATCAAAAGCTGGTGATTAACAAAGGGTGAAGATGAAGCCTTCTCTGGATAAATGAATAGAAAAGGGATCCAGGTCTCATCAAAACATAACTTACTGTATTTTATAGTATCGAGATATCTAATATCAAGGTGTATTTAGATATGGCTAGTGAGAATGTAGATACTGTACTAGTAGTACCATCTCAACCGAGTGGCTCACAACGTCAACCTCGAGACAAAGAATTAGAAGAGCCAAGAAGATGTCAAAGAATACCAAGCAGCAAGTGACTTGTAATTGTCTTTAAAGTTGAACCAGCTCATGCAAGTAGTGGCGAAGCGATATTTTCAGGTCGTTTCTACAATGAAGATACAAAAGTTCAAGCATAGTCTCAAGTAGAAGGTATTGGTCATTATTGATGGCTACAAGGACCTATGAATCATCTGCCTCGTGAATGACAGCTGGAGTATATTACAGAGACTATACGACAAATTTTTGATTTCCTACGTTTGTGAGTATATATCTCAAATGGCTTCTTGGAGACCTCAAAGCTAGAGAAGGAGGTGATGTCAAGGACATACTTGTTAGAACCTTCTAGAATATTCTAGAAATTTCCTAGAACTTTCTAGAACCTTCCAAAGCCTTCTAATATCTTCTTAGTGTCAAGGACATATTTATTAGAACCTTTTAGAATATTCTAGAAATTTTCTAGAACTCTCTAGAACCTTCCAGAGCCTTCTAATATCTTCCTAGTTAGTAGAAGTTGCTTGAGAAGCTCCCTAGTTGGAGGAAGCTGGTTGAGAAGCTTCCTAGGTAGGAATATATATTGGAGTCGAGGCTGAAGAGTTCTTTAGTCTCGACAACACATCTCTTGGAGTTCTAGCTCACCTTTCTAGTGTTGTTTTTGTACTCATCTGATTAATCCAATTCTTGCCAGTTCTTCTTGAATTTCTTGTTTAGACTTCAAGTCTATATTCTATGTCCGTGATATTAATCCAGTTCCTGCCAGTTCTTCTTGAACTTCTTGTTTAGACTTCAAGTCTATAATTTGTGTCCGTGACAATTAATGGACCCTCACCATTTATTATTGCAAACCAAAGCCCTACCATTCTAATAAGCTAAATCAAAGATTATAAGATATTAATTGGGAATAAAGAATATATCCTTACCTTCTATGTCATATAGCTAAGGATTCATTTTCTTTATTATTGGATTATCCATGGTTGAAAGCAACTAATGCAATAGTTGATTGGGATGGAAAAAAATCCCATATTAATTTTGGATCTTGGATTAATTGGACCAAGGTTGCTATTAAACCTAGTCACAGTAGCTTGAACCACAATGCGGCTTCTTCATTTGATGATGAATCATCAATTTTAACACGGAAGAGAAGATATAAGGCCATTATCCAAGAACGTTTAACTTTGATTGGTTTAATGGATTAAAATTTGAAACCATTAGAATGGCTTAGACCAAGCCTTTATCATTGGACAAATGATGGAGAATTCACTCAATGGTTGAATGAACACCTCAATTTTGATTCAGACATCGAAGAGTCACTCAATTTTTTAGAAGGAATTGAACTTGGAGGGGAGTTGGAGATGAACAAAGAACTTACTATCAGCTTGGAGGTTTCAAAAGAAGAAGGAGCATATAAAATAGCTATAGATGGAAGTCTAGAGAGAACCTTAGAGCTTCTTAAGGATGAAAATGATTTAATTTCAACCCTTTGCTTTCAAAAATCCTCATCATGAATTATCACAGAAAAAGGTGTTACTAATTTTCCTCACATTCATAGCAATTCATATAGAAGTTCCAAAGAGCAGTCACATATGCACCAAATGCATTGGAAATACATAGATGTATCCAAAGAGGGAGAAGAAATCAGAAATATTAAAGTGGAGGCACAATTAAGCAATGAAGAAATTATTAAGTATAGAAATCTAGTGATAGAGTATCATGAAATATTTGCATGGTCTTACAAAGACTTAAAAGATATATTATCAGAAGTAGCTCAAAACCAAATACCTTTAGTCCCTGAAGCTTTGCCAATTAGATAAAAAGAACATCGTATGAATCCACAATTACAATTAGTAGTCAAGGTTGAATTGGAGAAGCTACTCCAAGCTAGTTTTATCAAACCAATGGAAATTATTGATTGAATATCTTCCATGGTATTAGTAAGAAAGAAGAATGGCAAGCTTAGGATTTATATAGATTACAAGAAGTTGAATCAAAATCCGCAAAAAGATCATTTTTTACTTTTTTTTATCAATAGCATTTTAGATGAGGTTGTTGGCCATGAGCTATGCACCTTCATGGATGGTTATTAAGATTACAACCAAATAACCATAGCTTCTAAAGACCATCACAAAAAGGCCTTTACCACATCCTAGGGAACCTTTATTTTTTTGGTGATGCCATTTGGACTTTGCAATGCCCCTTTTGCCTTCCAAAGGGCTATGACATATGTATTCTCAGACTTATTATACAAATCCATGGCTATTTTTATAGATGATTTTAGTACACAATTCAATACTGAGAACTACCTAGAGTATGTGAGAGAAGCTTTTGACTGATACAAAAGGATTGAAATAGCCCTCAATCTCGAAAAAATCTTTTTGGCAGTTCAGAAGAGAGTGTTGTTAGGATGCGTGGTTTTTAAAAATGGTAGAAAATCTGATCCACAAAAGGTGGAAGTTATTATCAAACTACCACCACCTACAAATGTAAAGGAAGTTGAACAAATATTATGCCATATTGGATGGTATTGTGAGTTGATTCCAGATTATGCTAGGAGAACCTTATCCATTACCAAGCTGCAACAGAAGACAATAGGATTTGAGTGGACTGATGAATGCCAAATAGCCTTTGATTGATTAAAAAAGAAATTGAGCTCATATCATGTACTAAAACCACCAAACTAGAGCGTATCTTTCTATATCTATTGCAATGCTTCAGATATAATAGTACATAGTGCATTGTACCAACCCACTGGTAATAAACAAAAAGATTATTCTATAATTTTTGCTAGTAAGTAATTCAATGCCACAGAAAAGAATTACACCATCACAAAAAGAGAATGTTTAGCCATAGTGTTCTCGGTGAAGAAATTTTGTCATTATTTGTTATTGAATCCCATTGTGTTCTTTGTAGACAACATGGCAATCAAATACTTGGTCAACAAGATAGATTTGAATGATCAGATAGGTAGGTGGATATTATTATTAGAAGAATTTGACTATAAGGTAGAATATAAGCCTAGCAAGATACATAATCAGGCTGATCACCATTCTAGATTATCAAAGGAGCTAGGCTATACTTCCATTGATGACAAATTGGTAGATGAAAATTTTTTCACTATTTCTATTCAACCTACATGACATGACCACATTACAAAAAAATTTATTATGTAGCAATTATCATTTGAATTAACCAAAAATGAGTGCCAAAAGGTCACAGTGAATAGTAGATATTTTACTATTATTGGCAATCAATTATATTAGAGAAGAGTGGATAGACTTCTTAGACATTGTATAGTAATAAGTGAAATTTCAACTATTCTGACTGCATACCATGATAGTGCATGTGGCAGTCATTTCTCTAATAGATTGACAGCTCAAAAGGCTTTAAGAATTGGCTATTATTGGCCTAATATGTTCCAAGATACACATGACTATGCCAAACGGTGTGACGCTTGCCAACGTTATGTAAAAAATGATTTACACATAGAATTGCTTTTCTATATGTTACTATCTTTAATTTCTTTTGAGAAATGAAGAATTGACTATATTGGAAAGATATATCCTAATTCTTCAAGGGATATGAGAGATATTATAGTTGCCACCAAATATTTAACCAAATGGACTGAAGCTAAGGCAGTTAGAATTAACGATACAATTTATGCTGTCAAATTCCTATTTGAGCAAGTTATAACATAGTTTGGATGTTCTCAAATCCTAATCAATGATAGGGGCATCCATTTTTTGAATACGGTAATTGAAAATATGACCCAGAGATTTAATATCAATGATAGATTGACAATCCGTTATTATCCTCAGACCAATGGCCACACAAAACGAGTCAATCAAATCCTAGTTAATATTTTGAAAAAAATAATTTATGATTCAAAGAGAGATTGGAATATTAAGCTATCGACAGCTCTATGGATTCATTGCACCACGTATAAGGTAACTACAAAGGCCACTCTTTTTTTCTTTATATATGGAATGGAAGTAGTTTTATCAATCAAATTTGAAATTAAATTCCTTCAAATAGTTATAAATAAAAGAATGGCTATAGATCAGTCCTTAAGAAAACAATTGAAACAATTGGACGGTCTAGATAAGATAAAAAAAAAAAAACTGTACAACATATAGAGGTAATCTAAAGGCGCAAAAAGATTGTCTTTGACAAAAAATACAAGAAGCATGTTCTACAGCTAGGAATGTTGGTTATAATATAAGATGCTAGGAAACTTGATTTTTCAGTCAAATTTGATGTTATTTGGATGGGACTATTTTTTATCAAAGAAGTTTACTCCAATAATTCAGTAGAGTCATAAATCTTGAATGGAGAGGTATTTCCAATCAAAACTGTAGAGAATAGATGTAAAGAGTAGAAGGTGTGAATAGCTAAGATTAAAACCAATTTTTCTCTCAAAAGTTGAATTAAACCTTCAAGATTTGAACCTTGAATAAACCACCAATTGATTTATACAAGATAGACAACTTGAATCCTTTCTATGTCCAATTGAGGAAATCACGTTAATAGAGAGTCTAATTTCTCAAATCAAATAGTGCATCTGTAGATCTAGATTCCTTTCTTTGTTATCTGCATCACTTTTTTATATTTTATGTAGTCCAAATTCACTCCGATAAAGACGAAAGGTAGTTTTGAAATTTTTCTTTTGGCTATAGAGTTGTTTTGGATCCTTCTAGACAATTAGGTATAACATGACTAATTTACTTCAACTTATTATCTTTCTTAGTTGCAATCTACATCCATAAATAAGAATGACTTTAGTTTCAAGGATTTAACTTGTGTATTAAAATTAAGTCCATTTTAAGCAAATATCATTCTACTTACTTTATATTCTTCAATTAGGTGATTAATTGTTTCACCATGAAGCCCAATAGAATCAATACCTTGCACTTCTTTAGCAAGAGATTCTGAATTCTCTGCCTCTTTGAATTGTTCCAGATGGTCGCCATATGTGAGCTGTCAAAATGGCTCAGTTCTTTATTTTTATTCAAAATCAATCAAAAATCAACAATTCAGATAAACTTAGGCTAATTAGTATTTGTTGGTGGCTAAAATCCTTTTTAAATATATTATTCTTACCAAATAGATATTCTTACTATTCTAAAAAATTATCTCAATATATTAATAAAAAAATTATATAAAAATATAATAAATTATCTAAATTTAGTAATAAAATAATCATCTAGAGCTAAGATTAATTATACCAGCCTAATCTATTATTAAAAAGTAATAGAATTCTAAAAATTAGAATTCTATGAATTTCGGTAATTTTTTAGAATTACCAGCTTTTAATTGTTGTGAGTCAAAATTATTTAGCAATTGGTGATTTTAATCACCATATTAAAATGCATCTAGTTGAATAAAATATTATGAATTTATTTAGATTATTATTATTCATCTAAGTTTAAATCAGAAGATAGTAGTAAAAAAAATTTGAAGTATTTTAATAAAATTATACTTTTGAAATTAGATTTGGACATATGAATAATCAATCTTAGGATAAAATTATATTTTAAATACATTGGTGGTGTTAGTTTTGCTAAAAAAATAGTCTATTCTTAGTTATAGGTGAATTCAATTCTAAAATTGGACTTAGCCTTAGAATCATTTTAGACCTTTGATCTTGATTAGGAATTTATAGTTTAAAAGTGGAGATGTGGCCGCCACCCTTAAGCCACCTTGCTCTTGATTAAAAGGGGCTTGGGTGGCCACTCTTGCTCTCTTTCATCTTTTTGTGGCGAAGCCCTTGAAAAATTTATTCCTAAAGTGTGGATTCTTTTTTTCTAAGTTGGGCTATGTTTTATTTGCATATAACTTCTAATAAGAATAGAATTAGGACTTGAATTTTTATAAAGTAGTAGGAAATTTTGTTTTCTTTTCAAAGACATATTGCATGTACCATTTAAATCAAAGACAAGGCAGTGGCAGCCATTTGAGTGATAGGGTATCTATTGCCCCTTCGACTTAAAGTTATGACTTTGGATGACAAGATCTACAGCGTCAAGAAGAGTTTGAAGGTGAAACTTATTAAAGAAGAAGTGTTTTAAAGTCTAATTTTTAAAAAGCTAAGACTTGTTCAAAAGCAATCAAGGATGAAGCAGTGGCAGCCATTTTAATGACAAGGATGTCTGTTGCCTCTTTAACTTGATTTTGTGACTTTGGAGGATAAGATCTAGAGCGTCAAGAAGAATTTGAAGGTGAAACTTATTGGAGAAGAAATACTTTGAAGTTTGATTTTTAAAAAGCTAAGGTTTGTTTACAGTCAATTAAGGACAATGCAATGGCGGCTATTTTAGTAAAAGAAGGTTTGCTATTTGAAAAATTTAAAGCACCAACTTTGAGGAGCAACATCTTCCAAACTAAAGCAAGTTTGGAGCTGAATTTTTAAGTGGTGATAGATCTTAAAGTAATCTTTTTAAAAAATCTAAACAAGCTTAAATCTAATTAAGGATAAGACAACAGCAGCTATTTTAGTAAAAGGAGGTTGATCCCTTGGATCAAAAATATCACTTGATTATATTTTTATTTTTTTTACATAGTTGCTTGTGATTTCCTTCTAGCACATTATTGAATAATCTTGATACTTATTATCAAATACTTCTTGAGTTAATTTTCTTTTATTATCCTACTTTTTTATTTTTTATTTTTACTTATAAGTCTTTTATTCTATTTTTTACTTTCTCGTTTCATTTTTATCACCAATTAAAGTTTGTACTTTTAATTATTATTTTTCTATATTTTTTACTTTTACATTCATCTTTTATCTTTTAGCTTTTATTTTTTTACTTGTCTTTTTTTTTAATCTTTAATATTTTATTTTTTATTATATATCTTTTATCTCTTATTTTTACATTGTTTTTTTTACTTTTTTCATCCATCTATAATACTAATGGTGCATTGTCTAGAAGACACTTAGATAATAATACTATAAATTCTAGTAATAAAAAAAAATCATAAAAAATCTAAAAACACTAATTTTTTTAATTCAATCAAATAAAAATATAAAAAATATTGTGGTGAGCTTTTTTGGCTTATAAATAAGTACCAAAGAAGATCAACAAAAACTACTCAATGAATTTCATGATAGCCTATAGGCGGGGCATAGAGGAATTTGAGCTACTTTTGTTAAATTAAAAGAATGATATTGATGGAATAATATGTATTGAGATGTAGCTTTATTTGTGGAATCTTATATAACTTGTCAAATGTATTCAAATATACATCATTGAGATAGTCTACATCTAATATATCCTTTGGTTATTTATTTTAAATGGGTTATAGATTTGGTTATTATCCTAATAGAATTATGGCAAATGAAGTATTTAATTTTGGCTCATGAAGATTTATCAAACCAAGTAGAAGGCAGGGCATTAAAAATAAAGTTTATAGAAGAAATCTATAAGTTTGTTGCTATGGATGTGTAGAAAAGATCATTATACATTATGGAGAATTAGATGCACATGAAGCTCATGAATTCTTTAAGAAATGTTGAATTAAACTATCATTGATTACTACTTATAATCTAGAGGGGAATGCAAAAAGTGAACACGGACATCTACCAATTGTAAAAACCTTCATTAAAACTTGTAATGGAAGAATAAAAGAATGGTCTCAACTTCTGTCTTATATATTATAGGCTAATTGAATAATATATAGTTCAATGATGGGATACATGCTAATGGAACTCATGACAGGTCAAAAACCTATTATGCCAATTAAAGAACATGTGCCAACTTAAAATATGCTACTTTAAAAAGATGGATTAACAAAAAAAGAATTGTTGGCTATTAGAACTTGGCAACTTGAACAAAGATTAGAAAATGTGTAGTTAGCATTAAAATGATTATAAGAGGTAAGACTAAAGAATAAGGCTTGATTTGATAAATAACATCGATTGAGACCTAAATTAATTGAAAAAGGTGATTGGATACTTGTTTATGTTAACAGTTTGGATAACCATCATAATACTTTATGGAAGTTTTTAAAATATTGGTTTGGACTGTATATAGTGGTAATGGTCTATGACAATGCCACGTATTCATTGAAAGAGTTGGATGGTACAAGGTTGAAAATACCTATTGCTAGAAAGCGAGTGAAGATTTTTAAAAGACGAGATAGAGAAATTAATGTGGAGGATCACACTGAAAATATCAATGATTCTGAAGAAAATAATTGTATTGAAATAGATAATGAATATGATGATGAAAAACTTGATATAGGAAATGAAGAAATGATGTGATGCCAACCATGACATATGGCTCATTTGGCGCATACAGAAGAATGCGCAAGTTTAGAGGAGATGGATGTTGTATTGTAACACATTTATGTCATAAAAAATATAAATAAGAATGATTTCTATTTAATATTCAATTATCTTGGTTCAATAGGAACTTAAGATACTTAAGAAAAGATTTATGAAAGTCTCTTAGATTATTTTCTTATTTTAATAGCTAATAGATAAAAGTTAGTTATTAAATTTTTTTCTAGGTTGTAGGAATTCTTTTAGTGCTTTTAAAAATCCATAAGTTAATAAAAATAGAATAGAGGAGATAAATAATTAATATGGTTGATACAAAGATTAAGTTGAAAAAAGGGCTAAGTTTAAAAACCCTTAGAATGAATTGGATTGATATCTAGGGATCGATCGTATATGGGATAGGATTGAAATCAAATCTCTAGGCACAAAAACAGCCACAAAGGGCAAGATATGGGATCATTCAAAGATCAGCAATTAGGATTGGAGAGCTAGCTTTAAGCTAATTGCAAAGGTATTAGGCTTATTTTCAGAGGGTTTAGGAGGACTTAGCAATCATTATATAAAATCAGGGTTTGTATTGGGTATTAGGTTTTTATACAATAAAATTAGGGCCAACACTCTCATCTATTGTGTACAATTGAAGTGACATCTATAATTAAAAATTTGATAATATGTAGATAATTGAATGTGCTAAGATTTAATAAAAATTTGTAATAATTTAATAATACAATCAAGATTTATTTTACCTTTAATACAAAGAGGTACTATAATTGGCAATTTAGGATTATTTAGGATTTTTGCAATATCTAAAGATCTATTAATCAAATCAAGGTGAAATTTGGCATAATATCAGGAGACTTAAAGGCTAAGTTACACACCAATTTTTAAATAAAGTTAATAGTTGGTGAAGGAGAAATTACTATCAAGATATTTGCATCAACTTTCAAGTTAATGGCCCAGGGACATCAATGTAATTTTTGGTTGATTTTTAACAATCTGTAAGTTAGATTTAGCCAAGACTTTCTAAGAATATAGAAGACTTTTATTTACATTTTTATACAAAATTTCATATATAATTGATAGTCATATTAAGAATTATGATTTATTGAAGTTTATTAATTAAGATTAGGACTTGCAAAGAGAAATCTAAGTTGCTTAATTATGACAAGTTACAAAGCAATTGGATTTTATATATAGGTGAAGTTACTAAGAAGAGTGTTTTTTAGCTCTTTGTATTTACTTGAGTATTCTTAAATTAGAATTTGAATTATTTTCTTCTTATATGGATGAAACTTATTAAAAGTTCTTGATTATTTATAAATCGCAACTTCATCCTCCACAATTAGGTGCCTCATGCATTTCCAAATAGGACAATACATAATACGACAATATTTCTACTTGAGTCATATTTGATAGCAGATATGTAAGGAAGAAAACAAATTCCACTATTTTCTACAGAAATAGATAATAATAAAGAATTTGAAGTGGAAGAAGTCTTAGATTTGAGGCGGCACTAAAATAGGTCAAAATATCTTATAGATTGGCATAGATATGATATTAATGAATGCATATAGGATCAATTCAAGAATCTAGCAAATGCATTAATTAAAATCATTTCATTTTATCAATGATATCCATCAAAACAAAGATGAAGAGATAAAAAAAAATCTTTATTATAAAATAAAGCAAATATAATGGAGATTTTATTCTATTTTATATCAATAATTTAGTATTTATTTAGATTTTCTAACACTAAAAAGATAAAAAATCAACCAACAAATTCAACTTAAGAATTATTTTTTGTTGAATTGTCAAACGAGTCATTATAACTGTCACAACCTTCAAGATGATGGAATAGAGTGTCAAAGACATACTTGTTAGATACCTTCTAGAACATTCTAGAAGTTTCTTAGAACTCTCTAGAACCTTCCAGAGCCTTCTAATATCTTCCTAGTGTCAAGGACATACTTATTAGAACCTTCTAAAATATTCTAGAAATTTTCTAGAACTCTCTAGAACCTTCCAGAGCCTTCTAATATCTTCCTAGTTAATAGAAGTTACTTGAGAAGCTTCCTAGATAGGAGTATATATTGGAGTCGAGGCTGAAGAGTTCTTCAGTCTCGACAACACATCTCTTGGAGCTCTAGCTCACCTCTCTGGTGTTGTTTTTGTACTCATCTGATTAATCCAATTCCTGCCAGTTCTTCTTGAACTTCTTGTTTAGACTTCAAGTTTATAGTTTGTGTCCGTGACAGTTTGTCGAGACTACTCTCACTTTGGATATCAGAGTTAGTTCCTTCTTGTTGGAGTGTGGATTATCCCTCTTCTTGAAGGTACACTAGTATTTTAAAGGTTGCGGATTACCCTCTTCTAAACTGATATCTTTTTGTCATAATATTGGAGTCTTATTCTTCTTGGAGAGAGTGGATTATCCCTCTTCTTGAAGGTCTTAAGGCGTTTTAGAGGTTGTGGAGTACCCTCTTCTAAACCAATATTTCCTCCTTGTAGAAACAATTACTTTCTTTCTCTTAGAATGGTTGGAAGTCAAGACATTAATATGAGTGAAAGTTTGGAGTCCAAGATGGATGCCATTATGAATGCTCTTGCTACGTTATCACAGAGAACTACGGTGATGGAAGGAGTCTTTGCAAGACTTCATAATGATAGAGCATCCGGAATAGCACAATCTGGGCTTCATCAGCCTCGAGTTTCTACACCAGAAGAAGCAGCTTTATCTGTGGTTCAACGAGAACCATTACTTCCACAATGAAAGGAACCTTGAATTAGCCTTCCAGACAAGTTTGATGGCACATGCTCCAAGTTTCGAGGTTTCATCAATCAAATCAAGTTAATAACAACTCTACAACCCGAACGTTATCCGACGGAGGAATCACGCGTTGGATTGGTTAAAACTTTGCTAACGGGACAAGCTCTATTGTAGTTTGCTCTTCTATTTGAAAAAGGATCATCGATTTTAAACAACTTTGAGACTTTTTTGGAGGCATTTGCAGAAGCATTTGGCGAGCATGACAAGGCTCGATGGGCTACAACAAAAATTTGATCACTACGACAAGGGACTCGCTCTGCATCAGTCTATGCATCGGATTTCAGGCAATTGGCATGCGACATCAATTGGGATGAAGAAGCATTGATGAGCCAATTCTATTGGGGTCTAAGAGACGACGTGAAGGATTTGTTATTATCTCTTCCTGATCCACGAATGCTCAACGAAGCCATTAGCCAAGCTGTAAAGTGCGATAACCGCCTATTTCAACGTCGCCAAGACCAACGCTCCAGACAATATATAAATCATCACGGCGCAATTATATCGACAAGTAGTCTAAATTCACAAGTGGAGACAGAGGACATGCAGATTGATGCGTAACGTGTCAAATCTCTCACTCCAGAAGAAAAGAAGCAGCGTATGGAGAAAGGTTTGTACTTTTATTGCGGTAGAGAAGGCCATAGAGTTGGAAACTATCCAAAGAAGCAAAATGGGCGCAACATCAAGAATAGAGGTGCATTAGTTCAGGAAAACGAGGATGCCCAGCCATAATAGGAATTGTGCGATTGTACAAATCAAAATCAGGTTCCTCTCTTTCTACTCAATCTGCCCGTTGTTTAATAATTCTTTTATCTTTTGGTCCTCAAAAATTAAAAACCTTATTAGATTCAGGAGCATCTGCTTGTTTCTTAGACCAAAAACTTGCTAAACGTCACAAAATTCCCCTAGTACAAAAATTCAAACCTATTCACGTAGAAATAATAGATGGACGACCTTTATTATCTGGTAGTATCACCCATGAATCAGAACCTATAGAAGTGGCGTTTAAAGACCACAATAGTTATATTATTTTCAACATTATTAGCACCCCGTCAAATCCTATTATTCTTGGTCTTTCTTGGTTGAAAAAAGATAATCCATCCATAGATTGGAGGTTGTGGAGGATAACATTTCCCATAGAACAACTTGAAGACAAGCCTGGAAGAAGACCCCAAATCAAAAAATCCTAGTTCATTGGAGCAAGAATGTTTGTAAGATCGTGTAAGGAAGGTACACCATTAGTCATTTATGCGGCTCCAACTAGTGGAGAGCAGATTTCAATAGCACGAATACCGAAACAATACAAGGATTTTCAAGACATGTTCCAAAAGAAGAATGCTGACATGCTACCAGAACATCGACCATATGATTATGCCATAGAATTACAAGAAGGAGAACAACCGCCTTTTGGCCCAATCTACAACCTATCGCAGATGGAGTTGGCTGAAATGCGGAAATACATTGACGAGAACCTAATCAAGAATTTCATTTGTAATTCAAAATCGCCAGTTGGGGCACCAATCTTATTTGTGAAGAAAAAAGATGGCTCACTACGGATGTGTATGGACTATCAAAGTCTCAACAAGGTGACAAAGAAGAATCGCTATCCATTACCTTTGATCTCTAGTCTTCTGGAATAACTTGGACGTGCAAAGATCTTTACAAAGATTGATCTAAGGGGAGCTTACAACCTTGTGCGAATCAAAGAAGGAGACGAATGGAAGACAGCTTTTCGTACAAGGTATGGTCATTTTGAATATAATGTCATGCCATTTGGTCTTACCAATGCTCCGGCAATTTTTCAACACATGATGAACGATATTTTTTGAGAATATCTAGATGATTTTGTTGTAATTTATCTGGATGATATCTTGATATTTTCTGAGAATGAAGAAAAGCATGAGAAGCACATTCATTTGATACTTGAAAAACTACGCGAGTAAGGACTCTACGCCAAGTTGGAGAAGTACTTATTTCACCAAACTGAGATGGAGTTTTTAGGATTTGTTTCGACTAGGGAAGGCTTGAAGATGGATCCCAAGAAAGTGGAAGCAATTGTGTCTTAGGAAGTTCCAAAAATGATTAGAGACATACAATATTTTCTGAGCTTTGCTAACTTCTATCGGATCTTCATCAAGAATTATTCTCAAATTGCTGCTCCACTCACTCGATTAACATGTAAAGATAAGCTAGAATGGAGACCTCTAGCAGAAAAAGCATTTCAAAATCTTAAAACGGTATTTACTACGGCTCCAATCTTGGTACATCCAAACTTTGCAAAGGCTTTCTATTTCGAAATCGATGCTTCGGATTTTATTTTAGAAGCCATACTTTCACAGATGGGCATCGACAATAAGCTTCATCCGGTTACATTCTATTCACAGAAGTTTTCTGCGGCTGAGATCAACTACGAGATTCATGATAAAGAACTCCTTGCTATAGTGGATTCTTTCCAAGAGTGGCGTCACTTCCTCGAAGGAGCTGCGCATCCGATGATCGTATATATGGATCACAAGAATCTGGAATATTTCATGTCTGCTTGGATTCTAAACCGTCGTCAAGCTTGATGGAATATGTCGCTATCTAGATTTGACTTCGATATTACTTATCAGCCTGGAAAGCAGCAAGGACTATCCGATGCCTTATCAAGAAGATCATATCTTGCGCCGAAGATTGAAGAAGCAGCGCTTGATCAACAGTTTACGACATTATTAAAGCTAGAGCAATTCAGGATTTGTACTACTGTGGTATCAATTGATGCTGACTTCCTCAACCACGTACGTGCTGTAATCATTGAAGATCCAATAGTCCTTGATATTAAGCAACGTATCAATGATAATAAGTTCAAGATTGAAGGAGATCTCTTATACTTTGAGGAGTGGCTATATATCCCAAAAGGGCCAGTACGACTTCGAGTCCTTCAATCTCATCATGACTTTCCTACTGCGGGACATTTCAGATTCAACAAGACCTTGGAACTCATTTCCCGAGATTTCTGGTGGCTCCAAATGTGGAAGGATGTGAAGGATTTCGTCCTCTCTTGTGACATTTGTTCAAGATCCAAGAACCCTCAACATCGCCCTTATGGACTTCTACAGCCATTGCCTATTCCGTTGTCGTACTGTAATTACTTACAGTATGTAAAAACTAGTTAAAATATATTATATGTTTATGAATCTAAATGTGTGTTAGAATGGTTAGTAAGTTAAATTAAAAATGGTTGATAGAAGAAACTTTATTTTATTTTATTTTACTTATTTTAGTTATGGTATTTAAAAATTATAAGATCTAAATGTTTAGTATGAAGCCTTGAGAGAAGGTGGGGACTTAAGGATGAAAATTTAAGCTAGTAAGAGGCTAATTGGGAGGGATGAAATCAAGCCATGGTCGGATGAAGGCAAGGAATAGGGAACTTCATCCCTATTGGTCGAATACCATGCCCAATGGGCTTTGAGGAGGCTGCCCGCGACCTTAACAAGGGTTTTCGGCGACTTCAAAAAGGGGATTTGCAATTTCAGAGGTAGGGTTGTAAAGTTTAGGGTTTTGGGTATAGTTTGAGAGGAAATTTTAGGCGATTTGGAGTTAGGGTGAAGAAGTTATACTTGTTCAAAGTTAGAGAGTGGATTTCATACATACTGTCACTCTTTTGGGATTTCGCGGAGTTGTACGGAGGCTTTTGGAGATCGGAAAGTGCGGTTGGAAAGGTGATTTCAAGATCTACGTTTATTATGAAAGAATTTTTAAGTTATGAGTTTAGACAAAGGAGATATGAAGAGTTGAAGACAGCACATCCAATTCCAAGGCAGTAAGTAGACCATTTTGTTGATGGTGATGGGGTTTGCCATATCTTAAGTTTTTGGACGAATTTTTGTCTCAAAATTTTTAAGAAGGTGTATTATTGTGCTAAGAAGCTATAAATCAAAGTTTCATAGCATTTGGACTCTTAGATTGTGAGATATGAAGAATTTAGTACACGGGTGTTTGTAAACAAGGGTTTAAAGCTACTGCTAGGATTTTGGCGATATCTAAAGATCGATATTGAATAGACGGTTGAAATTTGTGGTGGTAGTTTTGAAAAATATATCAGTACTTCATATAAATTTGAAGTAGTTTTGGACAGTTGGATTAAAAGTTATGGATTATTGAAATTCGGGAAAAATTCCCTTCCTACGGGAGAATGAGGGTTTAGAGTATTTTGTTATGTTTTGAGTGGTTTGAGGAAATTAGGCTTGTGTATTGGGTGTAATAGCCCTATGGAGATCTCTTTTATATAAAATTGGGGGTTTTTATTATACTTGAATCTTGCTTGAGTAATTAGTGGCAGCCAGAAGCCCAGCGCTTTCTTGAGGCAAATTCTCTCTACCCCGACAACGTGTTCTTCAAGCAAGTTATGAAGGCCTCAACAATGATCAAATAACAGGGTGGTCCTCTCGCCTTGGTATGGGACATTATCGATGGTTGAAAGGACCTATCAACTACCTTCGAAGGGAACAAAGATCTGAATATGTCGCAAGCACAATTCGACGTATTTTGGACTTTCTCAACATGTAATTACCGCTCCTCGTGGAACTCGTCCCTAGAAGGGGGAGTAATGTCACGAACATAAGATTTACTCCAATAAATTATCTAAATAATAATAGACCAATAGAAGTAGGTAAAATAAGTTCATTTGATAATATCTGATAGAAAAGCTTCCTAGAAGCTTCATAGACATGAAATCACCTTTATACATGTCTATAGGTGATTGGTAGGTTAGAAACTTGGTCAACAAGGTAGCCACATGGCGCACATGTTGGTAGCTTATAAAACAAGCTAGCCATGTGTCACACATTTTGGTAGCTTGTGGAACAAGCCAAGTACGTGGCGCACATGTGAGAAACTTGTCGTGCAAGTTTGACACGTGTCTTGCAAATTAGACACGTGTATGAGGTCCTATAGAATACCGCCACGTGGCTCTTAGTTAGATAGTATTTATAGAGGCAAGAGTGAAGCCCTCTTCACTCTTGTCAACTCCTTTCTTGATCCTAGTCTAGTTTCAAGAGTCCTCATGTTTCCAATCTTTGACAATAGCCATTCCAGTTTTCTTTTGAATATACATACTTTCTTATTTTATTTTGTGGCTTTATTTTGACACAGTTTTAATTAGATTATACATCTTTTTCTAGTTCATGTCC